>VZRI01014000.1:0-86531 GCA_013397515.1 Upupa epops | reverse complement strand
TTTCGCCTCTGGTCGACTATACCACCGACCCCTTCCGGCACTTCTTTGGACTACCCTCCGAAGGATCCCCGTGCACGCCCTTTTCCTGCTTGCTGAGAGTAACGGCCGCTTCCTCCCAGCCCCAGGCTTTCCGCACTCCGCGGCTCCTAAGGACACCACTCCTGCAGGGAGATCCCGCACCGCCTACGGACAGCTCACTCACCCCCAGAGGATCACGTCGGGGTCACCAAAATGTTGCAGTGAACATTACATGATCTGTTTGTTTTCCTCTGGGGGACCGTAGCTTGACCACTCACCGAGGTGCACACCAATGTGATGAACAGCAAATGGCGTTTATTATCACGTGGCGTACACTTATATACCCCATGCCCTTCATGTACGCCCCTTTTTTACTGACGTAGCAGAATAGAGGACCTATCGCGTCACATCCCACAAGCCCGCATGCGCATAATACAACAATAAAGGACAGCTTTAGCTCAACAAAGGGTCTTTGTTTTAATTCATGTTGGATTGTGTGGAGTCCAGCTTTATTTCTCCTCACTACAGACTGGGGAATGTGTGACTAGAGAACAGCCTGGCAGAGAGAGACCTAGGAGTACTGGTTGACAACTGGTCGACAACTGATCCAGGAGGGTGCCCATCTGGCACAAAAGGCCAACACATCCTGCCTTGTATCAGGAATAGTGTGGCCAGCAGGACTAGGGATGCAATTCTTACCCTGAACTTGGCAATGGTGAGGCCTCACCTTGTGTGTAGTTCTGGGCCACTCACTTCAAGAAATATTGAAGTACTGTAATGGCTCCAGAGGAAAGCAGCAAAGTTGGTAAAGGGACTAGAGGGAAAGTCTGATGAGGAGAAGCTGAGGGAACTGGGGTTGTTTAGCGTGCAGGAGACTGAAGGGAAGTTGTAGACAAGTGGGGGTCGGTTGTTTATACCAGGCAACTAGTGATAGGACTAGAGGGCATGCCTTGAAACTGTGCCAGGGGAGGTATAGGTTGGATGTTAGGAAGCACTTCTTCACAGAAGTGGTGATGGGACATTGGAATCGACTGCGTAGGGCAGTTGTGGAGTCCTCATCCCTGGAGGTGTTTAAGGAAAGACTGGATGTGGCACTTAGTGCCATGGTCTAGCTTATTGTGGTGATGTTAGGTCATAGGCAGGGCTTGATGAGCTCAGAAGTCTTTTTCAGCCTAAATAATTCTATGATTCTATCATGCTGCGTGTCAGGAGTGGAAGACTGAGTATGCAGTTGCTCTGGGTAACTTAATCATCTTTGTTGTTCTATGCTGGACACCCTTCAGCAGCTCTGTGTCCTTCCTGACCTGAGGGGCCTAGAACTGGACACAATACTCCAGACACGGTCTCACCAGTGCAGAGTACAGGGGGAGAAGAACAATACCACATCAAAAGCATTAAGTGAGCTTTTAGTAGATATAGACACTATCAAGCTTGCCACATTACAAGAAATTAAAGGTGGATTTAGGTGGTTTGATAGCCTGTGGAATGTTTGGGGCGTAACAGGATATTTCTTAAGTCATATAAAGGTAGTCTTAGTAGGATTGTGGGGTTTATTCTGTATTTTGTTGCTTTTGCCATGTATTTTACAATGTATACAACGATTAATAGATCAGTCAGTTAAGGCTGTTTTAGTTGTAGAACAAAAAAGGGGGAGAGGTGGGGAAAGCTGGAGAAAGTAAAATGACTCATCAATTAACAGTACTTGCTAAACCGTGTGAAAAGCACAAAGTCAGCTCAAGCTGCTTGGAGATGCACAAAGAATATACAGAACAGGAGATAAAAAACTTGAAGCAACTAAGATAATTGCCCTGGTTTGTAGTGAATTCTGGAGAATTAACATACTAATATACTAACCACGATGGTGTAATGGAAATTTACAGCGGTGTGGGCCTGCAGGCTGAAGGGTAAAAAAGGGCAGCTTTGCACACAATTAAGTTGTCTTCTGATGCATCTCTGGAGTCTGTACCTTCAATTGTCACACTTGGACCTTCTGAATCTCAGTGAGTGTCCTTGGTTCATCAATCCATCCTGTCCTGATCCCTCAAAGGAATTTTGTACTCTCAAGCAGATCTACTTTCCCACCCAACTTTGGGTCTTATTGATCCCCTCATCCACATCAATGATGGAGATTTTGAACAGAACTGTTTCAGTATTGAGCCCTGGAGAAAAACACTTGTGACCAGATACCAGACAGATTTATCTCCCTTCTCCACCACTCTTTGTCTGCTGTACATCCAGTTTTTATCCCCAGCTAAATGTATGCCCTTCCAGGCCATAGGGAGACAATTTTTCCAGGAGAATGATGTGGGAGAAGGTATCAAAGGCTTTGCTGAATTGGAGGAAGACAACATTTACAGCCTTTCCCTCATCAACTAGTCAGGTCACTTTGTCATGGAAGATCATGTAAGTCCAGTGTCTTGGGTTATGGAATATAAAATTTGTATTCTATTTTCATCTGTTGAAAGCAGTTGAGAAGCTATGTGGTTTTGTCTCTTGTAACTCCAGGGGGATGGGGGAGTGAATGCCTTTGTACTGGCCCAATTGTTAAAACCAGGTGGGGCAATGTTTCTTATCTATCTTCTGCTGATGGACCATTAAGGCTCATATCGTCCCATTGTGAGACACTTCACCCAGTGGGGGGAGCTGACCATTCCCACCTGCATAAAATGGGACTCAGGAACACTACTGGCTCTACTGGATTTTGCAGAGGAAAAGAGCTATATAGCTACCCTTGCTGCAAGCTGCCTGCCTCTCCCTGTCCCAGTTTTGAGGTCCCCTGGTTGAACCCGAACCGCGAGGTCCCCTCCCAGGTCCCCCAGAAGTGACGGGAGCCGACAGNCCCCAGGAGTGCCGGGAGCCGACAGCATCGACAGGAAAAGAGCTACATAGCTACCAGTGAACCTTCCGAGGAGGAGCAGGCCCCTTTTCTGAAGCATCGGTGTTTTAACAGAGCCACATCCATCGCTCCAGGAGGACTGCAGCCACATCACTGTTTTGAGCAAGAGCCACGTCCACCGCTCCGGGAGGACTACAGCCACCACCCTAACAGGGTGTCACGTTGATCTGTCAGGGTCCCTAGGACTTTCTTTTGTCTGGTTGTTTGTGTGTACTATTGGTGTTCTTAGTAAAGAATTGTTGTTCCTTTTCCCAAATCTTTTGCCTGAAAGCCCTTAAATTGAAAGATTTTAATATTCTGGAGGGGGGGGGTTGACAGTCTCCATTCCGAGGGGGACTCCAGCTTTCCCTAACTGATAGCTGTCTTCCCAAACCGAGACATCCAGCAGGACCCACCATTCACAAACTCATGTTGACTCGTACCTCAAACCACATGCACTACACTGCATCAGCAGGTGATCTGCAGACATTTAGGATTCTAATATATATCAATAAAACTGCCAGTGGAACATTTCTGTTATCATCTTTATGGTCAAAATCTTGTTACCGGCTAAATGAAAAGGCAATAAAGAAGAGAGTAGCATATGAGCACTGATATATCGTCTTAGTTTTCATTCTTGCATTCTGCAGTCTTTATAGCAACAAGAAACCCCTCAGGACCAGTGTACCAAATTCAAGGACTGAGCTTTAGTTATCAGGAGAAGTATGAGAAGAAGTAGGTAGGATAATTTTCTGAAGTTGAAATTGCTTTGGAAAGACAAGATGTGCCCTTGTCTATGTTGTGTACAAGTCAACTTATGTCAAAAGGAGGTAGCAGAGAAGGGTCATGTAAAGATAAATGTTATGGGAATAGGAAGAATTCTGTTTATGGGACATATGTGTATTCATGTTGTGAATATGTATCTCAAAACAAAGCAGTATATATTGAGACAGTCAGACGTGAATGTAGTGTACAGCTATCAGGTATCCTTAACAGCATTGATGAAGGAATTTATAGTACGTGATGATGTAAGTAATGAACATATTGGAAGGACTTTTTAGAAGCTGCACAACTTTGTAGATTTTATTTCTGAAGATTAGACTACTTTAAATATAAGATTTATTTTGAATATTTGAAATGTCAAACGTTATTCTGTTTGCTATTTGGTTTGATGGCTTAACTTGGACTTTCATCCCCTTTTTTGTTGTCTTTGTTATGATCAAGAAATATTTTTCAGTATTTATTTCAGTGCCATAGGTATTTCTATCCTAATGTAACTTGTTTCTGGGCAAAAGCCCAAAAGATCTGTTGCATGGTATATAATACTGTGCATTTCTTTTCATTGTTATTCTATTAATCGTTATTTAACAGTAGTACTGCAACGTATGTACTTCAGCTATAACTAGTCTTCTCCCTCCCTCAAAATCTTTTACTACAGACAGAATTCCACATGTACTTAAATCTATATATCTGTAAATTTACTTCAATAATTTAGAACTGAATGCTGAAACATGACGGTGAACTTTGCTAGGCATTGAAAAGAGTCTTTATTAAAGCCCTACAAATTTGTACATCCTGCAGCAGAGTACAACATGCTGCATTTAGAGGTGACAGTCCTCAGCAGCGGTGTTTACAGGGACAGAGACCCCATATGGGCCCCTATCCTGTCTAGACAATGATTCAAATCAGCAGAAACCAGGTATTTACTGGCATGTGTTAATGGAGTGAAGATGTTGACAGAAAACCTTGGATCACTGCTTTTGGTGGTGTCAAGGCTTCTGTTACCCAACCATGGTCCTGCGCAGATGCACACAACCTGACATCAGAGGGTAGAAATCCTATCACGTTTCCCCACAAATTGTGACCAACCCCCTTTTATTTCAGGTGTTAAACAAAAAGCATACATTGTATCAGTAGAGACTGTGTGCTGAAATAAGGGGTCTGGAACACAAGTCCTCATAAGGGGCAGCTGAGAAAACTGGGGCTGTTTAGGCTAAAAAAAAGGAAGCTGAGGAGAAATTATATTGCTCTCTACCACTGCTTTCCTTTCATAAGCTGGGAGTGTGAAAGGAGTGCCACTTCCTCTAGTTGTACTAGAGGTGAACAAGCTGCTCCAGGGGAGGTTTTGTCTGGTATTATCATAAAATTCCCCACTTCGCAAACTCAGAGAAACCCAACTTTGATGTTTATGAAAGTAGTATTCTTTTAGTGGTGCCAGGTGAGCGAAGAATAATTTCTCAAAGCAGACCCACACCCCAGGAACCATGAAAGTGCGTTTTACTTATAAATTTCATGAATATGCAATTAGTTGTCCCTAATAGTTCATACATATTCATGTTGGTCTTTGCATATGGTAATTAAAGTGGCTGTGCACTGTAGACCTCTGGTGGTCATCTGTGCTCTTTATCTATCTTCAGCTCCCTCTCTTGTCCAATTTTAATCTTTTTCATCCTGGCCCTTCTGGCTTGTCTCCAGCCTGCAAGGCTGACTTCAACTGTTTTTAGCTCTTGCTCATCCCGTTATCAAGGACACTTGTCCCGATTCTTGTCACCAGTAGAGACTTTGAAACAGATTTATTCCTAATGTTTATGCAGGCTGCAAAATAACTTTTATGTTACACTTTATCCATCACTAAATGTTAGGGATATTTTTTTTTTCACTGAAAGGGTTATCAAGTCATCAGAACAGGCTGCTCAGGTTGCTGTTAGTCACCATCCGTGGAAGTTGACTGTGAACCTAGTGTTTTAGGAACACGTTTTAGTGGTGACCTGGCAGTGATTGGTTAGAAGTTGGACTTGTAAAGGATTCCAACCAGAGAGAGTCATTGATGCTGATACATATTTTATATATAAGAATATAAACACAAATATATTCCACGCTTATATACTGCCTCCAATGTACACATTTGCACTTACACAGTGCACTCTAACGCCGCGACACGCACGGTCACACGGCGGGTTCACACCCTAGACCCACTGTGTTTGTGTGTGTAGCCGGGGGTTCTTACACGCATCCCAGCCTTGCCTCAGATTCCCCACCCTGCCGCTCCCCACTTAGCCGCAGGCGGCAGCACCGACCGCCGTGTGTAGCACCGCCCCGCTGCCTCACTCGGGAGTCCAGGGCAGCGGTAGCGGAAGCTTCTCTCTCTCCCTGCGCCGCGTACCGGAACGAGGGCACGTTCCGGAACACTGGCTGCTGTTGGCAGCATGACCGCTCTCGCCGCTGGCAGGTGACACCTCGCGGCCCTTACGTCTCTGCTACCTCCTATATGGGCCACCTGCTTTCAAAGGAGACGAGCAGTCTCAGCCGCCACGGGGACCACGGCCAGAGGACGGTGCCGTCGCGCAGCCGGAGCTGCTTCCTGCGCGGGCCCTGCATGCTCTGCTTCATCGTGCACGGAACAAGCCCGGCCGCCCCGGAACATCCCCTGCCTGCTGGTGACCCGCTGCTGCCGCCACCGCCGTCGCCCTACGCAGCCCTAGCCGCTGCAGAGCAGCGCGCCGCCGCTTGCCGCTTCATCCGCCTGCCGCCCGACGCTTGGGAGCCGCGGGGCCGCTGTCGGCGCCGCCTGCTCTCAGGTCTGTTGCCCTCGCCAGTGCGGGGCTTCTTGGGGTCGACCGGGCCGCCCAGCGAGGTCGCCTACGAGATGGTGTGCAAGCGCAAGGGAGCTGGGCTGCCTGCCTGCCCGCCCTGCAAGCAGGCCCGCTGCGCAGCCGAGGAGTCCGGGGTCGGCAGCTGCCAGTGTTCGGCGGAGGCTCAATCTCGTGCCCTGCCCGACGCCTGCGCAGGGGACGGTGGGAGCGCCCCTGTTGGGGTCACCGCCGGGTGCAGCGGCGGCGACTTGGGGACAGGTGCGCAGCACGACTCGGCTCCGCCACCCCCCGCACCGCAGCAGCCGGAGGATAAGAGGGTGAAAGACCAAGGCGGCCAGGCGGGCTGCGAAGAGCTGCTGGAGCATCCTGAGGACTGTTGCCGGGGGCCGCTGTCGCCGCTTGTCCCGGGCATCAACCAGCTGCCGCCCTCCATCCTTCTCAAGGTGAGGCGGGCGGGCTGGAAGGGAAGAGCAATGGTATCGAAGTCCCTGGTGCCGGCTGGATGTTGAGAGTGTGGGAGGCCAGGGCGAGGGGGGGCCGGGATGGCCTGTCCTGTCGTCAGTGCAGCAGCCACCTCCGGCCCAGCCATTTGCAGTAAGGTGCCAGTGCAACTGTGGCCTCGCTCGCTTTGGCTTTGGGTAGTCAGTAAGGTTGTGGGACTTTCTTGCTTTCGTATGGGCATTTTTTCTCCTCTCTTTTGTTTTGGTTGGTTGGTCTTGGAAACGGCGCCTTGAGTCATTAACTGGAGACAAAGACGGACAGAACTTTTAAATTTTGACTGGGAAAAAGAATTCTTGATTACCGACTCAGTTTTAGTTGTCTTGTCTTAATGGTTAGCCCGAGTATTTGTAGTCATCTTGACTTAACATGGTTTTGTAATCTCCAAAGAACAGAGGATCTTAAACCTTAACAGTTTTTATTTCCTGTTCCTTTCACTGTGTCTGGATGGAACTGAAGCCTGTGTTTTCACAGCAAAAACAATTTGTCTTTAAATCTGCTGGTGTTTTGCCAATTACATAGTCTAACCAAGGCGATGCAGCCATAAACAGAAGCCATATTCCTGTTGTATTATCTGTTTTTATGGAACACAAAAATGAAATCACATAGCCAGTAACAGAAGAAGCACATGAAAGGATAGGCCTATTAAACCACCCAAGCCAAAAAACACAAACGAAAGAAACCATCCACAGCCTGTGCTCCATTATATCATGGAGAATATCTGAGAAATGCTTAATCTAGTTCATTAGTCTAGTCCAGTTCATCCTGTTTTGCTGTTGCTGGGAGTTATGTTTGCCATATAGCACTGTTGGTTTGTCTGCCCACAGATAGAGACTCCTGACTTTATTAATGGAGCTTTCTTTTCATAATGTTCCAGTTGTGTAAACAGTTCTTCAGAGATACCTTTTTGAAACAGACATCTGATATCTACCTTACTGTTTTTTGTCCAAGGTTGGCCAAGTCATGGGCGAAAGCCAAAAGAAATGCTTCTCTCTCACTTCTGCAACTCCCACACTGACTGGGTATCTGCTCCCACTGCAGTTTCTCAGCAGGAAAAGTTTGGAGTTGACACTTCAAATCAACTTAAATTCTCAGGACTTAGCTGGCTATCTCACCATTTATATTGCCATTTATGGAGAAGGACTGTCTGTTGGTTCTTATGTTGGTCCCCTAAACTGCCATGTCAGGTCAGAAATTAACCCATAAATCTTATTACATAGGCATTCCTGAAAAGGACATTTTATTTCTAGCTTTTCTGATTGGACCCTTTAATAGTATTGGTCAGTAGCTTCTTCCTCCTTTTCTCATTCATTGTCTTACAAACTAGTTTATTCCGGGAGGTAGAAGAAATCCCCAAAACTTACACATTGCTTTTTCACTGTCTGAGGTGTGATGTGCAAGGACTTAGTTTGACTGGATTAAAAGAAATTGAACGATCACCTCATTCGGAATTGTGGATTGTCACAGGCATGTGCAAACACACTGATGATAATACTGTAGAGTTGTGTTTTATTGACATATTTTCTCCTATAACAAATTTATATGGTTTTAGCTATCAGGGATATAACTTGGACTCCTGGAATTGAGTTGTGCAGGTTAAATGCCAACTGACAGAAAGGCAGTGATACTTTTTATCTGACTTCGTCTGTAGTCGGCTGTGCATTTTTGCCTTTTCATTATGGTCTTTGACTCTATGTGGAACATTTGCTGCAGAGCAAGGGTTTGACATTAAAGTACTGACTGTATCTGGAAGGTTAGACAAGCCTGACTTTGTTGAACATGGTCGGTGTTGATTCTTAAATAGGTTGCAGCCTGGAGGCACAAAAAGATCTTTGGATCCATTGAAGGGAATTTTATGAATTAGTGGGTATTCTATGATTAGTGGGTATTTTATGAATACCTACTAATCATTATTATAATTTGTAAGGAGGAGTAAGCACTAACATCTGTTTAAGGAACTTAAGGTGAAAGAATATGACATGAAAGAATGAGGAACACTAGTAAAGTTGGGGTTTTTTTGCTTGTTTCATAAAAATTTTGGTTCTTTTACTCCTGCCTCTTGTCAATATTAAAAATAAGTGAAATGCATCTAGAAAATACTATTAAAGATGTGGATTTTTTTCTCTTGAGTACTGGAGAATATTTCATTTTGTCTGGTACTTAGAAGGGAAATTATTCGACAGAGAGGTGATACAGAAAAACATTAATATAGAACATTTTTTTAAGAACTGCAAGCTCCAGAGAGATACTTAATGTTTAACACAGCATTATTCGGAATCCTTTTATGTTAGAACTTACATAGCTACTGTGGACAACAAAGTTGTCCAAGCCTTGCCTTTGAATGTGTACTGTTTGTGTAACTTCTGTGGCTATCTTTGTCTATGCTCAGACTTCAGCGAAGACTATATTAGCAGCTGCTTCACCCCATCCCCACCCCTCCATACTTCCCACCCCACCATGGCTTCACTTTGATGATTGCTTCTCTGAGATGTTGGTTTGCAGCTCTTGTATTCTTCTGGCTTGTCTCTGCAGCTGTGTGACAGCATGGACTAAAACATGACTGCAAATGCTTTCAGACATCTATTTCAGAACAGTATTCTCTATGTAGAAATACTGTTTGTGTCAGCTGGTGAATCTAAGTAGATGCTTTTTTGTTCTGGTATTGCTACTGCTCAGTAGCAGTGGAGTCTTTTGTGAGGCCTTTCAGCTTTTGATGGTATGATAGTTGGAAGAAAATGTATTTAAGGACTTTTATATTTACAGAGGCAGCTGGATAAGCATCAGCTTTCACGTATTCCGTGCTTGCTGTGTTTTGATTTTAAGAACTGCAGTCTTTTGTTGTATAAGTGAAGGTGCTATTTCCATAAATAATACTTACGGAGAAGGGCTGAATGTAGTAAGTGTACCAGCAAGCAATTTATGAGTCTACCATAAAGTTACAGTTTATTACTTTCTGCAGGCTGCTGTAGTGCTCAAAATTTTGGGGTATAAAATGCTAATTCTGTGCTTAGTTCCTTTGTATTACATGGATTTGCTTTCCTGATCTGCTTCTTCCCAAAAAGCTGGTGTTTTAGGACCTTTTATAATTATTCTTGTCAATGTATTTAAGAAAGGGGAATTTTTGTTTTTAATCTGAATCAGAAGAGACATCAAAATAGCTTTTAAATGGCTTGCAAATAACATTGAGCTATTACTTGTATTACTTTAAGTATATAATCTTAGAAACAGATTTAGAATGGAGTCTCAGATATGAGTGCTTAAGTAGGATGCATTGTGTTGTTGGTCATGCTGATGTGACTTATGTTATTATCTGCTATGGGTTGTAGAATTTTTGTTAGTGTCTTTGATCAAGGTGGAGGGAAATTCTACAGTTGTGTTGCAATGGTGAAGCTGCAAGAGGAGTACAGTTCTTGACTTCCTGGTTGAAGGACAGGAAACTGCTGGACAAGGTGTAGTGAAAGGTCTACAAAAATGATTAAGGGACTGTAACATCTCTTTTGAGGAAAGGCTGAAGGACTTGGTACATTTTAGCTAGGAGAAGAGAAGACTGAGGGGGAGCTTATTGATTCTTCTGAATACCTAAAAGGCAGGTATCAGGAGAATGGGACCAGTCTATTTTCAGTGGTGCACAGCATAAGGAAAAGGGATAGTGGGTACATAGGAAGCTCCATATAAACATGAGGAGAGCTTCTTTACTTTGGCAGTGTCAGAACACTGGTTCAGGCTACCCAGACAGATTGTGGAATGTCCTTCTCTGAAGACATCAAAACCAACTTGAGCATTTTCCCAAGCCCTGCTCTGGTAGAGCTGTTAGACTAGAAGATCGCCAGAGATTGTTTTCGACCCCTGCTATTTTGTGATTCTGTGTAATGCTAATACATTAATACTTTTTTTTTTAGAAGATGGGTGACTCATAAAATAACTGCTTCTGACAAATTGTATTTCCCTCCTTTCTTTACAGATATTTTCCAATTTATCCCTGAATGAACGTTGCCTTTCAGCATCATTAGTCTGTAAATACTGGCGTGACCTCTGCTTAGATTTTCAGTTTTGGAAGCAACTGGATCTCAGTAGTCGTCAACAGGTATGAAGGTAGTGGTAGCTCCAATTATAAGAACTTGTATTATTTGAGATTATTAAGACCTCAAATTAATTGAAAGACATACATGAGCTTTTCTGAGGAGGCATCTAATTAGTGTTTGCTCTGTTTTAAGAAGTTTTCTTTAATTTTTCTTCCACATATATGGCTTCTATGAATCAGATAAAGGACTAATAAGACAAAATCTTTCATCTGACCTTACAATTAAAAACGTCTGGAATTAATGGATTTCACCTAGTGAGACCCTTACAGATTACATTATTCAGGGTAGCTTTCCTCCTTGGAAAAAAATTTCAACTATGCCTGTCTTGTTTGGCCATTTCCTTTAAGTTTCTTGTTAAGTTACTTGCTTTATAAAACAGTATCTTGTGAGTTATATGATATTACAGGGTGCAGGAAAAACAGCTATTGGAGGGTCCCATTTGAGGAAGCAGCAACATGAACTCATCTTTTCTTGGATTAAATACTGTGTGTGGTTATAATTTTAAAATTGCGAATTTATAAGAAAGCATGCAAGTTCTCTTTCTTCTAGAGCTACTAGTTAACTTATTTCTGAACAATTGTTGAAAAGTTCGGTAGCAGATTGTCTAATTTTTCTCAAGCCACTCCATGGCACACTCAGACTACACAGATTGGTCCTTTCACTCTGTGGGTACTGTTATGCCAAACTGTCTTGAGGTGTACTCTCATTTCTGCTACAATGGTTTTTAATGGTTGTACCTACTAGGTAAGTCATGATTTCACTAAATTTTCTCAATTATGGTACTGGTCTTAAAAGCGTATATAGCTTTTTAAAATTGAATTCTTACACCAATATTAAGCACAAATATTACTGTTCTCTACATTTACTCTTTGGTCTGTCCAGATGTAAAACTAAAGCTCCTCTTTGTGAAGTGGTGGATAAGTAATAATTAATGGTTTTGTCAGAAAGCCTTTTGTTGTACATTTTGTCAGGTTTTTTGAAACTACATTTCATAGTGAGGAAGCTCTGTGCATTAGGTTTCAGATGCTTTAGTTTTGTTCGCTTTAATTATAAGATTGGGTACAAACAATATCTTGAGCTTCTTACCTGCTATGTAGAACTGACTTCTAAAATTATTGGCGTGTTAGCGAACTGCAGTGCTTATAGGGACAAAGGTGGATAGAACACTTAGGCTGTTTTCATTCCCTGTTAGGTGACTGTCTTCCATACAGAAGCCTACTGTTACCTGAATCGCTGTAGTTAATTTGTTTGCTGGCAGCTGTTTTTTTGTTGATTACCTAAACCTAAGTAAAAACCCATTGCTTTTCAGAGATATATAAAATTTTTAGCTTAGTTATGAAAGTGTAGATTTGCTATAGAAGAGCAGGTAAATACATTTCTTCTAAAGATTGGAGAACTTCTGTCTAATAGGAAGAGGACAGTCAACTGTAAATTTCTCCAAGTGTTAAAGCAGAATTCTTTAAAGAGTGCTGTAACACTGTTTATGTCCGTATACTTTTACATTTTGAAAAAAAACTTTTCAGTCTCCTAATAACCACTGGATAGCAACAGCATCTTAGAAATAGTAGTTTTTATGCTATTGAAACTAAAGATATTTATGAAAAAGTTAAATTTGAATATTTGGATTTTCTTTGCAGGTCACTGATGAGCTGTTGGAAAAAATAGCATCAAGAAGTCAGAACATTACTGAAATCAATATTTCTGATTGTCGCAATGTATCTGATACAGGAGTATGCATATTAGCAATTAAATGTCCTGGATTGCTAAGGTATACTGCGTACAGGTGTAAACAGCTTTCTGACACCTCTATTATTGCGGTTGCCTCTCAGTGTCCTCTTCTTCAGAAAGTACATGTAGGCAATCAAGACAGACTAACTGATGAAAGCCTAAAGCAGGTAACCATTCAGTCTACAAGTTTCTTCTGTAAATTTTCTATCTTCTGGCTTCATAAGTGCAAAAATAGATAAGAGACATAATAGTAATAACTTGAAATTAAAAGAAAAAGAAATAAAACACAAGACAGTTGATATACACTGCAACTGCTCACCACCCACTGACTGATGCTCAGACAGACCTTGTGCAGTGATCTGTGACTAACCTGGCAAAACCACGATGAGCATGACATCCTGTGGTATGGAATGTACCTTCAACTAGTTTGTTTCAGCTATCCTGACAACACTCCCTCCTAGATTCTGGTCCTTGTAATCACTGGTAGAGCATAGGAAACTGAAAAATCCTTGTCTTAGGATAAACCCTACTTAGTAATAACTAAAACATTGGTGTGCTGCCAACAGTGTTTTCCTATGAAATGCAAAATACAGTACTTTGCAAGGTACTAAGAAGAAAATTAAATTGGCCCAGCTGAAGCCAGGATATGGAAGAAGGTGCCCTCTTCTAGGATTTAGTTAAGATCAGATGTCTTCTTCTACTTCAAAAGTGTATTTATTGACATATTTTCTTTGTGCAGTAAATGCTGTTTGCCAGAGATTCATTTACTTTTATTTAGATCTATTGATATCTCCAAGGATTAAGTTACCTTGTTTATACTAAAATATCCTGCACTTTACCCTTTGATTGAGTTTTCCTGAGATTAGTTATTTGGAAACAGTGATAAATATGTCTTTTGTGCATCATGAAAGATGACTGAAATCTTTATTTGTTAGGCATGCAGGAAGGTTTCATCATGTCTCCCTGATGTTAAAGGTGCATTTAGTACAAACTGTGAAGTAGTCATGTTAAATTGAATATACTCTCAATGGCCTAGCACAGAGGCATTATTAGCTGTCTATGTATGTGACCGATAAATAATCCTAGTGTGGTTTATTTAGTTGCCTGTAGCTGGTAACTTCATTTTGTCGTGCATGTATTTATAATATTTCATGTTTGTGTGTAGTACTCTTACTAAGCCTGTAAAGAAAGGTGATTATTAGGGGTCTGGGGAGTGGTGAAACAGACAGAAATCTGAATTTCTGCCTTTTCAGTTAAATCCTGGTTTTTTTCTTACCTCTGTTCTTAAATACTTCCTTTGATGTCATTATTTTCAGCTGGGTTCAAAATGCAGAGAACTGAAAGACATTCATTTTGGGCAATGTTACAAGATCTCAGATGAAGGAATGGTCATTATAGCTAAAGGCTGTCTGAAGTTGCAAAGAATATACATGCAAGAAAACAAATTAGTAAGTACATCTCATGACTTCCTGCCCCTTCCTTCCCCGATAGTATTTTTGTCTGGTTTTTTATTATGATAGCTTTCTATTGCTTTTTAAAAATCTTTCTTTTGAGTAGCAGCATTTTAGCAATGAAATGTTTAAAAATGTGCTTTTTCTGTGAAGATTAAGTTCTACAGAGATAGCTTGGAAAGATGTCTCAAGGTGCGAATTAAGATAATGCGATTCAGATACCTATTACGTCTTGTCTTATACATGACATTACAAGAGTAATTATTTGGGAGATGCCATGTTTGTGTAAGAAAATGCTTGTTCCTATGGAATGTTTGTTTATACCAGTATGACTTTTCTACCATAGAAAGTGTGACAAGAGGTAGGTTTCTTAACTACAGATAATGCACTCAATAGGGTGCAGTACTGTGCCTGCTGCTAGTAGAAGGAATTTGTTGAGTAATAAATCTATTTTGTGTTATTTCAGAAACTGCACTGACAGTGCAGTCTAACGTTGAAAGACGGTATACTTCTGAATGATATACTAGAGCATTGGCTTCTAATTTTTTAAGTTTTTAAATTTTTTCTTTCATGTAAGTAGAGGCATTTGTTTCTAGTTTAATTTTTGTCTATTATCTGATTCCAGGCTTAACCTTTAATTTGGAAACTGATAAACTGGAACAAATAAATTGTAAGAAAAACTTGTACTCAGTCATTTGATGCTTGCATTCAAATAGACAAAAAATTCAAATAGAACTAATTTTAAGATGGTTTATTTGAGAATGGTTTCTGCAATAATACTAAAACATTTTGTGCTTTTATTGACTGAAATGTTGTGAGACATAGGAAGTGCCTTGTTTCTAAGACAATCATTATGGGAAACTTAAGTATTTGTTGGAAATAATATAAAAATACATAATCTCAAATGAATAGAAAACTTCGTTTACTTATTGTGTCACTTCTGAAAATTTGTCAAAAACTAACCCATTGGACAGTTTTTCATTAATGTAGTTCATTTTAAAAGCCTAGTTTTGTTTAAAGCTGTTGACAAAAAAGTCAGCTTGCTGCAAGCTTGACCTGAGTTTCTAATTTCATTTCCGTGAATCTTGGAATATAGACGAAAATATGAATTAAATTATAAGCTGTTAAAATGATTTGAGTAGATGACAAAGCTGCAGAAACTGACATGTTTTTTGCTTGTCAGGACTTTGAAATCTTGCTGGGAGCGTGATTATGTGTGATAAACTTGTAAAAAGTTCTTAAGAAGTGATAGAGTAAGAAGTGTTTAATGCAGCAGAGTTAACTTAAAAGGGAGTTATGGTTTGTGGCAAGTGATAATCCACTGCAAGTGACTTTTTTTTAAGAAAGCCTTTTAAAATAAACTCAGTATTTCTTGTGGCATTATCTTAATTCCTTCTCTTGATGAAGAAGGTGGTTTTGGGCAAGTGTATGTATGCTTGTTTTCCTATAACCAGGTATTTATTTGCTGAATCGAATGTATGACAAGAAATGTGTACTTGATACACTTGATTTGTGTATTTTAACTCCATGAATTATCGTCCTACTGTGGGAAGAAGACTTCTTTCCCCCCTGGTCTTGGCTTTTTAAAACTGCTGCTGTAACTTTCCTGTAAATAGTGTGAATAGAGTCTTTGTGGGTTTTATTTTCTTGTTCCTGCCTTTTTTAAAGGTGTTCAAAACCACATGACTCTTACAGGCAATTTCTAATAATTTCAAAATGTGAAGTCTGTTATGCATATGGTATGTGGTGCCTGAGTTTTTGTATAGACTTGTCCAGACCACTGAATTTTATAATTCAGAAGTACATCTATGCAAAGGCAAAACAATGGGTAAATTATGCCTTTTTGAATGTTACTTTATAGTGAAGTGTGGATCAGGCAACATAGTTTGGTTGTTTCATCTGTTGGTAACTCACTCTGTTATCAGACTGCTAAGTAGGAACAGAGAAAGTTAATGTAAACTGTGATTGTTTGATGCACTAGGCACTTCACAGAAGAAACAGATACTGTACTTAAAACGCTGATTATGTCATGTAATAAGTAAAAGCTAGAAGTAGTAAGTGGGTGCACAGGATGTGTGCACAGGAAAAGGTTAGTATCGCAAGGCTGAAAACACAAGGTTATTTTCTTAATTTTATGATGTATATTTCTTCAAAAAACTTTTTTTTCCTCTGTCCTTTGAGTGAAAAAGTGATTTTTTGCAAAGCCTATTTTCTGAAGCATACTGGCATAATTTGTAACCTAGACAAAAAACCAAATCAGTGGTTTTGAAGTTTGTTGGTATGTTCAGTTGTCTTTCCTAAAGCATTTGTTTGCAAGCAGTGTGATACAATCAATCTCTAAGTAGTTCAGTGTAGATGGAAGAATGGAATATAACCCTGTCCAGACAAAACTGAGAAATACAGGTTTAATTGGATGCTTTATTTCATGGTGATTGTTGAAATTCTGTAACTTCTACATATGCCTCATGAATAATTTAAGTGAATAAAGCTGGTGGAAGATGGAATTGGTTAATTCCATTGTTAACTTTCTCCTCTTTCTTTGTCCTTTTACACTGGACACGATAGTACCTAACCTCAGTTGCCAAATCGAAGAATTGCTCCACACTAAGTGAAATGTAGTACTGTCACTGAGACATGGTTGGGGCTGTATTTCACCTCAATTGTCAAGGAAAAGTAACACATTTCATAGGAGCCCTCCTTAGACGAATGAAACCCTAAAGGTTTTAAAAAGTTTTGTGCATCTCTTCCTTGTAGAGAGATGCAAAATAAGATTGTTCCATCAATGGGTCCTGGGGAAACTGGCAGCTGAATTTGCTAGGCTACTAGCCATCATATGTGAGAAGTCTTGTCAGTCTGGTGAAGTTCCCACAGATGGGGAAAGGAGAAACATAACCTCCATTTTTAAAAAGGGGAGCCAAGAAAACTCAGGGAATTACAGATTAGTCAGTCTCGCCTTTGTGCCAGGTACGATCATGGAACAGATCTTCCTGGAAACTGCTAAGGCACACAGACAATAACAAGGTTACTAGTGGCACCCAACATGGCTTCACAAAGGGCATATTGTGCCTGACTAACTTGGTGGCTTTCTGTGATAGAGTTGCAGCTCTGGAGGGAAGACATTTGACACTGTCCCGCATGAAATCCTTGTCTTTAAGGTGGAGAGACATGGATAGGATGGATGGACTGCTTGGTGGATAAGGAACTGGCTCAAAGGTCACACTCAAAGAGTTGTGATCAGAAGCTCAAAGTCCAGGTGGAGACCAGTGACAAGTGGAGTTCCTCAGGGGTCTGTTTGTCAGTGACATGGACTGTGAAATGATTGCATCCACAGCAAGTTTGCTGATGACACCAAGCTGTGTGGAGCAGTGGACTCCTTAAAGGAAATAATACCATTCAAAGGGACCTTGACTGATTTAAGAAGAGGGCCTGTGCAAACTTCATGAGATTCAACAAGTGAAAGTGCAAGGTCCTGCGTCTGAGTCAAGCCAATCCTAGGCACAATTAGAAGCTGAGTGCAGAATGGCTTGAGAGTAGCCCTGAGGAGGAAGATTTGGGGGTGTTGATTGAGAAGAAGCTCAACAGGAGCTGTCCGTGTGCTCACTGACTGTATTCTGAGATGCATCAAGAGAATTTTGGCCAGCAGATGAAGAGAGGTGTTTTTCCCCCTTTACTCTGCCCTTGTGAGAACCCACATTGAATTACTGCATCCAGTTCAGGTGTCCCAAAACCAAGAAGGACATAGAACTGTTAAAGTTAGTCCAGAGGAAGGCCCAAAGGTTATCTAAGGACTGGAATACCTTTGTTCAAAGGATAGGCTGAGAGATCTGAAGTTACTCAGTTAAGGAAAGAGAAGACCTAGAAGAGAATCTCATAGCTGCCTTATAGTATGTGAAGGGTACCTACAGGAAGGCAGTAGAGGAACTTTCCACAAGCGTATCTAGTGTTGGGGCAAGGGGAAATGATTTTAAACTGCAGAAGAGTAAGTTTGGATTAGATCTTAGGAAGGAGTTCTTCAGTACAAGAATGGAGAGAATCTGGAATAGATTGCCTGGAGAAGTTGTGGATGCCCCCTCCCTGTAGGTTTTCAGGGACATTTTGGATGAGGTCTTGAGCAACCAATCTAGTTGAGAGGCACCTCTGCCCATGGTAGGGAAGTTGGAGAAGATGATCTCTTAAGGTCCCTTCCAACCTAAGTCATTCTATGATTCTTTTACCGATTTAATGACTAAGAGTACAACAGGTTTGCTGAAACTTAGGAAGGGGATTTAGAAACTTCTGCCTCCCTGTTCTGCCACCCAATGTCCATGTTTTTTGATGATGAACTAGGTGTATACGAGTCATTTCTAAAGATGGAGGGAGGTGCAGTTTTAGATACTGTAACAGGATGACAGCATCCCTACATCTGTATGTGGGCACCTCATAGTGCCCTACAGGGAAGGTGGAGAAGGACTTTTTATAAGATAGGACAAGGAGGAGTGGATTCAAACTAAAAGAGGTTAGATTTAGATTGGATCTTTCTCACTATGAAAATGGTAACATTGGAACAGGTTACCCAGGGAAGTTGTTCAAGGCTAGATTGAACAGGGCTTTGAGCAATCTGGTCTGGTGAGAGGCTTCCCTTCCTATGTTAAGGGGTTGGATCTATATGATCTCTTTGGTCCCTTCCAACCAAACCATTCTATGAACTTTACTATGTTCCTGTTTTCTTGTCTTTTGACTTTGTCTAGGAGCAGTGTCTACTGTAGGTAGAGGTTGTTTCAAGATAAGCAGATTTTTGGCACAGTTGGCTGTGTGATAATCTTCATTTCGTGCTTGATGTGTGAGAACATTATAGTCAGTATTTTAGAGATAGTTACTTTTTATTTTTCAAATTAAATGTTCTGCCCATCTTTGCAATTTGTACCAGATAATGCACTAGACATTTATGTTAATTGTGATGCTACCCTTGACAGAAACTGTAATAATATATTTGAATAATACGCTTTTTTGTTTTCAGTAAAAAAGAACCAAGATAGACCAAGACATTGCTGTTTTGTCTCACGTAATTAAATACTTCACATAATCCATTGAAGCACAGACTGTAATCAACTTCATGTAATAACCTATAGGACCACATAAATTTAGCTTTTAAATGTTTTTTTGAATAATGTCATCATAGTGCAATTTATTATTGTTTTACTGCAGTCTGTTTTGACTTCAGAAAGTAGTTATCTTTTTTCTTCATAAATGTCAGCCACAAAACACTTGAGCCGTGTGCCCTGTGCATGACACTGGACAAGCATGTGGAGGAGATAATGCTTTCCATTTTGTATAGTTTGAGTAAACCGAATCAAAAGGGTGTGTTGGTAGATGGGAAGTTTAACATGAGCTGACAATGTGTGAGTGCAGCCCAGGTGGCCAACAGTATTCTGGGATGAGTCAAAAAAAATGTCATCACAGGTCAAGAGAGGTGATTCTTCCCTTCCATTCTCCTCTCTTTAAATCTCACCTGGAGTACTGCATCCAGTTACGGGGTCCTCAGTATAAGAAGGATGCAGGAGTGTTGGAGCATATCCAGAGAAGTGTCGTAAGGATGATCAGAGGACTGGAGCACCTCTCCTGTGAAGGCAGTCTGTGGGATTTAGGTTTTTCCAGCCTGGAGAAGAGAAGGGGAGATCCTTTTATCAGCCTTCCAGTATCTGAAGGGGGAGTACCAGAAAGCTGAAGAGAGACTTTATTAGATGCTCTAGTGATAGGATAAGAGGGAATGATTTTGACCTAAAATGGGTAGATTTTGATTGGATGTTAGGAAGAAATTCCTCCCTGTGAGGGTGGTGAGGTACTGGAACAGGTTAACCAGTAAGGTTGGGCATGCACCCTCCCTGGTAGTGTTCAGAACCAGTTTGGTTGGGGTTCTGGGCAATGTGGTCTAGTGAGAGGGGTCCTTGACTGTGTCAAGGTTGTTGGAGCTAGATGATCTCTGAGGGTCCCTTCTAAATCTAAGCCATGTGTGGACTATATGTCATCTAATAATATGAACAACTGAAGTTTGGAATATATAGAAACAACTGTTCAATGGTAGCAAGTAAATAAGGTTTCGGGAAGAGTATTTCTGAACATGATTTCC
Organism: Upupa epops; assembly: GCA_013397515.1. Taxonomy (NCBI): domain Eukaryota; kingdom Metazoa; phylum Chordata; class Aves; order Bucerotiformes; family Upupidae; genus Upupa; species Upupa epops. Next base: position 66,180 of record VZRI01014000.1, on the reverse strand, counting down.
CTGCCTTTCCCACCTCCTCGACTCAACATAATGCATACAGTATCTCAATTGTTGTTCTCTCATACAGCTTTGTGACTACTTCCCAAAACATTTTCTAACTAGCTTACTTCATTGGTTTGAGGTTTTGAAAAGAAGTATACTTTTTCTAGACTATACTCTTTCATACTCTTTCAGGGGTTTTATTTTGTTTTGTTTTTTTTAATTACAAACTCATGTTTTCCAGGAGAGTATTCCTGGTTTTCTTTTCTAGACATAGAGCTTACATGGAAGACTAGTTAAATACTAAACATACGCATATATATTAAGGATGATGTTAATACTAAGATTGACTTCTCTATACCATAGGTTTGGAGAATGATCCTTCATCTGTCCAGTATTAAATCATAGTTTTTTAAAGAAGAAAAGCCTTACAGGTGACATTGTGTGTTGTAGGTACACTCACTAAACCAGACAGCAGTAGGTATCAAGCATTCAGATTTATTGCAGAGTTACCTGGTACTCCAGTAGTGCACAAATTCAGATGTTGGTTGGTAATATATTTCAACAACCTTAATGAGTATCAGAAAAGATGATCCAAAATGTGCACATGTTCACACATACAAGGGATATATCTTGTACACAAGAGTACTCAAATTCAGAGTGAGGTGAGGAATCACTTAAACCCAGGGAAGTGTCCTTTTTTATCTTTTTTTATCCTTTTTTTATCTTGTTGAGGGTGTTATGCATTTAAGTATACTTGTGTATCATAACAATAATTTTCAGTGCTTTAAAACGCATTGAATAATGGTACTGAAACTAAGCTATATAGAATGTATAGAGATATGGGCTGTAGAGATATAGGAGGAGATGGTTTTATAAACATTGTTGGAGCTGTCTCTCCAGTATTAAAAGCTGCACTAGTAGGTTAAGTCTTGCAGTAAACTCTTGTGAAACATTCACTTTGTTAGTTTTTACAACAAAATAAATGCATAATTTCTTCAGAAATCTAATACAATTTGATACAACCTTACTTGTCAGAATTTGTTGTTGTTTTTGTGTCCAGAACTGTCATGTTTTGGTCAGCTTCTGTAGTACTAGTCTTAATACAAAATGTTGATGCCGAGTTTGATGGCAGTGGAAGACAAAAACCCGTAAATATGTGTTTCATGTAAAGACATTTGGACCACTATGCAGCTGTCAAACTTCAGTTTTTTACTTAAAAGTTTTGTGTGAATTATCTGTCCATAAAGTACAATATTTGGTTATCACCCTTAGATGGCAGCATTGACTTTGTGGTTGTAACTGGTCCTGTCTATGGAGAGTTAACGGTGTGCAGCAGATCATTGTTGTACTGATGAACAGATCCTGCCCTGTCTTTGGTTTAGCTGCCAGAATCAGAGTCTGTGTAGTTATTAAATATCTTCATGCTGTTGGTGTGAAGACCATCTTCTGCACTGTTAACATAGATTTGAACTTGTGACTTCTTAAAGTCCAAATATGTCTGTTCAGGGGGTGTGTATTTAGGAATGCCACATGTGAAATTTTGCTTGTTCAAGTAAATGGTTTTGTGTACGCTGTTATGTAATACAGTGTGGATTTTCTTTTTTACTACATTTGTTTGTAACAGTGTCTTACTTTTCAGTTGTAATTCAAGGGTATGTGACAGAGTGGCAACCTAATTTTGGTTAAGCCCTTGGTGGTGGATAAATGAGGCCTTGTAATAGTTTTCAGCTTAATGCATAACACCGTATTTTGAATTTTAAATGCAGTATCTTAAGTTATTCTGAAAATATTTTTCTATGCTGTATTGTTCAGAAGATCTTTTATCTCTCTACAAGAGGAGATTTTACTGACGTTGCAGGGTGAGGGCTTTTGGGTTTTGCCTTTGTTCTTTTTAAATTTACTTTTTGTATTATTTCCATCCCCCATGCTTCCTCCTCCAAATACTTGTCTTCAGTTCGGAAACTATATTTAAGCAGGAGAAATAAGTTTGCACTTTAACATGAATTCAGCATTTGTAAAAATTTATAGACTAATAGCACTAAAAACTGAAGTTCTCTTTTTGTCCACTGAATAGCAGTGAGCAGTAGTGCAGGTTTCACTCTACTGTCCTCCAAAATACTGCAAACCCTCACCTAGAGAGAGACCTCTAAGCATGGGTTTAGAAGCTTGCTTGGTCTCCTTTCTCACTCAATGTTTACTGTGGCTGGCAACAGGAGTAACTAGTTTGCGATAGTGGATAGATAATCCGCATCACAGAAGCACCAGAAAGTGGACTGAAAGTACCAGCTTATTTAATAAAAACTATCAACCATCTGTCAAATGATATAATGCCAGTTACCACAGACCTGGGCCAGTGGTAAAGTTGTACGGCTCAATGTCCCAATGCTAGTTCCCCAAGTTAAGTCTCTTTGTAAATATTAGTGTGGCTTATAATGTATCATTATAATTACCTAATACAATTATTTTATTATAATTATATAATATATATATGCAGAAGCAGAAAGTGCATATAGAATATACTTTTCATGTAAAACTAGTTGTGTACCCCTTTCAAATGGTTGACTATGTACATTGACTACTGAACTTTGTCTTAATAATAAGGTCACTTATATGGTGTCACTGCTGTGCCGTTGTTTTAAGTATGGCCTTATTGAGCTTTTTAACCCACTATTTAATGTTGTGAATTGACTTGTCATGTAGAATGCTAGTGTATGTGCATATACACATTTTAAAAACAACTGTAGTTATAATCTGTACTGTTATATTAAATGTTTTTCAACTCTTGTTAGATTACATGTGGTAGATTAATGTCTCTACCTACTTTACATTTCAAAAAACCTTCCTCTGTTTATATTGTTTTAAGATCAGGTATTATACAACTTAGAATATACCTTTAGGTGGCATTTTTTTGCCATTTCTTAGGAACACTGTGTATAAAAATTGTTTGAAATATCAGCATCTAATTGTCATTTGAGTCAACATTAACAAGCTTTCTTGCATACTTTACTGACAATACCGCATAAAACTTGCAGTGCTTACAATGTAAATTGCATAATGACAGAGAACTGCGCAATGGAATACAATAGGATTGGAAAAGTGATTTATGCAGAACATTTTTCTCAGTAGGTCTGCTGTCTCCTGGTAACTAAAATCAGAGACTTTAAAGGTGCCATGACTGATCAAAAGCACAGACTACTGTCTTCTGTTACTCTTTCTTACGAGCATGAATGACAGAGCAAACCAGAATCTGAGCAAAATAGAGGAGGCCTATATTTTGCTGATATATATAGTAGCAAAAATATTTAAAAAAAATTTATTTTTTATAAAATATATAAAGGCCTATATTTTATTTTACCGCTAACTGCAGGGGTACAGATAAATTCTGTGCACAGGTTATGTTTTCCTCTATCCTATCAGCTGAAGTAAAGGAGGTAGCCAGAAATAGGCATATAGTGTACATCTGTTTCTGGCTGTTGCCATCAGGAGGGGTTTGATTTTTGTAATGGAATATCTTTCAGTGCCTCAAACCAGTTTTGGAGGGACACCTATCTGGAAAGGTAGCAGATGTGTCGGCTTAGTGAGCCAAACTTTAACCTGAGGGATTTTGGGAGTGGGATCCAAAATGGAAATTCTGAGGTCAGTGTGTCCACTTGAGGAAGAACCATACGGCAGACCACCGTGTCTACAGGAATGGTACTTCCTCCCACTCCCCTCCACTAAAACCTGTAAGCTCGATTAACTCTGTGAAATGCCTATACACTAATGTTTGCAGTATGGGAAACAAGCTAGAAGACCTGTGAGATCTGTGTGCAGTTACGGGACCATCATCTCATTGTGAGATACGGAGGTAGCTTGTATGATCAGAACACTGTCATAGAGGGCTATGTTTTTTTAAGGAAAGATAACGACAGCAAGGCAGGATGGTGTAGTTGTCTGTGTGAGAGAGCGACTGAAATATATTAAGCTCTGCTTTGAGGGTTATGAAGATTGAGTTGAAAGTTTGTAGATAAAGATCAGTGGGCAGGCCAACCTGGGAGACACTGTTGGTGTTTATTACAGGCTGCCTGATCCAGATGGGGAACTTGTTGAGGCCTTCAGGTAGCTGAAAGTAGCCTTGCAATCTCAGGCCTTGGTCCTCATGGGGGACTTCAGTTACCCTGGTATCTGCTAGGAAGAGCACACCAAGATGTTCCTCCAATGTTTGATAATGTATAGATTCAGGTGGTGGAGAAGCCAACAAGTTGAGGTGTTCTACAGGAGCTGGTACTGACAAATTGTGAGGGACTGGTAGAGGACATTAATATCAGGAACACTCAGTTACAGTGGTCATGAGAAAATAGAGGTTAGAATTAAGTTTAGGGTAGCAAGCAAGATCACAATTCTGGACTTTACAAGGGCTAACTTTGACCTCTTCAAGAAACTGCTTGAAGAAACCCCATGGGCTAGGACTCTAGAAGGTATGGTGACTCTAGAGAACTAGTTGATTTTCAAGCATCACTTCCTGCAAGCTTAGGATCCATGCATTCCTAGAAGCAAGAAACCAGGCAAGGGAAGCAAGAGACTGCATGGTTTATTATATGTGAAGGAAAGGACTCACCTCTTGGGAAGAATACAAGAATGCTGTCAAAGGATACACGGATGAGACAAATTGTTTTTTCATTAAACCTGACAGGAACAATCAAGGATAAACAAGAAGGGTTTCTTCAAGTATACTTTACATAAAAGGAAAACCGGAGGAAATAATGGGCCCTTTGATGAACAAAGCAGGTGCTCTGGCTTCCTGCCCTACTTAGAGGATACAGAGAGAGCAGAAATACGGAATGCCTCTGTCTTTACTGCTGAGGCAAATCTTCACAAGTCTTTTGAGACCACAGAGGAAGTCAGGAGAATGGAAGACTTTGCCTTGAGTGACAGATGAAAGATTAGTTCAATAAACATCCATAGGACCATGGATCCTGATGTAATACACCCACGAGTATTGAGAGAGCTGGCAAAAGTTATTGCTGGGCCACTGTCATATGCATAGGATGCATTGTAAGCTTGCAACCCTGGACTTCAAGAGAGTTGACTTCAAGGATGTACTTGGCAGGGTGTCATGAGATGAAGCCCTGGAGGGAAGAGGCACCCAAGAGAGCTGATTGTTATTCAAGGACCAACTCCTCCAAGCCCAGGAGCAGCATATTCCAAGAAAGAAGAAGGCGGACAAGAATGCCAAGAGACCAGCATGGATTAACAAGGTGCTTCTGGAATTACTTGGGATGCAAGAAGAAAGTCAGTAGGCAGCGGAAGCAGGGACAGGCTGTGAGGAGTACAGAGGACTTGTTAATGCAGCCAGGATGCAAGTTAGAAATGCAAGAGCAGGGATAGAATTAAATCTGTCTGGCAAGACAAAGGGAAACAAGAAGAGCTTCTTTGCATCAGTAACAAAAGGCTAGGGATGACGTAGGGCATTTCCGGAGGGAAATTGGCGACCTGGTCACAAGTGATGCAGAGAAGGCTGAGGTACTTAATGACCTTGTCTCAGTCTTCAGTGGCAAAGTCTCTAGCCACTCCACAAGTCCCAATAGGCAAAGACAGAGACAGGGTGAAGGATGATCCAATCACTTTCAGTGAAGATCAGGATCAAGACCATCTGAAGAATCTAAGGAGTCCTGAGGGAACTGGTGAATGAAGTTGCCAAGGCACTAGCCATGTTTGAAAGATTGTGGCAGTTCCTACTGATGGGAAGTAGGGAAACATCACCCCCATCTTTAAAAAAGGGAAAAAAGGAAGACCCAGGAAACTGTAGGCCGGTCAGCTTGACCTCTGTGCCTGGCAAGGTCATGGAGCAGATCCTTCCAAAGGCCCTGCTGAGGCATCTGGAAAATGAAGAGATGACTGGTAACCAGTGTGGCTTCACCAGAGGCAAATCATGCCTAGCTGATTTGATGGGTTTTTATGATGGCGTTACAGCATAAGTGGACAAGGAAAGAGCAACCGACATCACTTAGCTCTACTTTGTGTAAAGCGTTTGACACTGTCTCTCTCACATGACATCCTGGTCACTAAATTGGAAAAACATGGGTGTTATCAATGGACTACTTGCTGGATAATGAATTGGCTGGATGGTTGCACTCAAAGAGTGCTCTAAGTCAAAACAGAGAGCAGTGATGAGTGGCATCCCTCAAGGGTCAGTACTGGAAGCAGTGCAGTTTAACATCTTTGTTGGCAATATGGACAGTGGAATTGAATGCATCCTCAGCAAGTTTGCCGATGACACCAAGCTGTGTGGTATGGTGGACACGCTGGAGGGAAGGGATGCCATCCAGAGGGACTGGGATAGGCTTGAGAGGTAGGTCAGTGCCAACATCATGAGATTGGCACTGGTCCTGCACCGCTGGTGAGGCCACACCTTCAGTATTTTGTTCTGTTCTGGGCCGTTCAGTACAAGAAGGTCATTGAAGTGTTGGAACATGTTCAGAGAAGGGCAGTATGGCTTTTGAAAGGTCTGGAGCACAAATCCTTCGTAGAGTGCTTGAAGGAACTGGGAAAAAGAGGCTAAGGGGAATCCTCATTCTTTTCACTATCTGAAAGAAGGTTTTAGTCAGGAGGAGGAGGAAACTCTGTTTTCCCTGGTGGCAGACAGTTGGACCAATTGTTGCAAGCTGCTAGGGAAGGTTTAGTCTGGATGTTAACAAAGAACTTTTTCACTGAAAGGTTTATCAGATACTGGAGCAGGTTGCCCAGGGCTGTGGAGAAATCACCATACATGGACATGGTTTAGTGGTGACCTGGCAGTGCTAGCTCGAAGGCTGATGATCCTAAAAATCTCTTCCAACCGGAGATAATTCTCTAATTCTGTCTCCTTGTTCTACTGCATCTAGATGTTTGTTTATGTGGGGTTTGTACCTTCCTCTGATGTTACGAAGAAGTTCTTGTTTTCTAAAACTATAAAATGATTTTTTAACCTTTTAAGTTTTTCTAGGATTAAATGTCACAGGTAACATGTCTCTCTGAGATGTTAACATAGGAACGTAACTAAACTGACCACAGAGTAATTTTTTGAGTGCACTGGTTCTGTTTGGGATATACTTCATAGTAGCTCATACGGTAATAGCTTTTGGTTTTGTAGCCAAAACAGTCTTGATACTGAGTAGTGCATACACAGAGCTAAGATCTTCTCTCTTCTCACTCTGCTTTCCTAGTGAGCAGGGCAGGGATACATAATAACCTGGGAGAGGACATGGCTGGAACAGGTGAACCCAGCTAAACAAGGGGATATCCCAGACTATATTGTGGTGTGCTCAACAATAAAGCTGGGGGAAGAAGGGCTAAGGGAGGATGTTCAGAGTTAGGAGAATTTGTCTTCATAAGCGTGATGCAACCCTGCTTTGCAGGAAGTGGTTAAACATCTGCTTGCCAATGGGAAGGAGGCAGCTGTTCAGCACAGTGGGAAAAATTAAATCATTACAGATCTGAAATGGTTTTTCCTTAGGTAGTACTATGTTTGTATTTTAAGTTGCCATATCTATTTTATGACCATTTGCCAATGGATAAAAGTTAAACAAAAATGTCTTTAAAGAAGACAAATATGTTAAGCAGAGAAAAGGCCAAGAATTGGCTTGCAGGTGTTGTGAGACATTAGAGAGATGTGGACAACATGATAAATGAAAGCTTGCTCTTTATTCTTCTCTCTGCTACTATTTGTTTCATATGATAGGAAGACATACACTACCTTAACTACAGAACTACTACCAAGCACGTAGCACTAAGCTAAAGAGCTCTGAGCATTGAACTACTGTGGAGTATTGAAGGGACGCTGAAGAAGAACACTGAACAAAAGAGTCACTCCTTTGTTCTCTCTTGCTACTTTATAATTTTTTTTGTCAGACATGTGCAGTTCTATCTTCTTTTAAGCATAGGCCGACTTGCTACATGAGGACTGTTGTGATTAGTTGACAGATATTACCAGGCTTGTGACTGGACAGTTTGTGACCATGTATCATACTGTTAGTAATAGCCAGTGAGCTTGTCTAGGGGGCTTCTTTCCCAAGGAGCTGAGTCAGTGATGAGTATTGGCAGTTGAGGTGTGCCCGGCAGCTGTCTTCAGAGCTGCCTGAGTTCCTTATCCCTACATGCAGGTACTTGCTCAGTTGTTTACAACTTCAGGAATTCTGATCTTAATTTAGATATACTCTGATATCTTGATGAAGTCAGATCTAGTATATTAACACTGTGGTTTTTAACCATTAAACAAAAAATTTGTATTAGTGAGTTTTAAAACTGTTTCTGTATGAAGTTATGAGCGAGTAAGTGCCTTCTGTGATTTGCACTATCTGTAAATTACTATTATCTGTTATTTGTATAGGTCTTGATTTAGTGCAGTACTCATGGTTGTTGCCTGTTTTTCTACTTCTAAACAGAAATAATATCTAAATAATTTCCGTATCAAATTACAGCATGTATGGATTTGATATTTTATAATTAGTTTAGTTGAACTGAATTGTAGGTGTTTGTATAGACTAAATAGCTCTGATATGCCAGAGTTATGGATTTGTTAGCATTTTGTTGTGTTGAATTTTTTTGTTTGGTTTTTGTTGCTGTTTTTAAAAGAGGCCTGAAGGACATTTTTGGTTCATCTTTTAAGTCATTGACAGTATGATAGATTGATTGATTGTAACGTGAACATCTGTGTTACTATACTACAACATTGTTTCTGCCCACAGTGGACTGTTTGGGGTGGGCAATAAAGGCAGAATGGAGGAAATTTTCTCTACCTAATTAATGTATATTTCAGGTATTAAATATATTATTGTTATATGTTATGGTAATCAAAGCTGCACTGTAGAGTGACTGTCTAGAGTCTCTATCTTTTTCTAAACTCTGCTTTGCAGCCATGCAAATGAAGACAGAATTCCAAAGCCTCAGAAAAAAGAAAAGAATTGTTCTGTTGATGGAAAATTTTAACAGTAGCAACATTGCATGCTGACTTTAATCTAAAAAAATGTAAACATTCTTGAAACATGATATTTTTCTAATTTATAGAGCTGAAAACTTAATGATTTTATATATATTTTATTTTTGTTCTTGAGGATAATCTAGTTGTTATACAAATAGCATGTCTTTTAGTACCTAGCTCACCTTTGTTTATATAGTTGAAACATTGTGTATTGAAAATGGTTATTGAAAGTTACTGCTTGTCTCACAAAGATATTTCTATGCTTTTATTGTTCAGTCTTGAAAACTGTTCTAAGAAGGCAAGGGGCTTTTGTGGTTGCAGACCTTAATTCCTTTTTGAAATTCAAGTAGTACGTTACATTACCATGCAACACAATAATTTGTATGGTTATTTAGTGTTAGTGTCCTTTTATGGTGACTGAAATGATTTATCCCCCACCCAAATAATTCCTTATGTTCAGCACTTTTGCCTTTCCCTGTATGCTTTCACAGTTCCTTTTTGGTTTTCACTTACTGACATCATGCTTGTTCAAGGTCAGTTTGGTTAGTTTTAAATCTGACTGATGCCAGTAATAATGACATTCTCCCTCTGCATGCAAGAGAAAAATAAAACTTGCAAAAGATTGCTTTCTCATCAGAACAAGTGTATGATAACTTCTGTGAAGAGGGAAGAAAAATTAGAGCAGCACACGACACTCATTTGACAGTAGTATCTGTTCTGTTTTATACATAACAGTTACTGACTAGGATTTGATCTGTGGAGAGAAAACTGGTATGCATGGAATGGGGTGAATGGGTTGGTATTTTTTTTTTCCTTTGTGCCATATGGCCTCCTTCCATGCCTTCCCTGCTTATGTGTACAGCAGGCTCAGACTTGGCATTATGCTGTTCTTGTTCAGTACCTCAGTGTCCAGGCTGCGAAGTCACGTAACCTGTACATTTCAACACTGTTCTTTATCTTGTTTGATAGGGAAAACACTTCTCTTCTTCCTGCAGCTTGTAATCTGTTCCCATAAAGGTTGGCTGCTGTCTGATTGTTGTTCTGATTATCTTTCCAGATTCCTGATTTTTTTTCCTCTGATATCTTAGTTGTTTTTTTTTTTGAATTCTAGAACAGTTGAAATATTTTTAGTTTTTAGATTATGTTTTAAGTTTCACATATGCAAAGATTGCTCATCTGTTTTCTTCATGTTTATATTTCATGTGCATATTCAGATCAGCTAAGAAGTAGTGCAGTTGGAAGGGTTCTCTGGAGGTCTTACAGTCCACTCCTTCCTACCAGAGGAGATTGACCTAGAGCATGTTGCACAGCATCACGTCCAGGCAGGTTTTGAATTTCTCTAGAGGAAGTGAATCTGAGGTCTCTGGACAGCTCAGCTTGCACTGCTTTTAGCATAACAGATTACTGCCTTGCACAAACCCTGAAAAATTCATCTATTTTCATGTCTTCCATTACCTATTTCTTTTTTTTTTCTTCCAACCTTGCAAGAATGGACTTAAGTGAATCATTGAGGGATTTTTCTAGGATGCATGTGCGGTTACCAGCAGATTATGATGAAATATTGCTGTCCTTGATTATCCTACCACATTAGGTTCAGCAGTCCTCAACAGATACTGTTCCAGCTTTTTGAGCATCAGGAATTAGATTCTAGATTTTGCTTATTTTTAAAGAGAACTAAACAGAAAAGTAGTTGAATTTAAGGCCGAACTTAATTAAAATTTAAATAGTGACTGGATGTACTGATTCTGAATCATTTAAGTGTTAATTAGACTCACGGCTCTTCAGCATATCTGTTTTCAGTTTTGGAAACTGAGCAGTTTACTAAGTTTTTATGCTTAGGTCCTCAACATGTTACTTCTTAAGATGCTTAGTATACTCAGTTCCTACTAATTTTAAAAATTTTAAATATGCAGCACTCTGTGGAAGTCAGATTCCTTTTATTTATGGTATCAAATATGTAATTTTTAATAATGGACTCTGACCAATGTCTTGGGTATCTGTGTGTTTACACAGTATTTGACAAGAGTGAGGATGTAACGTAGTGAGTTTCAGTTTTTATCTGGACTTTGAGACTGAAAAAGCTTTTGTCTTTCAAATTGTCCTGGTATAGTTTATTTTGTGCCAATTTAGATTTCTCAGGGTCACTGAAACACACACAGAGAAACCAGGAGAAAATGTTATTGTAAAGAAAAGATAAGACATGTTATTAATAGAAAATAAAGAAAGGGTTTAAAAGATAGAACTGTGGCTGGGGGCTTCTTTTGCCCTGACCCTCCTTTTCTCCCTCTCCTGACATAGATAACATTTGCAGTACTGTAGCACCACTGCCAAGATACTGATCTTCTCAAAGACACTTAGAAGGCAGGAAAGGAGAAAATCAATTGTCTTTCACCAGGAAAGTCTTCTTAACAGTGACAAACAGAAGCCAAGATGTAGTCCAAACTCTCTAGTGCAAACTCTTCTGGATTCTAGAAATTCTTTTGGATGAATAGGATTATGAAAAGGGATATCCAGCTGTTGCATGTCACATGTAAACAGAGCAAGCTTTACATGCAGAAGGTCCTGGGTTTGAATCCTAGTGAACTGCTTGGTTAAAGAGGACATTATGATATTAGTATATGTTAATCACACTGAAATTCAAACAACAATACCATTAAAATACTTGTAATTAAAAGCTAAAACAAAATCCATTTATCTGATGTGCAGTACTTACCTGTGTAGTTGTTTTTTTTTAATATGTATTGTGCAAGGAACTTGGTAAAATTTGAAATCCTTTTCTGCTTTTACCTGTTTTTAAAGCACCCAGTCATTCCAATATAAAAAGCTCACTTATTTAACTCTCAAGCACTTCTTGTTGGTTACAAAATAATGTAAAAAAAATAATATACTTCCTTACCACTTTTTCTGCCCTTTCAGTGCTTTCCATGCTACTAGACAACTGGCCCTACTGATAAAATCCACTGGAAAACTTTAGTAGTATTTTTGAGAGGGAAAAAAAAGGGCTGTTCCATTTAACTGGAGGACATTCATAACTTCACTTTTCCAGAGAAAGAGAACCTTAATGAACTTTCATTAAGAGTTGCTGGACATACACTTATTTCATAGTTAGCACCACAAAGTTTACTGCTTTTAAAAAGATGATGAAACCAAGATTAAAAGATACAAATTCATGAAGGCTTAGCATCAAGCTACTGTATAATCCTGTCTGTTGTCACTAGTGCTCTAGCCCTGGAACCCAGCAGAACAAAGGGAGTTGAATTGGAAATGGTGGGAGCTGGGGTGCCTTTTGCCAGCAGCACATATAATGGCCATAGGCCTTGTCAGTGTGCTGTGTGAAACCCTTTATGTTGGGTGACAGATGTGAGGTGCATTCTGCAAGGGGAAGTCATTACTAACGTGAGGGCAGTGTCAGATCAAAAGTAACCAGTGATCAAACAAGGTAAAGGGCTGTGGAAAAGCAACCTTCTATCTGGCCTTGGCACCTGCTGGATCACTGAGGGGAATTGTCCTTGTCTGTCACATTGAGTTGATTTGCTTTGATGTATGGTGAATGAGTGAAAATGGAAACTGGAGCTGATGGTCAAGAGTTTTATTTCCATTCTTTAGGGTAATTAAAGGTGCCTTGCTGTGTACTGCCGACAGGGATTTTAATGTTCAGGGCTTGGATTTTCAATTTTCAGATCAGTATGTGAGGGCAAAATTAATAATATACTTAATTTTCATCAAGAAAAGTATAAATTATTATGATGCCATTATTTTTTTTCTAAGCTGCTTAATGAATTACTGCATATGAGAGATTTGCCCAAAGCTGCAGGATTTAGATTTTGTTCTTGTTTAATGTATTTATTAAGGCATGTCTTAGGCTAGGTTTCTGCCAAGTTTCTATTCAAAATTTGACGTATTTATAAAAAAATTTCTAAACAGGAAAGGACATGTGGGAACATATATTACAAGTGCACACATAATTTTTTTGATGTATGAAGACTTCTGCTGTAATTCAGAATATAAGTCCCGGGTAGCTATAAAGGCACTGAAGTGGCCACCTACTAATATTTCAAGTGTGATGCCATACACTTGTTCTACAAATAGCATTTGACTTACTGGAAGTCAAGCTAACTTCTTTTTTTTTTTTTTCCTGCAGCTCTTTTATTCTATTGAAAATATTTTTCAATTGTTACGGATGGCTGGCTTTATAGACCAAAAGCAGTAACAAAAAAGTTTGTCATATGAGGAGGCATAATTTTTACATTTTAATTATAAATTTGTTTTTCTTCTCTCAAAAATATTCATATAGGTGTGTGCCATATTAAAAACAAATTGTATTTATTATAATATCAGAAGTTGTTCTGTAGTTTAATAATGATATAATGCTTTTGTTTTGCTGCTGACTGTAATGCAATTCTCAATGTTTNTTTTATATATTCTTTTAGATGCATTTTTTTTTTATCTGGAAGTGTGATTGTTTGTATTTTGCCAGGTATTTCAGAGAATTATTGCCTCCCTTGATAACTTGGAAATAATGTGAAAATTGTCTAGAACCCCAAAGTTTTTATTAGTAGCTGAAAATGCTTTACATACTTCAATACTGTCTAAGCAAAATTGAAATGTCTGTGCATCTCTGTAAGAATTAATAGAAACAGTATTATTTACGCTCTTGCAATGCCTAAAAAAGCCAAAGTCTGAGATTGTTATATATGTTTGTGGCTGGCTTTTTGTTCATGGTTTTAAAATAGTTAAGTTTTCAAGCAACTTTTAAAGTTTTACATTAGTTGACTTAATTTTTCCATTTTAAGTCACTATGTGGTTTAACATCAAAAGAATTTTCACATGTACTGTAATTACAGTCAATGACTAGCATGAATTTATCTTTTGGAGAAAAGTGTATTTAGTGCATTTTTACCTGTTCATCTCTGAGATAACATGAAATAACAATAAATTCACCAAAGAAGAAAATGCAAAATCAATTTTTTTTATTAAAAAAGGAGGTCATATGTAGTTTTATCCTGTTGCAGTTTCATTAATTGAGATGTAAAGTACTATGTATGTGTGACTTCTTTATTATTTCTGTTACTGTTGTTATTAAATAAAACTGCACTTGCAGTCTATAAGTTCCTGTAATTTCAAGGGCATTAAGTATAATACAGTTCAGCTGTGATAAGCATTGTTGTCATCTGAGTCTTCATAGAAAACAGTTTGGCCTGAAAGTTTAGAAGAGCACTATTATATTTTGACTATAGTTTTTGTTCCCTTAACAGATTAACTTAACACCTCACTTCAGATGACATGTTTATGTTCTTACATGTATCTAAATTTCTTACACATTCTGTCTGTTTTTGCAACCAGTGGAAAAATACACATATGAAACCTCTTTTAAGCAATTGAACTCTTTTGTGTTTTTTTTTCTTTACATTAGTATAAATTGTACTAGAGCTGACACATGTGATGTTTTGTAAGCTTTGTAACTCTAGCTTTATGCTCAGCTTTAAAAGAAAGCAGAAATTGCCCAACCATTATAAATAATGCATCCTTCTGTAGTAGCCTAATTTGTACCTTGAATTACTTCTCCGAAAGCATTCAATAGTTGTAGAGGTGTCTTGAATATATCTAGTAATTGAGTTTTATTCTATATTATTAAGACTATTCTGTATACATTAGTGTATTTTATGGTTTTTTTGTTCATTTTTTTGGGGGGAACTTGTGACAAGTCTTTATTTTTAAAAGTAATGCAGGCTAGTGTATTTGCCACCCAGTCTGTGCTGTTTTAGATTTAGTGCGTCCATGCTTTCCAAACCTATGCCTAAAAGGGCAGGAATGACTTGTGGTAATAAATGCTTGATTACTTGCAGTGAATATGGACCTCTCCAGATTTATGTTACTCTTTTGTATACTCTATTTCTCTTTGTTTCACATTTAGTTTCCTTTTTTCTTTTTTTAATAGCAGTTATACATTATCAGAATGTTGACACTCTTTCCTTGTTTACTTTTGAAAACCCTTTTGTTTAAAACAAATACAATTTGTAAATGATTTGCTTTATTTATATTTGTTTTACTGTCAGATCACTTTTTCCCACTACAATGCTAAGTAACATTTTGCAGTGTTAAAATGGATGTTTTGAATCTTAACAGGAATACTCAAGTTATCTGAATTTTGCTGTAAAAGAAATTACGGTAGAAGTGAAGCAAATGTTTTGTATAATATAGATAAGCATCTTTGAACTTGGGAAAGAAGAGTTCAAGGGGAAGACAGAATAAGGTACTACTAGATGCATTAGAAAAGTCACTTAAAAGACAAATAATTGTTTAAATATGTGCTAACGTAAAAGAAGAAATTAACCATATTCATAAGTTTGTGATTCTGAATGACACAAAATCATCTAATGGTAAGAAATACCCTAATTATACTTTCAAGATTTTTTGAAGGCAGTGTTTGGCTCCTAATCTAGTATAACCTCAGTTTATAGCATATGCTGTACAAGGATTTTAGTGTGATATAGGAACAGCTCCCAGTATGAGTGAAAATGGACAGTTGTCTACATAGGACAAAACTCATGGTTGTAATTTTGCATTGGTGCACATGCAGTCATCCTTCAATAGCATAAGCACAAATTATTTTCAAAATGATTTCAGAAGTAGTGTTATTTACTGACAGACATATAATAGTGTTCTGAAAATAAAGTCATGGTACCTAGTGTTTATAACCGTTGAGATATCTGCTATATGTGTCACACTTTGAGAAACAAAATTAAGGTGTTAATTTGGGTGGACTAATTATTTGGGATGTCTTAAGAAGTAGTCTGATGCTTAAATGGATTTGCCTTTAAGCACTGTATTACATATTTCATAATAGTGTGAGGGACAACATAGTCTTTCAGATTAAGGTTTTTTTCCCCTTTCCAGCATGAACTGGAGTATCTCTTGGGTCAACTATTGCTCATTTAATACTGAAACGCTGTGTGTGTGTTGGATGCTTTATGTACGTACCTCATTCGACAATTCTATTTAATTTAATGAAATAAAATTGTGTCCCAGGATACTGTGATGCCATATTTGTTTTCTGAAGCTCAAATGCAGAATTAATAGGTGATGCAGATCATGGGTGATCTTTAAGTTTTGGAGTGTCTGGTTTTTTTTTCTCTACTTCAAGCCACTACACTGGTGCAGTGTGCTTTCTTCCTTGTTCCTGTAGTACATGTCCACAAGGTATGGTCTTATAATGGACATCAGAGCCCATTGTGAAATACTCTAAATTATTAAAAAACATGTGTGAAACTTTTAGGTGTGGCAAAAATAACATTGTACTCTGATATAACAGAAATACTGCAGATACTCACAGTAAGACTTCTTTGATATGTAAACCTACCCCTTCCACTAGACAGCTCTTTATGTGCTAATGGTAGGATACCTCTATTTCACATACATTGTATAGGATATATGTAAATGATGAAATTGTATGTATTACCGTGTGACCATATTAGTTAATTTCCCTTGATGGTAGCAGTCATAATTATGTGTAGCCTGTATAAATTTTTAAAGATTCAGTTAGCATAGAATGTTCTAACATATGTTCAGTAGATTAAAAAGGGCTATAAATTTTTTTTTCTTACAGTGGCCAGTGAAAGTCCTTGCAGCATAAGGAACATACAGTTGTAAGGAAAATGCTGTAAACTCACTTGGCAAACTACCCTGAAATCCTGCAAAAGCTTATTTTAGTATGTTTTGTGCATTTTTAAGTACTCTTTCAGGGTGGTGGGATTTCTGTTTGCAAGAAGATGTAACTTAGGCAATGAGATGAGAGCTGTGAGGTGTACCAAAATATTGACTGCCTCTTCAGTTCTTAACTGTTTGTGTGAGGAGAATGAACAGAAGCAGAGGAGTGGGAAAAATGAAGCCTTGGACAGTCTCTAAGGCCACAGTGTATGTGCATAAGTAATAATTACAGGCTGTGAGGCTGACTTTTATTGGGCAGGCTTTTCTGTTGAGCTTAAAGCTGCCCTCTTAACTGTTCCCAAGGTGGTAGCTGGCTTTTATAGCCAGAATTGCTTGTCATTTTCAGACATGATGAAATTGTACCTCTGCATTGAAGTTCGCATGCTGCCAACTGAAAAAAAAGAAACAAGTGAGAACAGATAACAAACGGAAGTGCATAGTAAGAAAGGGGAAGAAGAAAAAAACAAAAGATAGGAATAAGAAAGGAAAGGGAAATTTTGAGTGAGGAAGGGGTAGCAAATAAACGGATGAAGGTAAATAATGAGATCTAGGAAGCTATATGGTAGGCATACTGTACAAGCTGCAACAAGTAATGCTGTAGAGTTTGCATTTTATATTTTGATGGTCTCTGTTGTACACTTACAGTGTTAGTGGTAAAAGAGTTATCAGGATGGTGAAATTGGAGCTGTATTTAATAATATTTCTTACAAGGGCCATATCGTTGTTGACCCTCTTGTAATAATTTTGCAGAGTAGTTCATTATGTTCATTTTTGAAAGAAATTCCTTGAAATACTTGTTTTGTTCTCCCTTACTTGAATAAGCTCAATATTTGCAAAATCCTGTATCATTTAGAGATCCCCCTAACTTAAGCAGGTTTTAATGGGTGTTATAGAAAACAATTTATGAAAAAAAAGAGGATGTAAATATAAGCTGAAAATTAGGACAGTAGGTCTGAATATGAACTGAATAAAATTCTGTACTTGACATGGTAACATTAGTTGTGAATTACTTGTGTCTACATTATATTTAAGTCTTTGTTTATTGTTCTTAAGGGAAGGATGCCTCTGTGTACAGATTACATTGTCTTTCACACATTATAACTTGAGTGCATTTAAAGATGTGGTAATTACTGTTGGTTTGCCTGAATTGTAATATGTGAACTTCTAATAAATCATCAGAAATGTGACACAAATGTTAAGTTTGAATATTGATCTCATCTGCTTAATTCTTAACATGAACGGCTTACTGTGATTAACCTTACATGTTAAATACCATAAACATCTCATAGGAAGTTTTACATTCTTGTAAACTTTTCTGGAATGCAAAAGCAGTTTTAGTCTCAGTTGGTGCCTGAGCATAGTAACTACTAAGTCATGTGTGCAGTCTGCTTTGGTTATTTCAAATATGGTGTGTGTTTGTTCCTTATATTTAAGACTATTTTGTAATATTGGTTGCATAACATAAATTGAGTTTGTTGCACGAAACTCTAATACTAATGTGGAAGAGTTAAAAATCATGTAGAAGACAGTAGGTACTAAATAAATTCTTAAAAGTGCCATTCATAAGTTGGCTCAGTAATCCATTAATACTTGATGAATATATTCTATGAATACACTGTCAGTGATGAGAATTTGCTCCATTAACATCCAAATTTGTAACCTTAAAATAAAAGTCAGGTTATTTAAAAAAAATACAAAATAACTAATGTTGGTAAGTGGGGATAATGTATATTGTTCACATCCAGTTTCGTTTTTTTTTAACATAAGGCCTCATAATGAGTCATTTTCTAGTTTGTTTTGCAGTGTTAAAACACAAATGAAGTTTTTAGGGATTGACTGAGAGGAGCAAAACGCCATGCTGTAATGTGAAAACAGCTGGGAATATGGAAAATGATTATTTTCATTTATTTGGAGGATGAATAATTAATATGAATAATGAAATAAATAATACTGGTTCAACTACTACTGCTCTAAAAAGAAAAAGTACTTGTGGGCAGGAGATATGTGTGATCTGGCACATTAATTATTAAAAGATGACTTGCTTATATATTTCTGTGAAATCTAATCTGTCTTCATTGAAAAAAAAATTATGGCAAAGTATAATGATAGAACACTAGTCATACAACACTCAGTTTATTGCTAAGGTACTAATTTCTGCTGTGTCAAGTGTTATTAGCACTTCATAAATATATTTAGTTACTATTATAAATTAGTGCCAGTCATTCTTGTACTGGGGAAAAAAGTTATGTATGAATTATCACGAGAGACTTGGAGCTGATTCTTGTGTTACAATCTTGTTTCATTTACTGTGCTTTTAAGTTCTTATTAGTGGATTGCAGTTGTGTTTCATATTTTTGAAATATATGAATTGTTTACTTAAAAAGAAGAAAAGCTAAGAAAACATTAGATGTGATTGTTATGCCTCCCCTCCTGCTGCTGCTTTTTGTAGACAGGCAGTGCTTTTTCTTAAATAGCTAGCAAGGTCTCACTTTGCGTATTCTTCACTCATGATGATTTGATCTTTTGTTTTTAAAATTTGTTTCTCTGGGACTTATGTTTGCCCTGTGTATGCATTTCACAACTTTTTGTTCTTCCGCATTTAACACTGTATTAAACACTTCATTAATTGAAGATGTATCTAACGAGGACTTGGCTATTATATTTCCACTAATAATCTTAACCAACTACATGGAAGAAATGTTTGCTTTTTTTGTAAGAAAAAGTAAATGAAGTCCTTCAGAAGGTTGTATGTTACTTGCTGTATATTTACTAGTTCAGAAATGTTAGTTTGAAGCTGAAAGCAAAAAAAATTTGCTAACTGAATAACAAAGCAGTAACGGATAAAAATGTCTGCTGTTGCAGTGTGCTTTCTGTATTTTAAATTTTATTTGGAGTTTATGTTTAATTGAAAAAATATTTCTTCTAGTAAACCTTAAGTGCAACCTTTGAGGTTCAGGCTTTTGTTAAGGAAATCTCTAATTGGAAAATATTTTTTTTTATTTATCAAGTCAATACTATTCTAAATAGGGTTTTGTGTAGGGTTTATTTTTTGTGTGCAAGAACTCTGAAGACTATGCTGAATTTATTGAGATGCTTGTTTTTAAAACTTCTTAAAGTTATTTTAGGATTAACACACCTTATTTGAATGTACTTTTCCTAACTAAACCAGGCACAAAACATTTTTTCCTTCAGAAATTTTAAACTTCTACTGAGCTTCCTCATGAGCAAAAAATAATTTATAGATTATGACAGTATTAGCTATGTAACAGGATCTATTCATCAGGATGCTGTTCATATAAAAAATTTACCAGTATTACCACTGTGCTGTTTCAGTTACTGTCTTAAAACAGATTTAGCATTTGATAAAATAATACTGCAATTAACCATCTGAGTATACTTACAGTAAAATCTAAAAAAACCCCTGAAACAGTAGAAATACATGTAAACTTCTAAATATTTTATATATACGTGCAATTGAGTCTTGAAGAATCTTCTCATTTATAAGAGCTGATATGAATGTGACAGTGGTTTTGCATATTAGAATATTTGTCTTTATACTGTTAAGTGTATAGTAGTGTAAGTTAATGCAAATCTGTTTATACAAAAACTACTTAGCATTTGCAGTCACAGGTCAAGTTAAATTTAATGTGTTATGCACTGCTTTTTAAAGACAGGAAAAAAACCCCTGGATGCAAGACTGTGAATGCATCAATAAATACCATTGAATTCCTATCAATGTGTGTTTAGTGTTTAAGGGTGTGTTTGTATACTTTTAAGTTTAAGCTTTTTGTATGTGGCAAATCCTGAGAAACTGAGAATTTGTAAATTAATGCAAGTACTTGACATTTGACTTTCTAATAAATTACTGAAAATAAATTACTTGGTGATGAGTGCAAGTTGTATGCTTGTGTGTGCATACAGTTTAATAACTGAAGACATGCTATACACTGCTCTTTCCCAGTAAGCTGTTACTCACTGTAGATTGCATATGTAACAGAAAATAGTTTTAAATTAATTTTAATAGTACTATAAAACAAATCTTCAAATAAAAAATTGCAACTAACTGATCAGTATGTAGGCCTAATAAATTTTACTCTTTTCCTGACATTTGTATGTGATTAGCCATTATATGATGGTACTTCAGAATTGTAATTAAATATATTCAATCCATTAAAAAGAAATGTAATAGTATTTTTAATTATTATCAACCATGTCATGGCTCTTAAAATACAGCCATGACTATTTTATAAATTGCAGAAGTAGTTTCATAATGACTGTTTGTATACATTGGTGATACACATGGTGTATTTTCTATAATATATTAACTAATATCTTAGTATTTATGAAGTGTTAAAAATTAACATGCGCTACACCAAGGATCAATCAGAAGAATATCAGAAATTATTGTCAGGGACAATATGCAAACAGTTTCAGGTTTCATACTCAATAGCTGTTACACTAGTTCTTTTTCCTTTATTTTTAATAGCTAATTGTTTTATTTCTATTACGGACAATCTTTTTGCAGCCGTGAACATCAGAGTATCTGATTTTGAGTAACTATTTTTGAGTAGCCTTTTTTAGGTCTTGATTCTCTTTTATGCTTTGGCATTTTACATTATGTTTGCTACTTTGTGAAGGTTATTTAAAGTCATGTTTATTTTTGTGCAGGTAAAACTAACTATAGCTGGAAAGGACTAATTAATTCTGAAGTTCAGGTTGTGTAATAGATCCTTATATTACTAGGCTTTTTCCACTGTAGGTAAGTTGAGCAATTCCTTAGTAGGTTTTTGGGTTTTTTTCTGTTCTTGATTAATGTTACCTTATATTTTCCATGTAGTGTTGAAAAGAAAAAGCTCAATTTGTTCTATTTATAGCTCAAATAAAACAGTTTGGCACCTCATTGTTCACTGTTTTTTATCACAGTATATGGATAATAATAAATCTAGCAAAAAGGTACATTAAAGAAAGAACATAATCAGAAGAAAGAATCTTTTTGAAGATGGATGAATCAAGTGATACTGATGAAATGAGGACTTGTAACCTTTATTATCTGACATAGTTGGCTGAGCTCTTGAAATTTGTATTTACATTGTATTTTAATGTATTCTGTCAAACTAGAATGTAATTAATCTCTTTGTCATTCTGAATTGATATCGGGGAACCTTGTCAGAGCATACATAATAATGTATTACTTTGTCGGTTTTTCATAGTAATATATTTGCAACTAACAATATTTAAACGTGCATATTTTGACCTTGAGATTTCCTTTCCTTGAAGTATTTTGTTCCCTGCTTTAAGATGCCTTATGGCTTAATTGAAAGAAAAAACAGCACTTTGCTGGAATAGTATATCTAATTTTAAAATATTACATTTATCAAGTATGTTTGGTTGCATGCAAACTCATGCTGTTTGAATTTTGATTATAATTTTTTTTCTTTCTTGCTGTCTTTTTGTAACTTGAAGTAAGTAACAGTAAAGTAGCATTTATATTTTCAGGTAATAATTAATATATAGAATATTAATCTATCAAGGGTTTCTCTGACTAAGAAATTTATTAGAGAGCAACATGTAGTCAATATATATATATATACTTGTGTATATATATGTATCTAGCTTGGAAGTCGAAGTAATTTTTTTACTGACAGCAGGAGGTGGCTAAAAGCCTTTGTAAGGTCAAGAAAGAGGAAATACATGTTCTTTTGCTTTGACAAGCTCCAGTGTTACAGTATCTAGATAAGACATGGTTTCTAAATAGGACAAGCTTTCCTCGTTGTCTTGAATAAATTGCGACCTCCTTGGTGCGCTGACTGATACTACATTGCTCATAAGAGCTATCTCATGAACTGTTTAAGGTTGAAACTTGAGCCTTATTTAAGGTATTACCTGAATTGTCCAGGTTTGACTGTCCTTTAGCTGTGAATTAGAATTGATATTAAACTGTATACTAAAATGTTTGGCAATAACACTAAGGGAAAAGAATTTACTCACACACATCCCAGAACTCTCTTTTCTCCACAAGTTATCTACTTCACTCTCCTGGTCAAAACTAGAGTTAGTCATAAATAGAATGCAAAGTTGAAAGAGTGAATGTTAGTTCATTTGTGCAGTCATAGTACTGTGTCTAAATAGCTTATCTGACAGTTTTGGGGTGGTTTACAACAAAGACAAATGGATGAGAAATCAGTTGTGCTATTTTAAAGCTAGTAAGTAGTGGGTATTTGCCTTTACAATGCATCACTAAGATACAGAAATGTAAACATTTTAGAGGAATTTCAGTTGTTTGGACAACTTTATTTGCTAGTGAAATATGTTTGTAAAGAGCACTAAACAACTGAAGAGATGAGAAACGGTTGTCCTTCCATCAGTTCTGATCATGATCATAGGGGTTTTGTAGTGATTCAGACATTGTTGCAGGAACAGTAGTTGGTTTTCTGTCCATTAATTTATTAGCTTATATTGCTAATTTTCTTAATGACTTTACAGTGGCAGGAATTACATTTCTCACAAAAAGGTTGATGCTTTTTTTGTGTTATCTCTATGTATGTGCAGCTACCAGAAAAGATATCCTTTTGTGTATCATATTGGACAATTTGAGAAACAAACAACAACAACAACAAAACCCAGATGAGAAAGTACTTCACTATTAAGCACAATTTACAGATGCACTGGGAGTTATTGTGCTGTAAGATACAGAAGCCTTTTGTTGTTTTTGGACACCTTTGGTGAAATATAGGTAGTGAGAGTTAAATTATAATACAAATTCAACCCCCCACTCCCCACCCCCAATTATTTTACTGAATAAGATACTTCATTTCTTGACACTTTAAATATGAAATACAGGGAAGATTATGGGTAATATAAACAAATATTAGAAACAGTGTGTGCTGGAGAAATTGTCAGTGTATTTGTGGTTGAGAAGATGTTTTTTAAGGACATTGACCTGAGAACAAATTATAGGGGACTCAAATAATGTTAATTACATAATCATTTTTTAATACAAAAAAGGTTCCATGATTATAGCTTGCTGTAATGGAGAGAAGGCATTTAATTTTTTTCTTGTATTTCTGTGTATCTGACAAAAACAAAAATGGAGTAGAAACTTCTGCTATGTGGTCACGGACAGCTATGTTGTTTTCCAGAGAGACAGATCAGCAAGGCAAGGTGGTGGAGTCACTCTTTACGTGAATGAGCAACTGGAATGTATTGAGTTTTGTCCAGGGATGGGTGAAGTGAGAGCTGAAAGTTTGTAAGTGCAGATCAAGAAGCAAGCTGGCAAGGGAGACGCCATCATGGGTATTTATTACAGGCCACTGGATCAGAATGAGGAAGTTGATGAGGTCTTCTACAGGCAGCTGACAGCAGCCTCTCCGCTACAGGCCCTGGTTCTCGTGGGGAATTTTAACTAACCTGATACTTGCTGGAAGACCTACTCAGCCAGCCATCCACAGTCCAGGAGGTTCCTCCAGTGCATTGGTGACAATTTCCTGATGCAAATGGTGGAGGAGCCCAGTAGGAGAGGAGTGCTGATGGATCTTGTACTCACCAACAAGGAAGGTCTGGTTGAAGCAGTTAAGGTACAGGGCAGCCTTGGTTGCAGTGACCATGAGATGGTGGAATTCATGGACTCATGTGGTAGGAGTAGAATGCCTAGCAGAATCACAACCCTGTACTTCTAGGAGATTCAACCTCGACCTTTTACAGCAATTGCTTGGGGAAATCCCATAGGACAGGGTACTGGCAGGTAAAGGGGCCCAAGAGAGCTGGTTATCATTCAAAGACTACTTTGAAGCACATCACAAGATACAGAGAAAGCAGACATACTAAACACTTTCTTTGCCTCCCTCTGTACTTCTGGGAGCTGTCTTGATATCAAAACCCAAACTGCTAAGGCTCCAGAGTAAGTTGAGGCAAAGGAGGAGCCTGCCTTGGTTGATGAGGACTGGGTTAGGAATGTGTTCACCAAACTGTACATAAATCTATGGGTCCTGATGGGAAGCACTTGCGCATGCTAAGGGAGATAGCAGAAGTCATTGCTAAGTGACTCTCTGTCATCTTTTCTAAGTCATGGGGATCAGGACAGGTGCCTAGGGAATGGAGGTTAGCAAATGTCACTCCAATCTTCAAAAAGATTAAGAAGGAAGATCTAGGTATCTATAGACCAGTCAGCCTCACTTCCATCCCAGGAAAGGTGATGTAGCAGTTTGTCCTGGACGCTGTCTCACATCAAGGACAACAGGGTGATTAGGGATAGTCAGTATGGCTTCACCACGGGGAAGTCATGCTTGACCAATCTGATAGCCTTATGCCATAAGCAGGTGGATAGATGATGGTAGAGTAGTGGCTATGGTCTGTCTTGACTTCAGTAAGGCATTTGATACAGTCTCACATAGCATCCATGCGGCCAAATTGAGGCAGTGTGGCCTGGATGATTGGGTAGTGAGGTGGATTGTGAACTGGCTGCAGGATAGAAGCCAGAGAGGAGTGGTTAATGGGACAGTCTAGTTGGAGGTCTGTGCCTAGTGGGGTCCCCCAAGGATCAGTACTGGGACCAGTCCTCTTCACTCTATTAATTAATGACTCGGATGAGGGATTAGAGTGCCCTGTCAGCAAGTTTGCTGATGACACAAAGCTGGGTGGTGTTGCTGCCAACAGTCCAGCAGAATGTGCTGCCACTCATCAAGACCTGGACAGGCTAGAGAAGCTGGGCAGAGAGAAATGTAATGAGGTGTGCAAGGGTAAGTGTAGAGTCTTACATCTGTGCAGGAACAACCCCAGGTACCAGTATAGTTTGGGTGCTGACCTGTTGGAGAGCAGTGTAGTAGAAAGGGACCTGGGTGTCCTAGTGGACAGCAAGATGACTGTGAGCCAGCAGTGTGCTCTTGTGGCCAACATGGCCAACAGCATCCTGGGGTGAATCATAAGGGGGGATGGTTAGCAGATCAAGGGAGGTTCTTCTCCCCCTCTACTGTGCACTATTGAGACCACATTTGGAATATTTCAAGATCTCTTCCAATCTCTAATGATTCTATGCTACAGTTAGAGTAAATTGTTCAGCTCTATTGATTGGATGGAGAGTGTTCATGATAGAAAAACTATAATAGGAGAGAACTTTTTTATTCAGGTGTGATTGATACAGGATTTCTTGATCTTTTTTTCTGTAATTTTTGAATTTAAATAACAACTGTTACAATGTTAATTCTTCTGTGTATTGATAAACCTCATTTTGTGCCTAAGCCTGAGTAGCTTTCACTAAGTGACATTAATATCACTCATGCATAGTGGTTTGTGAGGTAGTTCAGTAATTTTTTTTGTATCTAATTTATCTAATTCCTATTAGGGCAAACCATATATAGTCTGTGTTTTAGGCATTCTTCCACTTTGTGGAAGTGTTTTATATAATAAATATTCCTTTTCAGGAACTGAAAAAAAATCTGAGATGTTCTTTATAGGATTGATATTTGACTGATTTTGAATATCCTGTCTTTAATGTGTTTCATTCTTTTGAAGTAGACATTATCTTGGCTTTAGCTTATTGGCCAGAATCTTTTGAATGGTAATAGCTATTTCTTATATAATACTCTGCATTTTGAAAGTACTCTACAAATACAGCACTGATACTCTTTGTGTAGTATATCAATATTAAATGCTGAAAAGCTTCATGAAACCTAGACTTTTTCTGGTATGTCACATTCGGAGGCCCACAGGAATTGAAGCATCTTTTACCTTCTTAGATGATGTTTTTTCAATCATATTTTGATGGCAAATATTTGTAATTAATGTGATCTTCAGGATATGGTAAATATATTTGTATTGTAAGAATTCATTTTTTTCCACATGTATTTCTTAAAGCCAGAGGACTCCATATGTACTTTCTCATCTTATAGCCATAGAAATAACTGTAACTATAACAGAATAATAGCAGTCACTTGAATAGTGCCTGCTAAAACATTGGTTCACATCATAATAATTTAAGATATTTTGATCTGTGTAAAGGTCACTTAAACATGGAATTTGTTAGTGCCAAGGTGCTGAATTTCTTGTGGCCTTTAAGTCATTCTTACTAAGTAACAGTAAAGAATGCTTGTTTATGCTTCAGTTGGACACTTACATATGGAGAATAAGTATCAATAATACTGATACTAAATACATTTATTGTACATTTATTTTTGTATTTTCTACACTAGTTAGGAATAAGTGGATTGTGGATATTCCAGCAGTTCCTTCCTTTAGTGAAAGATACAGTTGTTTATTTGGTCATACTACCGCTGAATCATTCTGTTACTGAAAATAGTTTTTCCAAATTACCCTAGCTCCATTGAAAATATGGCAGAGTACCTACTCCCACAAGTTTCATGTGCCTGTCCTTGTGTCACGATTGAATACTAATGTGTGGTTTGGTCCTGGCCAGGAGCCAGGTGCCCACTGAAGCTCTATCACTACCAATTCTTGGATAGACAGGGAGTTGAAAAATTAAACAAGATGATAGCACATAAAGACAACAAGTCTCATTTCCAATTAGCTGTTCATAGAAGTCTTAAAAATATTAGAAATTTAATACATTTTGTACCATCTTTCATAATTTTACCTTTTTTATGGTTTGTTAATCTTTCTCTCACTGTTTGGGTCACGATCTTAAATTTTCTGTACTAACTAATGTTAGTTAGCGATCACTATGCCTGCTGATAGTGGTTTTACAGTGAAACTT
This sequence comes from Upupa epops, assembly GCA_013397515.1. Classification (NCBI taxonomy): domain Eukaryota; kingdom Metazoa; phylum Chordata; class Aves; order Bucerotiformes; family Upupidae; genus Upupa; species Upupa epops. Next base: position 38,848 of record VZRI01014000.1, on the reverse strand, counting down.
CCACTGTGAAATCTTCTATTTATGTTCACTCTACCATATTTTGCTTCTTTGATGTTTCTAATAATGGATATTAGCAAGGGTAAGCGTTATTTGTCTTTTAACCTCAAAGGTATTGGGAAATATAAGATCCAGGGCATGACTTTAAAAGCACTTGCCTTTTATGTCATCTCTGGTAGAGATGTATGTATTTCCTCTCTTAACAAGAAACAAGGAACTTAATGACAAGTGCAGTGAATCTCTCAACATGCCTATAGTGTGTGGAATGCGTCTCATCAGGTCCTATAAACTTGTTTAGGTTCCTCAGATGGTTACAAACCTTGTCTTCACATAACAATGGCAGGGACTTTGTTTCCCTGATCTCTATATTGTGACTTGAAAGCTGTAAAGAAAGAGGTTGAGAGTGAAGACTGAGGCAAAGAAATTTTCAAGGGTCTCAGCCTTCTCCTCATCTGTTGTTACTAGTTTACCATTATTCCACTTCAGTGGGGCAATGTAAAAAGCTATGGTAGGAGGGTATGATTTGAACTCAAATGTTTTTGTATGTAAACAGTGCTTCATTGGTAAAAAGAAAGGATTAAAGAGATTTGCAAACTTCATGACAGCACTTTCAGATCCACCTGTGACCTGAAGCTGTTAAATGTATGTCCATTTAAATGAAATAATATGGCACTTTTAATAAAAACTGTGGAGATTAGCTAGTGAAAATAAATACTAAGTAACCAATTTTGAGCAATACAAGTCTACAATTATAACATTGCTATAAAACATTCTTGTGTAGTAGAATTCTAAAGCATGGGTCAGTGCATGTATTTGAACGTCATGTAATGAAAGACATTAATTTAGAAGTTCATAAAATCATAGAATCATCAGGGATCGAAAGGGATCTCGAAAGATCGTCTAGTCCAATCTCCCTGCCACAGCAGGATCACCCAGACTGGATCCAGGTGGGTTTTAAATGTCTTCAGAGAAGCAGACTCCAAACTCCCCTCCCTCCAAATGAGGGGAAGTCCCCTCCAGTGCCCCATCACCCTCCTTGGGAAGAAGTTACAGAATTGGTCAGGGTTGGAAGGGACCACAGGATCATCGAGTTTCAACCCCCCTACCATGGGCAGGGACACCCCACCCTAGATCAAGCTTGCCAGAGCCTCATCCAGCCTGGCCTTAAACACCTCCAGGGACGGGGCCCCAACCACCTCCCTGGGCAACCTATTCCAGGCTCTCCCCACCCTCATGGTGAAGAACTTCCTCCTCACATCAAGTCAAAATCTACCCATCTCCAGCTTTGCTCCATTGTCCCTAGTCCTGTTGCTACCTGAGATCCTAAAAAGCCGCTCCTCAGCTTTTTTGTAGGCCCCCTTCAGATACTGGAAGGCCTCCTCCACCATAAGAGAAGGCTTGGAACCTCTTCTTCTTCGGCTTGAACGGCCCCAACTCTCTCATTGTGGCCTCATAGGAGAGATACTCCAGCCCTCTGATCATCCTCATTGTCTAGTGAAGTTGTACAATAAGATGTCTAATAAAGAAGTCTACATCAAGTTTGCCCCATCAAATACATTAGTGTCTTTATCCTTCTCTCATGTAGTGAAGCCCCATCCACATTCAAAATGTAGATTCAAAATGCCAGAGCAGGAGACTGAATCTTAAAGAGGTTGCAACTTTTAAGGAGACCTGCTATGGAGCAGTTCACTCCTGGAAGAACCACAACCTGCATGAGACTCCCATGCCAGTCAAAGTTTCTGAAGGACTGTCTCCTGTGGAAGTAACACCATGTTGCCAGAGAGAAAGACTGTGAGGAATCTTCCTGTGGTGGGGTACTTGCTCATGTCATGTCTGTCATTTGCTCATGACCATAAGTGGTGAGTGAACCCTTGATATGTTTCCTCTCAGCTGTCAAGGCTTTGGCTAATTAGGACGAGACTTTTATGGGACTAGCCATCACTGATCAACCAGTGATGGTCTGAATCTTTCCTAATTCCTTTCAGTATCCTTCCAGTTTTCCTTGTACCTTGCGGTGCACCTGAAATCAATATCAGAGTAAAACAGGTCAGGCACACTTGAGTCACAAAACAGGAGAGTTTGTGATCAGGTATGTCTAGAATATATGTATCAATTACAATGCTGTTATTAATTCTCTCTTTTTTGTCCATTGTGACAACCATGAATCACCAGCACCTGATACTAACCAGCATCTGTAGTATTGTCTGGCTGTTCATGGTACTGGATATGTGTAAACTAGTGTTGAATATTATTTTAATGTTGCTCAAAAATTGATAGGATGTATTTTTTTTTGCATGTTACTGATCCAGAAACACTTTCAACCTGTTTTGAGATTGGTGATGACTGTGTGACAGGAAGGCTTAAGAAATTGCATTTATGAAAGTAATCATTATAGTGCCAAGCACTTTAGTTTGAGGTAAGTAGACTGTTGAAGAATACAGTGCATCTTACCAGCAAGTATATTTTCGAAGTTTATTAGTGTCTGACCAATGTTGTAAGTGTTACTGAGATTATTTCATAGTGAAGCTAGGTTGTTTTCATGTTCCATTTCCCTGGGGTGCTCGCAGTGCTATGAAGCAATGAAACAGGAAATAAAAACAGATGCAAAATGAGGGACTTGCTTTTCTCAGTTTGTGTTGGGCACACTTTCAGGCTACCAAGTCTAACTCGGGGAGAACAGACATTTGAGTGACAGTCACTGTCAGATACTAAGCCTTCCTCATAAATGACTTCAGTTAAGCACCTTCCATGAATGTTGGTTTAACCATAGTTGCTCAGGAAGTTTATTGGATCTAATTTTCACAATAAAATGACCACCAGACTTTGTAGTGTGTGTAAACAAATCTGCTTCCAGTAATAAGTTCTCAGGAAACTAAAAATCATTGTATCATTTCTGTTTCTTTCTAAGATTTTAGTACCTCTTTTTTAACACTTGTCTGGTTGGAATATGAGTAAATGGGATTGCTAAGAGCTTGTTTTATTTACTTTCTACTTACTTCATGCTTTGATGAATTGTGTTCCTTTTTCTTCCTAGGAAAACCGCCTTAAAGTTGTTGCTTTTCCTTCATCCAGGACAGACACCCCAAGTATTTAGAAAACTTACAGATGCTAACTTGACTGTAGCCTACTTTAGGCAAAGGTGACATTCTAACCTTTGCATAGTTTTCCTTACAATTTTCTGGTAATTGTTTGAATAATTTGCAGTGTGCAGAAGAAGAATTGAGTTAATGAATTGGCAGAGTTGCATGCTGGCTCTGCCAATCTCATTTCATGGTAATAATAATAATGGTCCAGCTGTCTAAGGATAAAGGAACAGTGCAAGTGTAGAACTTTTATGATTGTCCAGCTAGTAATTCCCTTTGTTCTGAAGAAAGATTGTTGAGGCCAGTCCTCATTTATGTTTATCTGGTTCTGCAGATACATGAGGGTGGGAGAGTGAGGTGGTGAGAAACACAAGAAAAAAAAATTTCTAATGCCTTTCCAGAAACTACATTGGGAATAGAACAATCATTTTTCTGTTTATACTCGTGGGTAGGCAGAATTTTATTCTTGCTGTATCTGTCTCTTGCCTGCCTCAAACAACTTCCCCTCCAAAACATTTCCAAATTGCTGGTGTAGAACAACTAACAGTCATTAAACAGGGTGTTTGGGCAGTGCTGATGTATATTTGAGACCTGAGATAACTGATTGCTTTGACAGAAGCTGTAGACATTGAAGAAGCACTGAGTATAGAAAGTATTGGATACTGTATAGTTTGCTGTTTTCAAAGATTGCAGCACATTTGTGAAGAAATCAATCAAAAGATTTAGGAGGCTTCCAATAGTTTCTGTGTTTTTCCAGTAAAAAAAAAAGGCTCATCTTCCCTCATCTATTTTTATATGGCTCTGGCATAAAAAAAATACTTTCCTTCTTGCAGTTGTCATATTTACAAATAGGGAAGGGTAGATGAATGTAAAGGCTGTAATATAGGCAAAGATTAGAAAGAGCAGGGAAAAGAAGTGCAGTGTCTTTCAAAAAAATCTTGTTGACTGGCTTGATTAATAAAAATACTGAATTTGTCTGTAGTGATAGTTTGAAATCATCTAAACGGAGAAACTAAAATATAATTAATGTTTGCATTCACATTTTATCACCTACTTGCTTCTAATACCTTTTGTAACATCTCAGCCATTATTTTCTGGGCCTATTTTGAAGAAGAATCTCCGCCTCAGTGTGATTGTTGTCATTCTTGAGTTTCAGCACTAAAAAGGGTTGTTCTGGTTTGACTCTGGCACCCTGGATGCCAAGTGTCCACCAAAGCAAATCTGTTACTCCCCACTTCTTGGGTGAACAGGGAAGAGAAAAATTACGTTGAGAGTTACACACGACAAAATTTACATTCAGTTACAGACAACAGTATTTTAATAGCACAGAAGCAAAAGCTGCACATGTAGGCAAAGGGAAATAATGTAGATTATTTTCTACTTCCCATCAGCAGATGATATTTAGCTGCCATTTGAATATAGTTTTCTCAATTTTGCACTTGCTGTAAAGCCCATAGTAATAATGATTAATAAGATTAGAGAGCTCACATAAGGATTAACAAAATCCTTGGGAACTTGCATAGCTCTCTGCACCATCAGTCTAGTCGGACTCCGTGGACTCACAGAGCCAGAAACACCCTGAAGAATTTGACAGCATCAATTGAAAAACTTTTTTGGCTAGCGTAATAAATAGTGCAGTTTATTTATGCAACAGTAATACAAATTCTTTTAGATAGCTGGTGTTAATATATTGTGTGCAAAAGCACATGCAAATACCAAAGTTACAAATAATACATCCTGTAAATTATACAGCCTATATATAGATGTAACTAAATCAACTCTATGGAGATTTCTAAGTTTTCTTGAGGAATCACTAAGTATAGTATAGATGCTACTGAAAGGCATACTTTTGGAGATAACTGGCATCAAGTATTCTGATGAGGATCAGGAACAGATGGCCCTGCCTTCAACCAGAAGGAGGAAAGGGATGACTGCATGCACTGAACTGTGTAGATGCCATGGTCTGGCATATGAGACTGATGGAAGTATAAGATGTAAACACTGCCGCACAGTATATGCTGATGCCATGAGGATATAGAGGAACTGGACCCATCAGGATCCCTGGAGTGACGTGAAGATGCCAAGAACTGTCTGTAGTGGAGGCTGATGTGAACTTAAGAGGGGAGAAGTAGTAAAAGCACCTTATTGTGTCTGACTCCCTTGTATTCTTGGCATAGCTTACCTCAGATGAGGATACTCCAGTGACCAAAAGGATTACCATTGGTAATCCTTTTGCTATGTATTTAAGATGAACAAGCAGGCAGCTACCTTGCCTGGCTTCTTGGAAGACCCATTCATTATGAGATTGCTGCATGTAGAAGGATAGCAGGTGCCAGTTTCTACCAGGACAGTGTGCTGAAGGCAATACCATACAAACTGAGACTCTCTGGCTCCCATCCATTAGCTTATTTATCAATTGTAGACCCAAGAAGAGATCATTATGACACACTCGTCTTTTAATAGTTCTGTAAGGCCAGTGCAGAAGTCTGATGGAAGGCAGAGGCTAACAGTGGGCTGAAGTACCACCACCACCAAGGGCTGCTATACCAGATATGTTAGAATTCCAATATCAGCTGGAGTCAAAGGCAACCAAGTGGTACAGCTGACATTGCCAATGAGTTTTGCTCAGTTCCTTTGGCATCAGAGTGCAGGTCACAGTTTGCTTTCATGTGGAATCAACTGCCCCAAGGATGGAAGTACAGCCTTACCATTTGTCATGGTGTAATACAGACTTCACTGGAAAAGGGTAATGCTCGTGAACATGTGCAGTGCATCAGTGACATAATTATGTGGCAAAGTAAGGCAGAAGTGTTTGGAAAAAGAAAAAAAGAGTCATTGAGATCCTTCTGAAGGCTGGTGTTACTATAAAGAAAGGTCAAGGAACCTGCAGAGGAGGTTCAGTTCTTCGGTATGCAACAGTAGGATTAATGCCATTGTGTGCTAGTGGACATATTTAATGAGATAGCATGTGTATCTTCCCCAACTAACAAGAAAGATACACAAGCTTTCTTAGGCCTTGTGGCATTCTGGAGAATACATATTCCAGGCTGTAGTCATCTTGCAGGCCCTGTCTACTGACTTCTTGAAAGAGGGATCATTTTAAATGGGGCCGTCAGCAGCAACAAGGTTTTTAGCAGGTCAGGCAGAAAATAGCTTGTGAAGTTGCATTTGGGCTTGTACAGACAGGTCCATTGGTGCAAAATCTACTGTACACCACAGGTGTAGAGCACAGTGTTACATGAAGTCTCTGACAGAAAACACCAGGAGAAACCTGAGGTCAACCACTGGTGTTTTGGAGCTAGGGATATTGAAGATCAGAAGCTTACTACACCCCAACTGAGAAAGAGGTATTATCAGGATATGAGGGAGTTCGAGTTGAATCAGAAGTGGCTGGTAGAGAAGCACCTCTCCTCTTAGCACCTCAACTGTCTGTGTTATACTGGATGTTCATATGGAACGTCTATACCACGCAGCCAGTGCTACACGAAGTAGCACTGATTACACCACAAGTGTTTGACTGGGCTGACCCAACAATCCAGGAGTCTTAGAAGAGATCATGGACTGACCAGAAGGCACAGATTTTGGTGCATTGGTCTGAGAGGGTGGTCAGTACCCAAGAAGCATCACTATATATCCTAGTAACCAGGGAGTTATCCAAAGATGAGTTGTATTATGCTTTGTCTACTGATGGCTCTTGTCATGTGGGAGGAAATAATTGTAAGTGAAGAACTGCATACCAAAAGCTGTTGAAGCCACTGAAAGTGAAGATGAATCAAGGCAGTTTGCAGGGGTGAAATCTGTTTAAGTAGCCCTAATGGTGTGGCAAGTACTTTATACTGAGTCATTACCAATGCCTTATGGGTGTGGCTACTGCAGTCAAAGAAGATCAGCTGGCAGAGCAGGGCTAAGCCCATCTGGGCTGCTGCATTGTGGCAGGACATTGCTACTTGAGTGGAAAACATGACTAAAGGTGCATCTTGTCCATGCTCGCATGCTGAATTGCTGTGCCACTGAAGAACATGAAAACAATGAATAAGTAGACAAGGCTGCCACAGCTGAAGTGGCCCAGGTGGACCTGGACTGGGAATGTAAGGATGAGCTATTTGTAGTTCAGTGGGCCCACAAAATATCAGGACATCTAGGGAGAGATGCAGCATACAGACAAGGTCATGATTAGGGTGTGTAACTGATCATGTAGGCTACCACACATGTTACCCATGAATAGGAAACGCCTATTGTGATCAAGTGAGCCATAAGGGACAGATGATGGTGTTTGGATTTTCATTATGATAAGTCCTGGCTGCATTGGACCACTGCCATAAACATGCCAGGGCAAGCACAACATACTTTGTGTGGTAGAACTTGAGAAGTAATTGAATCAGTCAATGGGACTGATTTCCAAAGTATTTCCATCAACTCTTGGGACAAGGAACATGACATTCAGTGGGTCTATCGTATTCCTTATTATCAACAAACCTCTGGGAAGATCAAAAAATATATTGGACTATTGAAGTCTTGAGAGCATGGGTTAATGGGGCATGTAAGCACTGGCATATACATTTAGCAGAAGCCACTTGGCTGATAAATCCTTTAGAATCTGCTAACTGTCCTGGTTCTGCCCAAACAAAACTTCAATATACTGTAGGAGGAGAAAAAGTCCCTGTTGCATGGGATGCATTTCCCCAGTGCACATTGGGAAATGTCTGGAGAAGGTAGTGTGGATTATTCCTCCCATTCATGGGATTGTCTTTGCTCAACAACCTGGGTACTTGATGGGTAATATGGGAGGATAGGGAGACCTGTTTATACCTCAGTGAGATTTAACGTTGTGTTGGGGGTTGAAAAATGCTCCTCTATATTTTGACCAAGAACTATTAGATAAAGTGCTAAACAAAGGGAGGAAAGAAGGCACCAAGACATCTAAATTCATGTTCCCCACACACCAGAATAAAACCCCCATACAGAAGAGATACACAAAGGGATTTATCAAAATGGTATGACATAACTGCGCCAAAACGTTAATGTCCAAAACCCTATAAAGGGATAAGGGACTCCCAAAAGAGTTCTTGTTTTCTGCTCGGTGTCTCTGGGTCTCTTGATGTCAGTGGATACCTTAAGAGTTATCTTACACATCTCCAGAGTTTGAAAACAGTGGCTCTGAGAGTTGATGCTGGTGCTCAGCAGATGAACACACTGGTTTTTCTGAGACAGACACTACAGAAAGGGCCCAGATAACATCTGTAGGAGAGGAAGAAGCCCTTAATATGTAAGAGCAGTATCTTTCTATAAAAGCACTGGGGATAGTCGTTAATAAAATTACATGAATATAAATGTTGAGTATGAAGACAGTTTATGTATGTAGTTTAGGTTATAGTTATTGACAAGGAGGAATGTTGGGTACAAAGATGCTTTAAGTTTGAAATGTCGGAAAAGAGGAATTTCAGTGAGAATAAAGTGCAATGGATGTTTAGAAATGCTTTTATTAAATTATGAGGGACATGAGCATGATGCAAATTGGAATGAGGTAGACATTTTATTAGGTTTAGCTGAGATGAAGTTAATCCTCTCCTTGATAACTATCATGATTCGGTGTTTGTTGTGATAGCTGGAGGGGTGTTGATAACACATAAGTGGTTTGGATACTCTTAAACAGTGCTCTCACAGCACCAAGGATCTGAGTTTGTTCTTTCTTAATGTTCTCCCAGCAGTAGATTAAGGGGTGGGCCAGCCCAGCTAACCCAAACTGACCAAAGGGCTATTCCATACCATATGATGTTGGACCAGATATAAAAGCAGGAAGGAAAGAAGGAAGTGGGAGGGCAATCGTTGATGGAGCAATCTCTAAGTGGATTAGGGCCCTGCTTCCTTGAACAGTGACTAAACATCATCTGCTGAATGGGAAGTAGAGAATACTCTTTTTTATTTGCATTTGCTTCCAAGCTGGGCTTTTCCTTCTGTTTTACTAAACTTCTGTTGTTTTTAACTGCTTCCATCTTACATTTTTCTTTTCCCTGTCCATGTAAGGCAGGGTGTATATATGTGTGTGTGTGTGATGGAGTGGCTCTGGTGGGCACCTGACCCTTCAGCCAGGGCCAAGCAACTATGTCTACTATGGAGCAGCTGAACTATTTAGTCTGAAGGGGAGGCAGCTGAAGGCTGAAGGCAGACCTTGTTCTTTCTACAACTGCCTGAAAGGGTGTTGTGGAAAGGTGGGTGTTGGCATTTTTTCCCCCAAGTAGCAGAATGAGAGAACATGTCTTAAGTTGCACCAGGGGAAGAAGTTTAGACATTAGGAAAACCTTTGTGTAAAGGTTCATCAGGATTAGATCAGACTGCCTAGGGAAATAGCTGAATCATTGTCCACGAACATGTTTATAAGTTGTGTAGATACCTAGCTTGAGGACATGGTTTAGCAGTGGGCTTGATGCAGTTAGGCTAATGATTCGATTCTATGAAGGAATCTATGTTTCTATTTTTCTAGTTGCCATCCCTGGACAATTTCAAAAAATATGTAGATCTGGCGCTTGAAAACATTTCCATATGCATGGTGACATTGGGTTGAAGATTGGACTGGATGATCTTGGAGGTCTCTTCCAACCTTTATGATTCTGAGATTCTACCTGAAATACTAACCAATACTAACTTAAATTCTAACCAAAATGGTCCTGTGAAAACTGTAAAGCGTTGGGTTTTTTTTGGCAGTTAGGAGAACTTCAGAAGCTCTTACTGCTACAGTAACTAAAGAAACAAGTAGCATTTTTGATGTGTAAAAATGACAATGTTCATGCAAACTGAAGAAGACTGACAATATTTTATGGGTATAATGACCTAAGTTCATGAGTTGTTGTGTGAGATCATGTATTTCTGAACATTAACCGTGCTCTCTTGAGCCAATTTTAGAGGAGAAAGAGTGTGACTGCAAAGCAGTTGTTACACGAGTATGTATTGTAAAATAGTCTTCCAGTCCTTTTAGAAGCTTTGAAGTTATGGTAAACATAAAAATACGCTGAAGTATATAGTTCTGATGGAATACGAAATGTTGAATTGCATAGGTGAAGTAGGAACAGAGGTTAATTTCTTTACCAAAATATTTTAAATTGGAATGAAATCGGTTCTGTCAGGATGAACAATAAATCTGTTGAATAAACTGGGGTTTTGTGGTGTTTTTCTATTCATAATACTTGATAGAAAATATACTTGTAGAGCTGTGTAGGCAGTAATGTAAAGTCGTCCTCGGTTACAGGTAAGATAAATATTTGTTTCTTATGCTCTTTATGCTAAGAGGCTAAACCAATGAACTATGAACCAATTTGTAGTTACATGGAAATATTTTTCTTTGTTTTCAGAATAATAGTAAATGAAAACACATTTTTTTTTTATTCAGTATTATGAAAGAAAAAAAATGTTCAGGATATTGTTTTTAGTTTTTCAGAATTACTGTGCATATTCTTGTTTGAAATATATGCTGAGAAACATTTAATTTTCCCATAAACTTTTGTAAATATACATATTCCTGATGGTGGTTCTCATTCCTGATGGTGGTTCTCATTACAAAGCAAAAAGAATCTAAGAGCAGATTGTGAAAAGATTGAAGATGTAGCCTAAACTTTCCTAACACAAATTTTCATTTACTTTTTTTCCTTCAAAGATGAAGGAATGGGAATATTTATAGAGCTTTGTTTTGCATGTTCATAGAAATTGGCAGTCTTCTTAAGTCTTCCCTGACTACTGCAAGTTTAAAGCTGGCAGTTATTGAATGTGTTTTTTGATTAAGCAAATGGGTCCACATGTGTTACTGGACGTGAGGAAATGCGTAGCTTGTCCAGTGGCAGTTGGTTAACTTGAGCCTTGCCTTGCTGCTTTAATTAGTAAAATTTGGGTGTCATGAAAAATAGAGCATGATGACAGATTGCTTATGCCTCATTTTTGTCAATGTTCTGTAGTTGCATTGTGGGGTTATGAATGAAGAGCATTACTAATAATAATTACTTTGTCACAGCTTTTATGACAGTATTATTTAAGTTGATAGTTATGGAAGACAATGTCACTACTATTGAATATGGAAAAATCTTTTCTAGTTAATTTTTAAACATCTGCATTTTGTTTTCTGGGAGAGAGAGAACAAAGGATCTCTATCAGGATTTGACTGTGTTTGTTAAGAACTGCTTGTGCTGTACTCCCATTTAATATAAAATTAGTTTGTTTTATATTTGTGGTCAATCAGATATTATAATCTAATGAATCGTATATTAAAATAACTATATGAACTGAAGTTAATGAGGAGGCTTGCATGTTGCAAGAAATCTTAGTATTAAATCTAGAAAAAACCTTCAAGTACTACAGCCTCCTCTAAAAAGGAAATTAAACATGAAATTGAACTTCTGTCTGAATTCAGAAGTGGCTGAATTAAAAATTAAACTCAAAATGAATTTATTGCAAAAACAATTTTCTTGCAATCTTTTACTCATTAAGAAGGTTTAAGTAATCTTATGTATTTTTAAGTGAGGTCTTGAGCAACCAAGTCTAAGTTGCAAAGCATCCCTGACCATTGCCCTTAGCTGTTCTATGATTCTGTGCATGTTTTAGTTCAATAGTGTAAATGCTCAAGTATTTAGCTTCTTGTGTACTATGGTGATCTCTATTTGGCCCTCTGTTAAAAAACAATTTTCAAAATCATCAAAAGAAAGACCATGGCATCTTTCTGTGTGTGGCAGATGGATCATCTAGTGTTACATTTTTGTAATGACTGTCCTTTATTTCTGTCTTTAACGTTTGATAAAGTGCAGTGAACTCAACCTACTTTACCTTACATCTTGGCAAGCAGTTGGTGTTTTCATCTGTGTATAAAGTTAGCGATGCAAATTTTAAGGTAATCAGGAAGAACATACATATACAACTGTGGGCAGACATTTCTCTTAAAATACCTGGAATTTTAGAGACTTTTTTCTTGTTCATTCTATTTAATGATACTTTTTGTCTTTCCCGCTGATAGACAGTGGTAGCTTGGCTGCCATAGTTTACGAGAGATACAGGTATTTTTATATATAATTGATCTAGTTGCATTGTCTTATTTTTCTGTGTATTACATCATTGTGTATGCAGTTGAGCTCAATTGAAGGAATTAGTCCAGGATAAATACCCTGACTCTGTGTGAATTGACTGTGTCTTATTTCAGGAGTTTTATAAAAAAGGAGTAAGACAATGTTATACTTGAGGTTTGCGTGAATAGGAACTTTTTGTAAACCTCTCTCTCTCTCCATTGAACTGATAAGTGACATATTGGTGCATTTCCTCATGACACAATTCTGATACGGAAAACAGATGTCATGTTATCAAGTTAACATGATATTTCATTGAAGTAGAAATAGTTAAAAAAGGAGTACAAAGTTAAGGCATCATGCAATTCTAAATCTGTGTGGAGCCAGTGAGGGGTATCCCATGAATCTGTAGGACTGCAATCACAAGTTTAGTTAGTGTTTTCATTTTTACACAGTTTGAGAACAGTGGATAGAATGGGCTCTGGGGTTCTCTCAAACTCTTAAAATAGCAGTGATGATAATAATAGTGTAAGTATTAATGAGCAGCTTGCTGATGTTACAGAGAAACTGATTAGACTGTATTAAGTATGTGCTCATATCACCTTTAGTGATCACCTGTGTCTTTTCTGTAGGTGACAGATCAATCAGTGAAAGCTTTTGCTGAACATTGTCCAGAGCTTCAGTATGTTGGTTTTATGGGCTGCTCTGTTACGTCAAAAGGAGTTATTCACCTCACTAATGTAAGTATTGTAACTACTTTTAGCTAATCATTTAGCTAAAATAATCATAATTTAGTGTGTTTGACTATTGCTAAACCATAGATGTTAGGCGTAATTTAATACATAAGAAGAATTGGACTGTCATGGGTAGAAACATGAAAAGATAAACTAACTTTGCATTATTGAGAAGACATATTCTCATTTCCCTGTCTAATGACACTATAGCAAATACAGATTTGAGGAACAATACTGTTAGTCAGAAATAATAATAATGTTCAGGTCAAAAGTTGATGAAATGCATAGTTATACCAGATTCCATTGCAAAGAAAATAAAATTCTATAGGTGGAAATACAAAATTTTAGTGCAAGAGATTCAGGTGGATTCCTTACTGAAACAGTATATCCCCAAAGCAAGTACATTTTGTGTATATAGTGTGACAGATACATGTTATTATCCTTCATTTTATAGAAGATGAGTAATGTGTGGGGCAAACAATGAATGAACCTGCAGAAAATCTTGAAAGCATTTAATAAAATTAACTACTTGGTTGAGATGGGGTCATCAGGTAGAACAGAGAAATTTGGAATAGGAGAGTAGTACTTGTAGCTAAAAAGTTCAAATGGGAAATTTGTTGACTGTGGGAATGGATCTTGAATATTAAAAGTTAAAAATGGTTAAAAGGACATTGAAGTATCAAGAAGAGAGCATATTTAATGAAAACAGAGTGTGCCCGAGGAAAATATTTTTATGCAGCTGCACATTTCTCTTGTTATACAGGACCGTTCAGCCTATCCTAAAGTATTTTCATTGACTTAGGGCAGCTCAGTTTTTGAAGATACAGAAGAACTAAGAACATTTTGAAACACAAAGGAAAACAAGCCAGAGAAATTAATTTGCTTGGCAAGTGGTTATAGATCTCAAAAAATGAAGTTTGGAAAAGACTTTCCATATATTGAAATCGTGTGATAAAGAAGCATGGAAGTGGAAAATAATATAATCACCTTCCTGTCCTGTGAAAACTGATTGTATAACTACAGGCTATATTTAAATATGCAACATTAAATATGTGAGGTACATAATTTATAAATCTGACATAGAATATTTATATAGGTCAGGATTTCATAGGTAATTCCCACACATAGCTTTTTAGGTGCATGCTTTGGTTAATGGAGTGCTTTATTCTGGATTCACTTAGTATTTAATAAATGCCTTGTTCTTCAACCAAATGAGTTTATAAACCCATTTATTAGTTACTGAAAAGCCAAGATCTTGATTTTTCTTACTGCATTTAATTCTGGTTTATCAATTATTAAAAATCCTGGTTTACATAGAAATGACAGTTGTATGTAGCCCTTCAGAAAATGTCTAGAGAGCTTCTTTGGTCACAAACTTGGGAAGAATTCATATGGGCTAAGTACTGGTGCATGTGCTTTTTGTTGGCACTTGAAACCTGGGAGATTTCAGCTGGTTTCCTTTCCTGAAGTTTCATCTAAGGAAACTTTCTGTAAGATGTTAATACTAAAGAGAACCTTTTCACATCTTGTCAAACTAAAGCCATCCATTTTATCAACTAAAGTTAGCAGAGTCACTCATTATTTTAAAGAATTTGATAATTATATGTAACTGTAGTTTTTTTTAAGTTACAATGATGTATGAAAATTCACAACGGAGAAGACTGTTTGCATGGTTCCAAGGGTTTCACTGCCCTGTTGGTATGTGTAACTTTCAAAAGTTATATTTCATGAGAGGTATTTGATAGTAAGTAATACAAAAAAAAGAAAGAGTTAACTGTGATTCAGTGATGATGAAATTTAACAGCAACTTTTAGAATATATAAGCTTGAAATGTCTTGTAATGTGGATATAAATATACACACATGCATGCAGACCCTGTACATTGGGTCTTAATATAAGAAAGCAGGATGATGTATTGGTTTCTTAACATAAATTGAAAAATCAAATTACTATTGTTGCTATTAGCAATCATCTTGAGAGGAGTAACAGCTCAAATGCACTTATCATTCACATGTATATAGTATTTTGCTATAGTCCAAAGCAACTTAATTAAAGTATAATTTACAGAATTATAAGTCATCAGGGATCAGAATGGACCTCAAAATATCTAGTCCAATTCCCCTGCCACAGCAGGACACCCAGACCAGGTCCAAGTGGGTTTAAAATGTCTCCAGAAAAGAAGACTCCACAAACCCCTCAGGCAGCCCCCTCTAGTACTCCATCACCCTCCCTGGGAAGAAGTTACAGAATTGGTCAGGCTTGGAAGGGACCACAGGATCATCCAGTTCCGCCCCCCCTGCCATGGGCAGGGACACCCCACCCTAGAGCAGGCTGGCCAGAGCCTCATCCAGTGTGAATGCCACCAGGGACGGGGCCCCAATCATCACCCTAGGCAACCCATTCCAGGCTCTCACCACCCTCATGGTGAAGAACTTCCTCCACACATGAAGTCTAAATCTACCCTTCTCCAGCTTTGCTCCATTCCCCCTAGTCCTGTTGCTACCTGATATCCTAAAAAGCTGCTCCTCAGCTGTTTTGTAGGCCCTCCCTTGAGATACTGGAAGGCCACCATAAGGTCATCTCGGAGTCTCCTTTTCTCCAGCCTGAACAGCCCTAACTCTCTCATTGTGGCCTCACAGGAGATGTGCTCCAGCCCTCTGATCATCCCTGTGACCCTCCTCTGGACTTGCTCCAGCACATCTACATCCTTCTTGTAATAGGGGCTTCAGTACTCCAGGTGGGGTCTCTCCAGAGTGGAGTAGAG
Organism: Upupa epops; assembly: GCA_013397515.1. NCBI lineage: Eukaryota > Metazoa > Chordata > Aves > Bucerotiformes > Upupidae > Upupa > Upupa epops. The sequence goes on along the minus strand of VZRI01014000.1, from coordinate 23,232 downwards.
GGAGAGAATCACCTCCCTTCACCTGCTGACCACACTTACGATGCAGTCCAGGATCCAGTTTGCCTTCTGTGCAAGTGCACTTCCATTTTTTCTCAGGCATGCTTTTATAAGAATGCATACACTTGATGAAGTAAAGCTGTCCTGTTTTGTTTTTTTTCTCATTGATGCCAATTAAATACCTATGCTTGTAACAAAAGTTTTGAATGTGTTTTTCCTATTTAAACAGTGGGAACTTAATGTTCTGCAATATTTAAGAAACAAAATATAAAATTGTCGATATACAGAACATTAAATCAGTCTTGATCATTTTCTTCAAAGCATATGGGATTACAGTCTCAGGAACACAGTATATCTCAGTTGTATAGTTAAATTACTTCACCTCTCAAGAAAAATTATTGCATGTGAATTAAAAAAAAAAGCTATTATATGGTTTCTATTGACATAATAGCAATGTGATTTACAAATTTTCCAAGTGGCTTTTTAAAATTTCCTTTGATCATACATTTGCTTTGAGGGACTTAAATTTAAGAGAGCAGTTTTTTCCCTGAAGGCACATATATATGAAGAGTGTCAAGAAAATTAGGCTTAATTAGCCAAAGATGTAAATTTAAAGCTCACTAAGTCCTTATAGGTACTTCCCTCAGGAGTAACTTGGCTTTAGTTCTGAAGAGGATTGATCTTATGTAAATTTGTTTAGTGGTGGATTTGGCAGTGTTAGGTTTACAGTTGAGCTCAAAGGTCTTTCCAAAGTAAATGATTCTATTCTGCTACCTGATTTTTAACGAAGCATATTTCTGCTATTTCTACAGCAAATGTAGAAGTATACAGAGAGCAAAACAAAACTAAACTGTAAATCCATTTGTCACTTCCCAGTCTTAAGAAAAGGGAGTGACTCAGGTTCATGGATTTACTTGGGGTTGAAATAACGAGACTTACTCTATAGGTTCTGATGGAAGTAAAAGTTTACTGAAATTATAAGGGTCTGAACTCAGAAGACACAGAAATCGCTAGAGTTACTAGATGCCCAACTCACAGAATAGAGGAGAGGAAAAGGGGAAGGAGAGAGAAGATAAGAGATCAGATTACCACTCAGGACTGCAGCCTCTGGATTCCTCTGCCTCCTCACCTTGCTCCTGGACTCTGCAGATGTCTGGAGAAATTCTTCTCTGGCCATCTTCTGAGACAGTGGGAATTGTGGTGGTGATGATAGGTGATCAAATACTCTTTGCTCCCTCAGTTTCACAGATTTTCAGTGTCTCCAGCAGTTCTTTTGTCAGTCTCTCATCCTGGCTGAAGGCTGAGGAGGGCTGATGGTCTAGCCTTTGCACACTGGTCCAATCTCTCCCTTTTATCCCTGCTGCCAGGGGTTCTTTTTCTTTGTTCTCAGTATCTCAGACAAAGCAATGGCCAGTAAGTCCTTCACAGCAGTAGCTTGCTAGGTTGGCAAACCTCCCGGGCCTGCCCACTGCAGAATGCTGTTCTCTCCCAGTAGGTGCAGGCCTCCCTCATTACCCTGCTCACAAATTCTCTTTGCTTACAAAGCCTTGAGCCATCTTGCTTGTTGTTAATCAAAGTCTAACACCATTATATTAGTAGTTGCCTGTTGTAACAACAAAATATTCACAAGATGTGATGCACCAATGCTGAAAAACTACTTGTGGTCCCCAGTTTATTATCTAAACTGTATTTTTACTATATCTAAACAGTCTAGAATCAGGCATATTATTTTTTGTTTCCTATGGTAGTTTTTTAATGCTCTAGGTCTATGATTATAATTGCATGTATTTGAATATTAGACATTCTAGTAATCAGATAGAAATCTTATAAACTCTATTATCACACAGGTACAGAAATATGTTATTCTGAGTCTTTAAATAAAAATTTCATTTAAAACAGCCACAGAAGTTTAGATTTATAATTATTTGGGCATAATTGAAAATATTTGAGATGTAAAGATAGTTTCTAGTTTCTCTACAAGTAGTACTATTTAATTTTTAATACTTTTCAAAAAAGAAACTTTTTAAAAATTCCTTTGTTCAAAGGTGTGTTGTAAATTCTTGTGGTTCTTTTGCCTGTGTCACTGACAATGAAATAATTCCCTGTCAGTATCTTTTTAAAGGCAATCTTACCACTAAACTCTTAGGTACTGGGCTGTCAATTATCTGTCTGTTAGTGGGACTGAGAGAAAGGGACCAACATCCTGTCCCCTGCTGATCTCATATGCATTACTATACTTGCCCTGGAATGCCAATGATATTATTATACTATCTTATACAATTTTAATACTGAGTGAGTATTGGGCAATTTAATAATTGGGCTAAAGTACAACTGTTCTTGCTACCTCTTAATTCTTTATTTTCTATTTAATATTTTTAAGCCTTTTGTCTAGTACTTGCATTATCTATTGTATTGTTACATTAAATACTCCTTTTGCACTTAAAACATGTTATTGGAGGAGCTGAGTCAAACAACTTAAATTCTGCTCGTGTTGAACATTCTTTGTAGAGTTATAAAACTAAGAGTTGAAGAAAAGTCTCCTTTTAATCTTCAATAATGGCCTTGAAATTGCTCAATAGAATGTTACTATGGTGTGAAGAAAATTGGGTTAGATTGAAAAAAAACCCAAACAAAACAATGGAAAAACTTTATTCATCCTGGTGCCCTAAGATTGATATTTGTGTCACAGAATATCCTTTTCCCGTGGAAAGATACTAATTAATGATACACCATTTTGATTTCATGCATAAACTGAAGGTTTGAATATCGCAACTGTCCAATTGTCTGATTCAGAGAAGTTTAATACAAAGCTGCTTTAATTTTTTTTTGCTATTTTGTTTGATAGTAGTGATTAATAAAGAATTAAACATTATAACATTAACCCCTTACATTTACATTTTCAGCTAAAACATAAAATTTCTCCATAAGTAATTCATCAAATTTCTGTAATGGAAAACTGCTGCATATGCATTTATAGCCATTTTCTGCCCACTAATTTAATGTTGATACACTTTATTTAAAAATGCAAATGGGTTCAGATTGATAAAACATCATGTCAGAGTATCCAATACTTATGGAATGTGTATATAGTTCTGCAGCTCTACAAAGTTATTCTCTCATTGAAATGGCAATAGTGAGGTTGCATAGATTAAAGTAAACTTGAGGAGTTTGTATTAATCAGAAATGATATCTTCAGACTTCAGAGACAGTGATTTTTTTTTGATCATGTACATTGTGCCTGATTAAAAAGGCAGAATAACCCACCAAGGAGGTCATGTGTGAGATAGTCTGTTTAAAATGAATGAATGTGACAGCAGAAACCGTAAGTATTGCTTGTGTTACTATATATTGAATGTAACGCTAGACTGACAGTATTATGAAGGAGAGAACACTGGGGGAATGATCCTTCTTTTGCAATAGTAAAGAAAAAATACTTGGAAATCCTGTTAATTTGGTAAGTTACAATATTAGGAATACTGTTTGTTTTTTTCCTATAATCATGCAATACAAAAGAATTTTGTCCTTGGAAACAATAAATTCATTCTGTTGCATTTATTATTGCCACAGTGAGGTAATTATTATACTGTAGCCTGTTGCCTAGTTTGAAGCTATGTTAGCTAGACACTTTTTAAGAAGCCTTGGTCTCTGTGCATTGATTCATAGGCGGTTTTTCAATTTTGTAAGTAATACGACAAAATAATTAACTCTGTTGTCGTTTGCTTGTAAGAAGAGTGTTGTTATGGAATAAAGTATGTTTTAACAGAGAATTGGGGCTTTTTATTTGTTTATAATTGGAAGATTTTCAGAGACCTTGTCTTTGAGATACCATGGTAAATATTTGTTTACCCTCATAGAACATACACATTGTTGAATTACCTAATAGGTTTATTTCCTATGTTGTAGGCATTGGCCATGTTACTGCCAAAATAGCATAAATACTGAAGTATCTAATATGAATAGCTGTGTGAAGATAGGAAATATTCAAATTGCTCTAAGGTATCCCTTCCTGTAATTTGTGCAGTAAAACTGAGGGGGTTTTTGGTTCATAAAAGCTCTTTTAGACTATTTTGTAATGCAACATGTATGAATTGTATATATAGAGTGAGGTTGTAAAATCTATCCAATTTACCAACACACATAAGTCATTGTGCTTTTCTCCCTAATAGGCAAATAAAATTATCAGAAACTCAATGGGATTACAACAAAAACCTCCACAGAACACCTGTGATAGTATTCTAACAGGAATATTATTGCCCTGTTTCAGGTAGACATACACTGCAGTTCTTTCTCAGAGGTTAGGTTCCTTTTTTTTTTAATTCTTGTTCTGTGGAAATTTTGGAAGCAGTATGTAGCTTTTCTTCAATTCTACTTTGGAGAATGTTAAAAATCTGTATAACAAAACACCAGAACACCAGTTTCTGTAGATGGCTAAATACATTTTAAATCCTATTTTTCTCCTGAAGTACATTGACTTCATGATTATAAGTCCACTGAAGTGGACTTATTATATGATCTTAGTGGTATGCCTTCGCTTAATCAGTTACTTAAATCACTGAATAGGATAATTTTTTTTCTCTCTTACAGGAAAGATAAATTTAATTGAAGCGTCATTACTACCTAATGTAACTATTTTTCCAGAGTATAACAGGGAGTATTTCAGGCAGCTTAAAAAACGAACAGCATTTTAAGCTTGTTATGAATAAACTGATTTGTTGTTTAAGACTCTGCAGAAATCTATTAATATTTTCTTTGAATCCATAGCTCATAAAAGTACTAAGAAATTTTTGTTTGCTTTTGAAGAATATTATAATGATTAGTGATAGTAATATATCAGTTTAATTAGTTCTTATTTGTATTGTTCTGTGACTCCTGCTATTGCTGTTCAGAATATTCAAGGTAATGTTGATGGTTGTGCAGGTGAGATGGCAGTAGAAATACCATATTTTCCAGGAAGTTTGTAATATTTACCTAGTATGAAAGCTCTAAACACTGGAGTCTTTAATTGTATGCACTTGAATCTAAGCATAAATGTGCTCTCTTCTTTCCATCCCCGTTTTTTCTTAAATGAGTGAGTATGCTACTTTGGTGTCTTGCGCTCCTCATAGTTAAGAAGGTCTAGGTCCCCACTGTAGTGTCTTGATTTCATGGAGTAACAGAGTGCCTGAATTCCAAATTTGCTAGATTACTCTGTTACTATCTCTAAGTTTCCTAAAACTTATGCATATTATACATGGTTCCAAGGAGTTTTACAAATTTTAAAGCAGCTATATATGTGAACAAATTTCAGATGATTTGTTTCTATCATATTTATCTCAATAGCTAAGAAATCTTTCCAACCTGGATCTACGTCATATCACAGAACTGGACAATGAAACTGTGATGGAAATAGTAAAGCGATGCAAAAACCTTAATTCCCTCAATCTGTGTCTGAACTGGATCATTAATGACAGGTAACTTCATTATTTTATCTTAACCCAGTATAAAGCACATTTAACCAGTTATATCAGTTGAGAATAGTTAATGGCTTTAGGGTTGGAAATCATTTAAAAAAAAAAAGGCAAGCAGTGTTTCCTGAGTGTTCATTCTTGCTTCTTTGGATAAATTACGTTTTACAGAGTGCTTGTAGAGAAGTTTAGTTTTAAGTGGGTGGCAGCACTTACTTCTTTTCCTTTACATATCGTAAGAAGGTGCTCTACTATGTGTGACTGAAATGTGCAACTGCAACAGTGAGTCCTTCAGTTGGTATAAAGGATTTAAACACATTTTTATGCATAAAAACCCCATGAGGTACACTTTCGACTATATGAGAAAAAATATACTGCTTGTGGATTAAGTAATGTAATTCAAGCTTGTTTAGCAATCACTGTGCAGTAATTGTGAAGATTTAGAATATTTCTGCTTGTTTAAGTAAACTTTAAAATAGAACACTCCCATAAGAACATTAGTGTAGTTTGCCAGATACTGTTGTATCTGTGGTGCTTCTAATCAACGTCATGGTGCAGGAGACAGTACAGATATGGTAGGAGGCTTTATGTAGAGCTACAGTGAAGTGTTTTTGGTGATGGAGCAGTGCCGGTCATCCAGGATAATGTTCCACTTAGTTGGTTTAGCAGTCACAGGACAAAAATTCACCAGTTATTTGAGAGCTTTGTGCCTTTTTCTGTAAGTGGTGCCAACTGTTCTTGTAATAGTGTTTAAATCAACTGTATTTTTTTCCGTATAATTGGGCATACACCAATTGTAGATTTGCAGAGCATCTGGAGGTTTCTGAGAGTAAGCTATGATTGTGAGTAGTAGGCACATATGAGTATCTGCATGACATAGTAACAGTGAGAAATATTGATTGGTGACCCTGTAGTATCACTGCTGTAAGGCTTCCCATCAGTGATACGGGGAATATGTGCAGTATGTGCCTCTCTCTGAGCTTTAAACACAGATAAGAATCTTGAATTCCATCTAATGATACCAATTCTGAGAATGCTGGTGTCCTTTTGTAGAGCTTTCATGAAACGGAATGGTGCATAAATCAGAGTAAATGGTCAATGGGACAAATATCCCTGGACTGTAATGAGTAAGACTTCCTGATAAAGCTGGAGTCCAAGATGGAAATACTCGAAAGACAAGCCTTTGACAAGGATAGTAGTCAGAGAGTGAGGGTATGGAAGAAATTCAGAGGAAAGGTGGTAAACTGTACAAAGCCAGATCAGAAGCCTGGACACCAAAGTGCTTGTGCTGCACCACTGTCAGGAGCAAGGAGCTTTCTGTCTTCAAAGAGACTGCATCAGCCTTATTGTGCAGAGTCACTATTGCAGCATCATTTTATCAGAATTTGGTATCACCTTGTTGCAATGGAGCATATGTGGTTTTCTACATTGTTACTTTGCATAGTAAATTGTTAATGTGGTCTTCCATGTGCTAAGTGATGTGTTTGAAAAATCTCTGTTGGCTGTCCACTTTGAGTTCATGTAAACCTATATAATCAGCGCTAGGAGTATCAAATATGATCTGGATGTGTTGTGGATAGAGAACAAAACACTGAAGATTTTCTCACCAAGTTATTAACTTGCTATGTTTACTCCTAGAGCTACTGGTTTGTATGTGAATGCACCATTATTTAATTAGCAAGCATTAGAATCAAAATGGTAGCTCATTTCATACAGCATTTTTAAAATGTGGAATTAGTGAATGCTTCAACTATTTTAAAGAAAAATAATACAAATCATATTCTTTTTCTCAAACTATAAGTCTCTGCATATTTGAGACAAATGATTTTAATTAAATTACGTACACAATAGAAATATGTACATCTTTCAGCATACACAGAATCACAGAAAAGTCGCTGAATGGTCAGAGTTAGAAGGGACCTCAAGACATCAAGTCCAACCCCTTGCCAGATACTGTTACCTATGTTTTTGCACAGGCAGATAAATTTTCTTGATCTGGAAGTGAATGCTATCAAGAGTAAAACTTTCAAGCTGTAATAAGGGTTTGCTACCCTTTTGTCTTTCTTTACATATTTGAGAAGCGGGGAAAATAGTCTACTGTTGTCACACTGATAAATTGTATGATAAATAAAGGTCTTGAAATATTGAAAATATGAGGAGGCTGATTAAGTTTGACAATCTCATGTTAAAAGCTCAAGAAGGTAAATGTTTGTTATGCTTGGTTATAATTTAGTGCAGGGGGCTAGCATAAGCCTAAATAATTTTATGATTTGTGGCATATACATTTTCAAGATAGGTATGCACTTGTTAAACCAAAGGAGAAATTGCTTAGACTTGATTGCTAATAATTAAAAATAGCAGACTTACACATATGTGTATTGGCTATTTTGTGTATGACATTCCTTACAGAAATTTAGAAGATGCAAGGTTCTGATGATGACTGTCTTAGTGATTTCCTGCACTGACTATTGTTAAGAGTCTGTTAGTTTTAATGGTGTAAATACTACTTGAAATAAGAATAATCATGCTCTCAATATGTTTTAGGCTACTCCCTGCTCTATGGGTTATAAGCTCAAAATGAAAATAATTTTTTTGGTGGGGTTTTCTTGTGTGTGTGTGTGAGCATAAACCCATATCATTGGTGGGATCATGGGATCATGCAAGTAGGAAATGTATCAGATGCTATTTACCAATTTCTTGCAATCCTGAAAATCTTGTTAAAACCAAACAGAATTTTCTGTGATATTGAGTGTAGTTATTTCTGTGTGTCTACAGTTCAGAATTCAGAATTGAGCAATAGTTCCTGACTTAGGAAATGAAAACTTAATATATCTTTGAGACAGGTAATGTTTTCTGTTTGTGATATTGTACCTTCCTCTCCCTATTTCCCACCCCTGCTAACACTTCATTGCTTTTTTCATTTTTTAGAAAAACTTTACAGGAAAAGCAGTTTCTTCATGCATTCTCCCTGTTTCTAACAGGGCACAGTTAAAATTAAAACCAGTTTACAGATACTTGGTGAATATTTCAGAATTTTTTATTTTTCTCAATGGGTTTAAAACATGGTGATTATTGCCATTCATATTATTGCATTGAAAATGCCATCTGTATTTAACCATTGGGGTTAAACAAGAAAGAGCTGCCTTTGTTTTCCGGGGTCTGTTTAGTTCTTTACAGTATCACTGCTGTTTCCACTGTGAAAAGAGAGCATGCTACTGCTTGAGGTGCTGTGTCTTAACTGTTTTTATGAAGACCAGCCACCTTGTCATTGACGCAGACTTCTTCATTGAAAAAGCATGTGGGTCTCTACCAAAGAAAGTCTTCTCCTAATAAAGAGAGAAGTATCTTCTGGAGGAACACCACTGGCAGTAGGTTTTTCCTGGCTTATTTCTTACGTTTACCACAGCCAGACAGAAAGCAAGTTACAAGGAAATACTAACCTCCTAGGAAAGCTGTTGAATTTGTGTGGCTAGTAAAGTAAGTAGATTTCTGTTTTGGTTGCCTGTAGGACAAGACTTATTACAAATAGAAATGTCAGGTCATTAATGTTTAATACTTTAATTACATTCTTTAAAAATGGACTAATGTTCTCTTTTTTATTTCCAGAGCACAATAATATTTTTATTTATCATTCAGAATTCACAACAAGAGAACTTATAAGTACTCACAGTTTTCACATTGCTTTATCTTACTTATTTCACAAAACTCATAGGTCTTCAGATTCATAGATAAATTAATATATCACCAAATATTCAGGGCTAACCAGAGCACTGTTTTGCAAACTTTGTTCAGCAAATATTCCACATTATTAGCTATTGAGGCTACATAGAGTATATAGAAAACAATGGATTAAAAGAATTTTACTGGCAAAAATTAAAGTGTTTGTGCTACTGAAAATTCTTCTGAAATAACTATTTTAAATATGACCTCAATATTTTAAACATTTGTGCACACTATTAAAAACCATTGATACTGTAATTTTTAAGATTTTTTTTTCAAAACATGACAGTGTCTTAGAGAATGAAATCTGTCGAACACTGTGATGAAGTGTGGTTTTGTTACTCCAATTATACAATAAGCAGAAAAACAAAATTTGGTTTTGGGAGAAAATTACACAATTACACAATTTCACTAAGAATTTTTATCTTTTTGTTTAGAGTGCATGCGTAAGACAATTGTGCAGTGTTAAATGTAGAAGTTATTCTGATGCACTGTTTGAATATTCAGACTGCAACTGGCTGAGCTGCAGAAAATAAAATGAAAAAAAGAATTGTAAGAATAATAGATACTGCAGTTGGGATGATTTGAAGTTTAACGAGTGCAAGAGTCTTACTGTCGAGTAAATTTTAGAAAAGTAAGATATTATTAGAAGATGTAGGTTTTAGTTGCACAATTTGTTCTAGGAGAATCTGCCCTGGCAGGAGGGTTAGACTTGGATGATATCCAGAGGTCCTTTCCAACCCCTACCATTCTGTGATTCTGTCAGACATTCAAATAGATAGTCATAAGTATTGTTCAACTGCATCTTAAAATGACTACAGGTAGAAAAGAAGTGTTCATTATTGCAGGTGCTTTATATGAGAATCAGCTGTCAGTTTACAACATAGTAAACCAGTAAGTAACCCAGCTATGCTTAAGTTAAAAAAACACAGTTTGAATAGCAATGTGATTGTAAATACCTTCAAGACCAGGTTTTGGAGCCAGAAATTCTGAAACTTCAGAGTGGGTTTTTTTTTTGTACAGTATTTTCCATAAAGATTTTTGCAAGAGTTTTACTGATAAATATTCAGACATACATGAAAATGAAATACTATTCTAGAAATACTAGATAAAGCTGATATTATTATAAAAATACTCTATGAAGTTTCCCTTAGATTTAGAAAATTCACGTGATTTATGCGTGCTCATAGTAACATCACTTTTAAAAATAGGATTAAAATACTAATTATACTAATGGATTCTACAAGAAAGTAAATTCACTGTTTTTTTATATGTACAATGCTAGTAGCTGTCCATGTCTATCTTGTGAAATAATACCTTCCAAAATTAGGATATACTGTATCATGGATATTTTGATTAATGATGTAGCAGAAATATCATACTTACTTTTTTTTTTATTTCTCCTTTGGCATCGCACAGTAAGTACCAGCAGACTAGAGGAAAATGTAATGAAAATGAGGATACAATTCTAGTACTGTATTATCTGATATAAAATTCTTGTCATTCATGTGGCTTATACTGTGCCTGTATAAGATTATGGATTCATTCTAGTACTTGCAAAAAAGGGCTTTAAATAAGCCAAAGAATGAATAAAAATGTGGATTGTCAGGAAAAATCTATTGTTGTGGTAAAAGTAAAGGACACATGCTCATTGAGATAGATCACAGTATTTGGAAGATTAGATGATGTAGATTAATTTGCTAATAGTTGTCATCTTTCATTGTATTTTTAAGTACTGTATTTTATAGTTGTATTTTAAGACACTTTTAAAAATACCAGTGTTTACTCATGAATGAAAGTGTAAACTGCTTTAATTTTTGATTTTTATTTAGCATATGTAGAAAGCAATAGAGTAGATGATTTTCTGGATTACTTCTGTTTTACTATAAGATTTAAAGAAAAGGTTATTTAGTTGTTTTCAATTACACTACTAAACAAAATACAACTCTGAAGAACCTTTATGTTAATTATATGCTGTTCATTAATGTATGTAACATATTTTCTAGGATATATAAATCTTACCTTTCTACAAATTAAATTACAGCAGACTTGTGGTATTGAAGTCACTTGGTGCTGCTGAGCAGAGATAACTTTAAATGTTTTCCACTAGTTGCATATTCTTTCATGGTTGGTTGTTTCTTAAGATTTGTATACAGTAAAACCTGGCTACTTTAATTAACAGAAATATATGTGCCAAATTGACATTTGATCTTCTTGTTTTCACCTAGTTAAGATACAGCTTGTAGCTGCTGTTGTTGTGTTGGCATCAAATCTAACAAATAGTTAGATTATTATTATTAATTATATAATTACTATTATTAATTATTAGATACTGGCTGAAATGTCAAGTGTGGGTTTTACAATGAAATAAATGTCACTGATATCACTGAATCATGGGAGGATGCTTTGCATGACTGGAATGTAGGGAGAAATGCATACAGACTCTTTAGGAAAGAGGGAGGGAAGAAAGGGAGGAGATGTTGCTCTCTACTTCAAAGACCAGCTTGGATGCATGGAGCTCCACCTGGAGAGGGAAGAAGAACAGAGTTATGGATAAGGATCAAAGGGAAACCGGGGAAAGGAGAGATCACAGTGGGGGCCACCCAGAGGTGGCCTGATCATAAAGACCTGGAGGATGAGCCCCTTTATAAACAGATAAGAGTAGCTTCATGGGGGATTTCAATCACAGATATTTGTTGAAAGGACAACACCGCTTTGTTGTGAGCGACCAGCCAGAGTAATGATAGCATCCCAGTGTGAGTAAGATGGTTCTCCCTTTATTGTTCAGAAACACGGTTTATATAGACTAGCAGTGAAAGCATGCACCCACAAGCAAGCAATACTTGGTTCAGCACTTGAGTTTCACCCACCCTTTGCCCCCAAGGATTAGTCAGTCCCCTCTGTGCAGGTGCCCCAATGATACAGCGATGATTTCATCTTCTCATCTCATATGGATATCAACTCAGTTTGAAACCTGCTTTTTCTGCTCTTGGCTGGATGCCTGTTTTCTTTTTCTGCACGTTCAAGGTCAGTTCAGCAGCACATTGGGACCCTCAGAGGCTGGATTGTTCACTGCTAACAGCAAGTGCCCCATCTCCTATAAGAAATCCTCCACAAATCCCACATTTTCTTTTTGAACAATCCAGACATTTTTATCATTCTTGACACCATGCTTTGTACCATTCACAAAATACAAGGAACAATTAGCATTACCTAAAGGAGAACAATTAAAACAAATACAGTCATTTTTCCAGATCTTTTAGGCATCCCATAAGACATAAAGAAGCAAGCCACTCAGAAAAAAGTGTCGGTTGTTTTGATGATGTGATGCATATTTTGTCTTAATTGTGCTAGCTGCTTGTGAGTACTTTGTGAATGGTCAGACAAATTAAAACAACGCATTCCCTCAAACTCTTCACAACCATGTCCTTGGGATAAAAGCAGAAAATCTGTTGCTGCTCTATTCGGCAATGTTGCATGTCTTATACTACCTAAATCTGTAAATAAAGACGTTAACAATTCAGAAGTTAGATTAAATTTTTTCTGACTCCAGCAAGCTAAGCATTCTATATTTTTTTGTATTTCGTGCAGCCTGTCCTCTAGGGAGAAGGACAGAAGTGGCTATAACTTTTGCTAATCTAGGCAGCTTTATTTTATCATCACACTGTTTTGGTAAATACAGTGTGCCCCTCTCTTTTCATTGTAAATGCTTGGAGGCATTCAGTAGCATTTGCCATGTATGTAAAAACATAGTTAACTTCCCTAAATAACATGGTCCACCTACTTTAAATGGAATTCCGGGCCACATATGAGAAAAATACCAGGAGGCAATTTTTTACTCCCTGTTACCTTAACTTCTAAACCACCTGATTTTATATCCTTTGTCCATAGCTGTCCATAACGTTTTGGAACCCATAATAAAATTGCTTTTCTCCTATCACCTTCTCTAGATTCATCTTTAGGTGCTAGTAATCCCCAAAACAGACCACCCCGGTCGCATTGTACGGTTGTAGTGAGGGCCATAAGCCCGCACAATTGAGGTCAAGGTGGGCTTTTCAATTAATAATATTGGTGATGGGTTGGAATCCATCATGAGCAAATTTGCGGATGACACCAAGCTTGGTGACCATGTTGATTTGTTGGAGGGTGGGAGGGCCCTGCATTGGGACTTGGACAGACTGGAGAGTAGGGCAGACTCCAATAGGATTAATTTTAACAAGTCCAAGTGTCAGGTTGTGTATTTTGGTTATAACAACCCCGGCAGAACTACAGGCTGGGAATAGAGATTCAGGAGGGTACTCAGGTAGAAAGAGACTTGGAGGTATTGGTGGACATAAACTTAGCATGAGTCAGCAATGTGCCCAGGCAGCCAAGAGGGCTGCTGGCATCCTGGCCTGTATCAGGAATGGTGTGGCCAGCAGGGAGAGGGAGGTTATCTTCCCCCTATTTTTGGCGCTGGTTAGACCGCACCTGCATTATTGCGTTCAATTCTGGGCCCTTCAGTTTAGAAAGGATGTTGAGGTGCTGGAACGAGTCCAGAGAAGAGCAAGTAGAATGGTTAAAGGACCTGGAAGGTAAGCCCTGTGAGGTGAGGCTGTTGGAGTTGGGTCTGTTTAGCCTGGAAAAGAGGAGGCTCAGGGTGACCTTAGCGCTCTCTGTAACTACCTAAAAGGTGGTTGTAGTCAGGTGGGGGTCTGTCTGTTCTCCCTGGACACTGGAGACAGGACAAGGGGTCACAGTCTTAAGCTCCATCGGGGGAGGTTTAGACTTTACATTAGGAAAAGATTTTTTACTGAAAGAGTGATCAGATTTGGTAACCGGCTGCCCACGGAGGTTGTTGGGTCACCGTCTCTTGAGGTGTTTAAGATTAGGCTGTTTGAAGTGCTGAGTGGCATGATCTAGATGTCAGATGTTTAAGTTTCCTTGGTTGGTTTTAGGTTGGACTAGATGATCTTTAAGGTCTTTTCCAGCCTTATCATTACTGTGATACTGTGATAAGTTGCTTATTTGTACAGGAGTAACAGAAGCCCATAAATCTAATTCTTGAAACGGTACTTCTGCTGGCCGATTTAATTGCTCTATGACTGATTTTTGCCAGGAATCCCCCTTCATAGAAGGTCATGCTCATTTTGTACCATTCAGAAGACTTACCATAATTGCTAGATAGTGCACTGTCATTGTATTAACCATGTTATATTTTGTCCTGCCTGTAAAATTCACTTATCCTTGCCCTGTGGGCACACCTATTGAACATGTGCAAAATGGATTCCTGTCACTTTGCAAGCTTAAAGAAAAATACTGCATCCCTGATTTATTTGCACATGTTACTTGTATGTTTGGTCAAGGGTCAGCATTATAGATGATCAATGCTGTTGGGATCCACCCGAACAGAATCAACTTTTGATACCATATTATGTCCTTCAAGGGGTGGAGGTGGTCTTACAATTCAACTCATCACCCACGCTGGCCCAATATCTGTGGAAACACAAGTGTAACCACAACCAGTGAACAAAAGTTTACTAGGACCCTTCCATAAACTGGTTTCTGGGTCCCTGTATTGGACCCACGCAGAAGTAGAGAATTGTTTGTGTGTTCCAAGTGCCTGTTGGTGTATTATTATTGGCAGTTCTTCTCTCCCATCAGTCAGATTGAAAGAGTTCAGTGTGAACAGCGCTTTCCACAGTCTCTGCTGTACATGTGTCACCTCTTCCTTTTGTTTTCTGGGATATTCTTTTATGACCTGATGTGTCCTGATGTGTCCTGATGTGGCTGTTCCACTATAGCTTGTCTGGTAGGAGAATGTGGAAATCCAGTCACATGCTGACCATCACATCAGTGTAGAAATCTCTGTACCTTTTGACGCAGATACACAGGTCTATTGTCTGTTTTTATTGTTTCTGGTACCCCCATCACTGCAAAGCAAACCTTTAGGTGTTTACACATACTGTTCGCGTTTTTACCTGGCAATGCTGTTGCCCATATAATTTTCGAAGCAGTTTCTATGGAAACATGAATGCATTTTAAGCATCCACGTTCCGCAATACAGGTTACTACATCCATTTGCCATAGTTCAAGTGCTTTAAGTCCTTGTGGATTGATGCCATTTCCTATTCCTGGTCCATGGTGGTTGCACTGTGGGTAAGCCTGCACCAGGCCTCTGGCAGCATCATGGGTAAGGCCAAACTGTCGACATAATGCTTTTGCATTTTGATGGACATGTTCGTGACTAATGCATGCTTGTGATCAGTGTGATCAGTGGGGCCTTTATGAAACTGCTGTCACCAATTAGTCTGCGATGGCATTTCCCTCACACAGTCCTACTATCTTTTGATGGCTGTGGATATGGACAACACAACATGGCACTATGGGCAACCTTAATAAAGCTCTCAGTTGCTGAAACAGTTGTGCTAGGCATGCATTCTTAGTATGTCTAAGAATCACCTCCTCTATACAAGGTACCAAACCGGCAACATAAAGAGAGTCTGTAACAACATTGAGATGCTCTTTTGGCCATTGTGTCACTGTCCAACCTACAGCCACAGGCTCTAATGTCTGCAAGGTGTCACCAGTTATTCCAGAAATGAAATGATGAACCCATTGGTGTTCCTGATACCACACACAGACCTCTTCTCATGACTTTCTTCCAGCATCTGTAAACACTATGTGTCCTTTGAGGTGTTGGTTTACACATTTTGGTCGTTCCACCCAGCAGTTTTGCTGTAAAACAGTCCCAAACTTGCTGCTTTGGGTGTTGATTGTGAATCAGTCCTGTAAAACCAAGTAAGGAATCTTGCAGCGGTAGTGGATGTCACAACCAACACTCTGGATCCTCCCCTCTTACTAGAATGCTAATGACATGGGATTCACTGCCAGATATGTCAACGATCTGGTTTCGACCTTTCTGGATTAGCGCTCCTAAGGCCTCCATTCTATGAGGCATGCTCATGTTGGGTTGACTGCTTATGAAGACCTGCTCCAGAATCTTAAACTTTGGTAGGTCACTGGCATGACGATGGTTCATGCTTGTGGAGTCCTTTTCCCTGTTTTTCTTTTGCCAGTGACAAATGAGGGCATAAGGATGAGAGTGTTACATACCAGCAGGGAAATGTGATAGGTATGATCTGGTCGACTGGCCCACCTCTTTTGAATTTTTTTGCTGATGTTGTCAAGCGTCACTTGTTGTTCTTGTGTTAGATGCACTTGTTTGTAGGACCCAAGCCATGTAAAGTGACTAGCAATGGCAGAAAGTCATCAGTCATGATGCTGACGAAGTTTCACACCCATTGTACATCCCCTAAGAAGATCTGAAAGTCTTTTACCATGTGGAGTTGAGTGTGTAGTTGTACCTTTCATGGTCGTATTGCAGATCTATCAATTGTCCAGCTTAAATATTTCCATGGTTCCTGGTTTTGTACTTTTCCATGTGCTATTACAAGACCCTTTTCTTTTAAACAGTTTGCTATAGATCGTAGTTGTCTTCTATTATTATTGTATTATATTCCTTATGGGTTGCAGTGCCCAGGTCACATATTGCTGGCAAATGGTAGGGGAATTTTTCGTATCTTGAGGCAAAACTATCCATTCATATCGTTGTGCTGGTTCTTGTTTGTTAACAGTAGGAATAGAAAAGGCAAACAATTTTGTGTCTCGAGGATCCACCACTATCGTGGTGGATTTTAAATTGATTATCAGCAGTTGCCAGTCACAGGACAGCGTAACAGGAGAAGGTAAACCTTGCTGGAGAGCTCACATTAATTGCATTTGGTCTTTGATTTTTCTTAAGTTGTGAAGTGTCCTCCATTTGCCATTTTACTTTGGGATTACAAATATCAAAGTATTCTAGGAGCTGACTGATGGCTTTATGTGGTGAGCCTCCAACTGTTCTTGTGTGATCCAGCCACTCCTGTGTAAGGGGCTGACCACTGAGCCAGGTCAGTTTTGGGCTGGGTGGCTGGTCATAATGACCTGTCCTAGAAATTTGGTTTATGATCAGTGGAGAGCACTGCTCCTAATTGAGACAGTACATCGTGACCTATCAGTCCCTTTACAGAGCCAGGCAAAGGCATAACATACTTGCATAGAGGCAGTTTGGCAATCTGGGAAAGTCAGGCTGATTGGATATGTAGTCATCATTGGGAAAGCGTTAACCTCCCACTCCTGTGACTTGAACTGATGGTTGTGTGAGGGGCCACTCGGGGGACAATTTTGTATGAGTGATAATGGTTACATCTGCTCCGGTGTCTAACATGGCTGTTATTGTTTGTGACATACTCCCTGCATTTAGGGTTACCTGAATCATTGGGTGATTCATCATAGATGTAGCGAAGCAGGCCCCTGGACCAGTTGAGCCAAAGTTTTTGTCACTCCGCAGCTGCAAGTCCACATTAGTTCTAATATTTGCGGCAGGTTGCATGTTAGTTAGTGCTGCTATCGTCCGATCTTGCTCCCCTTTGTGACATGTATCAACATGTAGGGTGCCGCGATTGAGAGACGGGGACACAGCTTGATGCAAGCAAGACGTCCAGTTTATTACAGGATTACCACATATTTATATAGTATAAGGCATACGTGTAAGGCATAAAGGCATACGTGTATTATACTGATTGGTTAATTACTTTTGGCAAGCATTTAAGCATATTGCTAAGGCAAAGTTTCTGAACAGGCACCGTCTTCATAACAGCCAGGCAGTTATCTCGTGGCCACAAGCTGTTCTTTGTTTCAGGGCATAGGCGTCGTTATTAGGTTACATTATAATGTTTATATAAACATTACAGCTACAGCCTTAGCGACAGGACCCCCGTTTGCTACATATTGCTACTACAACAAGGGACCTGGTCAGTACTACTACAATAAGACCCTGTCAGCATTCAGCTTCGATATCACAGTGTCCTTGGTTCCCAGGCTCTCAGCTGCAGGTTCTCAGGCTCAGGTTCTCAGGCAGGCTCTCGGCTCTCTTGCAAGGCCCTCTGGGACTCATGCTCTCGGTACCGGTCCGGCTATGTCATGTCCTTTCCCCTGAAGCCATTCCTCAACAGTAGGGTTGATAGCGTAGGCCATGGCGTAAATTGGTCCTGTGTAATCGGCATCAATAACCCCTGGAATAATAATCAGTCCTTTTATGCTAGCTGATGATCGGCCAAACAACAGTCCACCAGTACAGCTGTCAGCTGCAAACAAGGGTTCTTGCTCATCACCACTTTCCTGTCAGTTAAGCTGACATCGATTGCTGTTGCCACATCCACTCTGAGACTCCCTTAAGTGGCTGGATTGTTCCAGCATAGGAAGCCATTTGATTTGTATTGGTTGTTCTTTGGTGGGGGAAACCTGTCTTGTCCATCAGGGTAGCTGTTTGTTTCGTTACGTGGCTGCCCTTCGTGCTCACTTGGCCATTTCCCTGAAAGCAACAGTCAAAAGAAGCATGAGTGTTTGACTGACAGCAGTTGTACCATACTGTCTGCACACATCGTTTGTGGGTGTGACCCTGCTGACCACAGCGATAGCATGTGCCTTTAAATGGTTGTGTATCTTTCTTTGTTGGAGTCTCATCTGGCAACTAACCACTGCAGCCAATAATCGTGTTTGGGGTACCACTGCTCCCTTTACCGCCTCTGCAACCATGGCAGCATTCTGTGGTTGTGCTGTGCTGGATACCTTTCTTATAATTTCATCAACTCCTGTGTCTGGTGAAAGTGTTGACAACAGTTCTTGAGTTGGCTTATTTGCATTATTGAAAGCCAGCACTTAGAACATCTTCTCTTTTGTTGTGTTATCTAGATTGGGATGGTTCATAACTGTGACCCATAATCTGTTCACAGAGTGTTCAAAAGACTCGGTTATCCCTTGTTTAATGGTCGAGAAAGATGGCACGTTGGATCCAGGCAATGCAAAAAATTACTCCAAGGCCAGGCATGCTGTTAAGTGATGCATATCTGCTGGAAATGCAGTTTGAACATTTATGTCAGCATATGGTCCTGGACCCAACAACATACCCGGCGTCATACCATAAAATATGTCCCTCTGGTCTCTAGGGTGATGGGACTCGTCTTTTGTACGTTGTTGCCAATCTGCATGCCACAGTAGTGCTTGTGCAAGAGTCAGTAGCAGTCGTGCTAATTATTGGCAATCACAGATGCACATTAAATCACCTGAAAACAGCCATGTTAATGTTTGTCATGTGGCTTCACATTAGGGGACATATTGAGAAACAGTCTGTCTGGCCTGTTGTACAATTTTCCAGTGATGTTGTTCCCATCATCCACTTCCCATTGACCTTTTAGGATAGCGTCTTTCACTACCCCTGACCAGCATTGGGGCTTAAAGGGGTGTTCTGGATTAAATGGCGGCTCAGATGGAACAACCCCCTCAGCTATCTCATGAACAGTAGAATAGGAAATGCAGAACCAGAACCAACAGTCATTTTGTCAAGTCGAGACAGCACCTGCAGCAATAGCGCATCGGTTTGATTGTACAGTGTTGATGGTACTGCAGCAGAACTAGCATGCCCACTGCTAGGAGAGTCCTGGGGTGCGGCGTGTTATGTCCACTAGATGGTAGTGGAGGATAAGGGGAGGTAATTGGCCTGTGATCAGTTCCACCCAACTCCACCTCCTTTCCTACTCATCGGGCCTCGGCTCTACCCAACTCTGCCTCCTGCCTCTGACGTCGGAGCTCCACTCCCCCCTCTGGCACTTCCGCATTTGGCTCAGTTTGTGTTAGACCGTTAGCAGTAGTGGGTATCGGCATGCGAGCCTGCCCAGTGCCTTCTCCTCCCTTGACCCTTGTAAGTTCTGATACAGAATGGACCTGGCATCCACCCATCCCCCTCATGGCAAGCAGCCCCAAAAACTGCACCTGTCGATTGGGAATAGACTATTCTTCTTCACTACCTCCTGACAGAGCAAAGGTTTTAGCAGCAGCCATCGCAACTTTCTGCTGACTTTGATCTACTGTAATGCGTTTATGATGTCTCGCCAGAGCCTTCTTGATTCTTCTATAGCTTTCTCCTCCTGGCTGCTGATAGTCTGATCCCACATAGTTTCGCCTACTGCATGCCATTCTGCGGGTGAGAAAATTAAGATAATTTCCTTAAAGTGTACTCATTTTTGCCCTAACTTAATGAGCACAATAATTTTCTTCTATGGCGCCTCATGCCCTCTCTTAGAGAGGATACTCACCAAAAGTGCTGCTGATACCTCAGCTTTCCATGATAGTGAGTGGTCTTACCATGAAGGATTGGTTGTGATCTCAGCCTGGTGTCTGCCTCCCAGCGGCAGCACTCTTCCTTCACCGCCATATCATCGTGTCTCCTGTACCCTGAGTCTTCAGAGTTGGAGAACCTTCCTGGAGCAGAACCATCCTCTGCTACCATATGTTGCAGGCAACCAGCCGGAGTAACGATAGTATCCCAGTACGAATATGATTGTTCTCCCTTTTTTGCTCAAAAACACGGTTCATATAGACTAACTCTGAAAGCATGCACCCACAAGCAAGCTGTAATTGGTTCAGCAGTTGAGTTTCACCCACCCTTTTCCTCCGAGGGTTGGTTGTTCCCCTCTGTGCAGGTGCCTCAATGGTACGGTGATGATTTCATTCTCTCCTCTCTTATGTATAACAACTCAGTTTGAAACGTGCTTTTTCTGCTCTTGGCTGGATGCCTGCTTTATTTTTCTACATGTTCAAGGTCAGTTCAGCAGCACATTGGGACCCTCAGAGGCTGAATTCACTGCTAACAGTGAGTGCCCCTTCTTCTGTTAAGAAATCTTCCACACTGCATGGCACCACCAATCTAGGAGATGCCTGCAGTGTCTTGGTGATAACTTCCTCATCCATGTGATAGAGGAACCTACAAGAAAAAGTGCTGTCCTGGACTTTGTCCTTACCAACAAGGAGGAGATTATGGGTGAAGTGAAGCTCAAGGGTAGTCTCAGCTGTAATGATCATGAAATGGTGGAATTTAAGATTGTTAGGGTACCTAGGGGGATGCATAGTAAGCTTCTAACCCTGGAGTTCAAGAGAGGTGACTTCACCCTCCTCAGGGATCTACTTGACAGGATATCATGGGATGATGCCCTGGAGGGAAGAGGTGCCCAAGAAGACTGATCATTTTTCTCCAAGGCCAGGAGCAGTGTATTTCAAGAAGGAAGGCGGGCAAGAATGCCAGGAGGCCAGCGGGGATTATCAAGGTGCTAAAATTTGAACTGTTAGTTGAGTGCGATTTGGAATGTTGCTCATCAGTAACAAGCCCAGAGATAAAGGGCAAGGGATGGAGGTGGAATCAGTAGCGTGGATCAAGTGAATCTACACTAATGCATGTAGCATGGGCAGCAAGCAGCATGACCTGGTGGCCATTGTGCAGCTTGATAGCTGTGATGAAGTTGTCATCGTGGAAATGTGGTGGGATGACTGTCATGACTGCAATATCATGAATGGATATAAGGTCTTCAGAAGAGATCAACAAGGAAGGAGAATTGGGGGTGTGGCTCTGTACGTGAAGGAGTTTTTCAAGTGTATAGAAGTTGATTTCAACAACGATAAATCTGTTTATGGGTTAGGATGAAAGAGAAGGCAAATAAAGGCTAAACAGTGCTAGGAGTCTGCTATAGACCACCCAATAAAGACAAGCAGGCAGATGAAATATTCTGTAAACTACTGGCTGAAATCTTGGAATGGCCAGCCATTGTTTTAACTGGGAAGTTCAACTTCCTAAACATCTGCTGGAAATCAGACACAGCAGACAATAGACAGGCTAGGAGGTTTCTTGAGTGTGTAGATGATAACTTCTTAACACAAATGGTAGACGAGCCTACCAGGGAAGGTACCTTGCTTGACCTCCTGTTCACAAATAGAGAAGAACTACTGGGAGATGTGGTAAGAGGCTGTCTTGGGCTTAGTGATCAGAAATTGTTCGAGTTCTCAATTCTTAGTGATGTAAAGAGGGCAGTTAGCAGAGCCTCCACCTTGGATTTCTGGAGTGCAGACTTGGGTCTTTTCAGAACACTAGTTGAGAAGGTTCCCCTGTGAGAGAGTCCTGAAGGGCAAAGAAGTCCAGGAAGTGTGGACACTCTTCAAGAATGGTAACTTAAAGGCCTAGGTGAAAGTTATCCCTGTGTGTCATGCAATTAAGGGGCAGGGAAGATGGCCAGCCTGGTTGAATAAGGAATATTTGGTGGGACTTCGGAAGGACATGAGTGTTTACCACCTTTGGAAGAAGTGCCCGGCAACTCAGGAGTAGTACAGTGATCTTTTCAGGTGATACAGACAGAAGATTAGAAAGACAAAAGCCAACTGGAGCTCAACTTGGCCACTGACATAAGGTACATGAACAATAAAAAGAGAACAAAATAGAATCTCTTTCCCTTACGGGATTGGGGGTAACACGGAAAACAGTGATGAGGAAAATGTTGACATACTTCATGCTGTCCTTGCCTGTCATGGACAGACCAGGTGCTCTCAACATATTCACCATTGTGAGCTTGAAGATAAGGTTGGTGAAAAGTACAAATCCCCCATAATCCAGGAAGACGTAGTTCATGATCTGCTTCTGTACTTAGACACTCATAAGTCTGTGGGGCCAGATGGCATTCACCCAGGAGTGCTTAGGATGCTGGCAGGCTAGCTCACAAGGCTCTGACAATCACTTTTAATCAATCCTAGTCAACAGTAGTGGTCTCAAATGAGTTGAAGATGACTGATGTGATGCTATGTTCAAGAGGGGCCATGAGGAGGATCTGGGGAACTATAGGCCTGTCAGCCTGACTTCATTACCAGGCAATGTCATGGAGAGGATCATCTTCAGTGAGCTCTCATGTCATTGTAAGGCAGCCAAGGGATCAGGGCGAGCCAGCATGGGTTTATGAAAGGGAGATCTTGCTTAACCAACCTGATGTCTTTCTATGACCATGTGACTCACCTGTTGGATGAGGGGAAGACTGTGGATGTCGTGTATTTGGACTTTGGTCGGGCTTTTGACACAGTCTCCCACAACATTTTTCTGGAGAAACTGGCANCCCTTCACTGGATTGCAAACTGGCTGGCTGATTACCTGAATTCAAAGACCAATGCAGAATTCTTC
>VZRI01013999.1:151005-243738 GCA_013397515.1 Upupa epops | reverse complement strand
TGTGAGAGTGATTGATGGCTGGAGTGGGCTACACAGGGAGTTGAGGGGGACCCCTCCTTGGAGTCATTGAAGGTGAGGCTTGCTGAGGCTCTGAGCTACCTGACCTAGGTAGAGATGTCCCTGCTTGTGTAGGGAGGTTGGACTAGATGACCTCTGGAGGTCCCTTCCAGCCTGGAACATTCAATGATTCTATGACTATAACTTCTGTGAAATCATTGTCACAAATGTGCAGCAATACTAAACATGGTACAAAAAGGGAGGTTTTGAGAACTGCTGCTAGCCTGGCCTGTCTTTTGCTCATGTGTGCAGGGATTCCATTGTTCTTCTACGGGGAGGTGGGACTGATTTTTTTGAGGTTCTCAAAATTATTTTAAAGGAACATCACTCAAATTTTACCCTAAGTTCTAGTAAAGTCTTCTTGCAACTAGCCAAAACAGGATGAAACTTAATCTGGGGGGATAAATAGGTGCCAAAGAAACTGTATTGTTATTATTATTAACATCCTGAATTTTATGAAATGGTTGGATTTCCTATTCAACTCAAAACCCAGCAAGAAATTTTCATCCCAAGCATTTCTGATTTCCACCTGATGAAGTGAAAATGAATTCTAAAACCTTGCTACATGCTTCTGAACCCCTATTCCACACACTGCTTGTTCAGAACCTGAGCAGCAGAAGGGACTGCTGAGGGGTTTTTTTGCAGGTGCCCCATGGTTTCTCATGTTCATACAGGTGCATTTTCCTGGAGTCAGCCTGGAATGTGAAGACGGGTTTTTGTTGTGCTGTTCAGCCTTAGAAAAGGTTGAACATGTTTTGGTTGTGTATGAAGCACAGTTATAGTTTAGGTTCTCCTGGACGAGTAATACTCAAATTTTCAGGCTCTGTGCTGCTTCCACATTCTACTGAACTGCAGTATTTGGTACAAGATGAGACACTGGCGAACTTCCAGCCCCTGTAGTGGGCTACAAGAAGGCTGCAGAAGGAGCATGTAGGAAGGACTGCGGTGATGGGACGAGGGGCAGTGGCTTCACATTAGAGAAGGGCAGATTGAAATGAGCTGTCAGGAAGAAGTTCTTGAGCAGGAGGGGGGTTGGACACTGGAATGGGTTGCTTATGGAGGCAGTTAAGTCCCCATCCCTGGAGATATCCAAGGGGAGGCTGGACAAGGCTCTGGGCAACCTGCTGTAGTTGGGGCTGTCCCTGTTCCCTGCAGGGGGGTTGGACTGGATGGGGACTTTGGAGGTCCCTTCCAACCCAGGCCGGTCTAGGATTTTGTGACATGAAGGTTAAATCTCTTCTACTAATCTGCATTAACATGTCGCTGGAGTAGTGTTTTCCCTTGACACATTGTTTGCTTCTTTAAACAAGAAACGGTTTGAAAAAGGACAGCAGAGAAAGGGTTTGAGACTTTAGCATTTGTGCCACAAAGCTACCAGAGTAACGCACTGCTTGGACGACTTTACCTGCACGAAGCTTTCTTAACTATTTAAATGCTTTGCAGGCTGTTCCAGCTTTTCTTACCTTTCTAGGCCAGCATCTACATGAATTTATTTAAGCAGGCTCTGAAAATACTGTCATCTTTACAGCCTCTTTGGCCCTTGGTGCACTGAGGGGAAAAAATAAAAAGAGAAAGAATTGTATTGTGATGAATTGAATGATTTCCTGTAATTATTTATGTAATGATTTTCTGCAATTATGTTGTGGTTTCAGCAAAGTGCCTGTATTTTGGGGAAATACAAGAATTTATTAAACAGGAGTCGCTCTAAAGCTGTGAAACATAAGGAATTTTAGGTGGGATGCTGTGAGGGGTAGTAATACCTGGTGTGGCAACTGAAGTGCAAACTGTCCCAGCACTTCCATGGTTAGACTGATGGAAGCAGTGTTCACCTTCTAAAGGGTCAGAAGCCTTTAGGATTCCTTTCTTACAATGCAGCTGACACTTCCTACCACAACCAAACAGGTGACAATAAAAAGTGATTTCCAGAAGTCCTTTTCCATGTTCATGGAGCTGAGTATCATAGAATCCTCATGGCTGGAAAGAACCTCCAGGTTCATCTAGTCCAGCCCTCATCTCAGCATCTCCCCAACCCCTAGACTGTGGCCTCAAGTGCTGTAACAACTCGTCTTTTAAACACCTCCAGGGATGGTGACTCTAGCATCTCCTTGGGCAGCCTGTTCCAGTGCCCAACAACTCTCAGGAAAGAGCTCCTTCCTAAGATCCAACCTAAACCTCCCCTGATGCCATTTCCCCACATCCTATCATTTGTAATTTGGGAGAAGAAGAGTAGCCAGTTTGCATTTCTTGGGAGATGTTTTGGAAGTTGACATTACAGGGCTTATAGCTGTAGCAGTGTGAGCTGCGTGTCTTCCACTACAGCTGAAAGCTCTGTGAGGGATCCCAGAGCTCCTATCAGCTCACGCTGCTCCAGCTATTCCTCTGGATATGCTGGGCTGGTACTGGAGGGTTTCCATGAGGTGCCATCAGCCCAGATGAACCCTGCTGTTGTTTGTGTGGAGAAGGTTCCCCTTTGGCGGGTTCTAGGGTACAAGTGATTTATGGATGGCGTGCATTCAGTCATTGGGATCTGAGAGTTTTCATGTATAGATTGCAGGAACTTCCAACTCAGTTCCTTCTGGAGAAGGTTCATTACTGGGATTAGTAATCCTTAAATGAGCACATGATATTTGCTTCTTAAACGAGGGGAGGAGAGTTTGAAGGCTGCATTCGTGTTTTGGTCAAACCCTTGGAACATTCTTATTGTAGTTTGTAGATTTTCATTGTTGCAGTTGTGGAAGAACCATGGTAGGGAGTGAATTCACGCTGTGAGAAGAGTCTCAGCACAGAAGTACACAAATGCAGTATTTGCAGTCCTGATCCCCTCAGTTGAGGAGACGTAGCAGAGCATGTAATTAAATGATAATTTCACTCCGGTCTGCAGTATGGGCTTCCGCTGTTCTACCTACTTAAAAAGCAGATGAAGTACTTAAAGACGGGGTGGTTCTTCTGAAAGAAAGTCTTTTTAGAGCTGTAGGAAGTAGAAAACATTTACTTTGGAAACTTTCTTCTGAAGCAGAAAATCTCTTCTTCTGTTATGGAGACATTTGTGGTGACAGATGCATTAAGATAAATTCAGACTAATAAAGCTGCAAAGGGAGGATTAGGTTGGATGTTAGAAAGCCCTTCCTCATGCAAAGGGTGATCAGAGCCTGGACTGGACTCCCCAGGGTAGTGGTGGAGTTCCCATCCCTGGAGGTGTTGAAGGACAGCCTGGCTGTGGCCCTGAGAGCCCTGGTGTGGCTGCTGTGGTGATGTTAGTTCCTGGGCTGGGCTGGAAGAGCTCAGAGGGCTTTTCCAGGGTCAATCATTCTGTGATTCTGTGACTTTGCATGGTCTTATAGATAAAAGAACTGTGTGTAGATGACCCAGACTAGGGGAGAGATTGATTTTGTGCCTATTTTATTCCTTTATGTTATTCTGGTTTAAAAATTGCTCACAGCAAGTGATTAATAAAACATAATAGAGATACCATTGGGTCAGGTTTTGAGCTCTTTTAGATACATCTCCAGAAACCTATGGAGTGAGGAAGAGCCCTTGCCTTGCTTATGCACCTGAGGTTATGGCAAGAAGAATCTCTCCCCGTGCCCTGTTTTTCTGTAACATATACGAGCTCAGTCCCTAACTGGCAGAAGGAGAAGGGAAGAATCCTGATACCAGGCTTTCTAGCGTCTTCAAACAACAGCAAAGATGCAGCTGTTGATAGAGGCTGTTCGGTGCACAGCTTCTCAGAGTGCTGCATGTATGTGAAATACATTCAACCTGCACACACACCACAGATGCACTTGGGTTGGAAGAGACCTTTAAGATCATCGAGTCCAGTCACTAAGCTAGCACTGCCAGGTTGTCACTAACCCATGTCCCTCAGCATTACATCTGCATGTTCTTTCAGCCTCTCCAAGGATAGGGACTCCACCACTGCCCTGGGAAACCTGTGCCAGTGTCTAATAACCCTTCTAGTGAAGCAATTTTTCCTAATAATAGTATCCTAGAATGCTTTGGGTTTGAAAGGACCTCAAAGACCTTCTAGTTCCAGCCCTGCTGAGGTAGGGCTTTTAGCATGTCTGCCTGTACTTTGTATTCTAAGGGTACCCAATGATGCATCACAGGTTTCTGCAATTGTCTTTAAAATCTGGAGCCACGCAGCTGTCTTGCACTTATCAGGTACCTCTGGGGGCAGTAACTCTATACCTTCATAAAATATTACTGTTCAATTGCTCTCTCTCTGTCTGAACCCAAGCTGGAGCAGTATGTCTGGGGTAATGCTGCAATAGCACGAAGAAGGGAATTGTTGGAGTTGAGTCTGGTTTTATCTTTCTGGAGAGAAGGTTGAATTTCCGTGACCTGTGCAGATTTCCCGTCACTGTTCAGCGGAGATAAGTGTGAAATACTGAGTCCAGTGGACTCTCATTCAGTGTAGAGCTAGGAGGTGGTTTTTCATAAGGCTGCTCGGCTGATGTTCCTGCCTCATAGCTCTTCATACTTCACAGTTGCCACACCTTTTTCAGCTCTCTGGGCAGAGGACTGGCACAAGCAAAGTGGTTCAGAAGATGAGAAAAGGAAAAAGGAAGATGTGATGTAAAGGTCACTTCTGAAACTGCGGTGATGCAGTCATTCATTTAATTAACCCCCTGTTTCTTTTAAATGAACTCTTTTAACTTTAGATTTAGAGCCATACTGCTAAATTTATGGGGATGCAGGGAAAGGAGGCCTCCACTTTCTATTAAGCTTTGCCAGAGTCATCGCCTCCCACTTTTGCGATTTAATTTTTCATTCTCCCCCCTCCATATGTTTCCTGCATGACACTGTAGATTTTAAAATGCTGCTGAAAATGCTTTTCTGATTTCCAACAGAGACAAATTCGAAGTGAAAGTACTGTATGGGTTTGTCGTGTTGCCTAGGCTGATTGCATCTCATCTTACATTGACCTCTATAAGAAAAAGTTTCAAATCTGGTGCTGTGGTTACAGATTTCCTGCCAAGTACTGGGACACACAACATTATTTTGGGTTATCTAGGCCAGTAACTTACAGTTCTGTCCAGGACAATGCCAATGGAGCTGTCGGTCTGTGGTGATTATTAGCATATAATGGGAATATAAAATTCAGTTCCTCTGAGCTTCATGCAAATTTAAGACCAGTGGCAAAAGGATGCTCTTGGATCGGCCTTGAATGGCCATTTCCTACACTGTGAAAAAAACCTTTCTCTGTTTTTTCCATCATTTTTAAGTGTACACACCTGCCCTTCCCTCCCCTCNAACATCCAGGTTGGAAAAGACCCTTGAGGTCTTTGAGTCCAACTGTCAACCCTACCAGTTTCTACCAAGTTCACCCCTAAAACGGATCCCTTAACACCACATCTGAATGACCCTCAAACATGTCCAGGGATGGTGACTCAGCCCCCTCCCTGAGCAGCCTGTTCCAGTGTCTGACCACTCTTGCTGTGAAAAAAATCTTTCCTAATGTCCCTCCTAACCTTCCCCTGGAGCAGCTTGAGGGCCTTCCCTCTTGTTCTGTCGTTAATTGTCGGTTAGATGAGACCAGCACTCACCTCTCTACAATGCCCGTTCAGGTAATTGTAGAGAGCAGTGAGGTCTCCCCTCAGTCTCCTCTTCCTCAAACTAACCGGCTCCACCTCCTTCAGTCTCTCCTCATAAGATTTATTCTCCATGCACAAAATACTTCCAGTTGATTTTCTCTACAAAGGTAGATAGAAGAATGTGACTGCCAGTCAGGATGGCAGGTACTGCAAAAGGGAGGTGAAGCAGTGACTTGGTACATTTGGACTCTTCCATTCGGGTTCAGAACGTTGACTGGTATGCTGAGGAATATGGAAATCACCATAAGAAGTGTTTGTGTTGATACGTTGCTGCCAGCGTTTGCTTTGAAGTGAAGTTTGCCTTTTCCCTGTGTGGGAGCAGCTAGTGCTGCGTTCTCCTCCCTAAGCCAAGCGGTCATTGTTTGTACATCTGCTGGGGTTTGGCTGCCCATGCGCGGTGCATTACGTACTCTAGCAGGTCACAGTGCCTTTTGGGCTCTGGGTAATGGGCTGGTGTATTTATTGGTTCCTTTTTGTCCTCTCTAAATAAGCTCTGAGGGGAGCTGCACATCACCTGCCTGTTGCAGATAAATCAAAGTACTGCTTTTCAAGAAGAACCAGTCAGAAATGAACTGTAAGTTTGTGTGGGTCTTGCTGGAGTGAGTGAACGGAGTGTCTTGGGGACGTATGGGAGCACAACACGGAGCAAGCTCTAGGGTTAGAAATTGGGTAGGAGCGTAAGTAGCTTTTGGGATACCCCTGTATTTTGAACACTCAATTCAGTGCAGGATACTTGGGGGAGACCAGCAGAAATGGTGCATAAGGTGTGGTTTGATTCTGCTGCTCGAGTGGCAGAAGTGCCACAGCATTCACTGCTAATAAAGATGTGAAACTCCTTGTCGGTGATTTCTTGCTCAGGTTCTACTTTGAATGAAAGATATGATTAAAAGTGGATGATTTTGAGGTGCCTAGGCTGAATCCTACCAAAGAGTTCTTGACCATATTGATCACTTGGGCTAAAGACATGAATGGTCTTACTAAGAGCAGTTTCTTCTCGGTCCTTAAGGAAAATGCTGTATGGATGTTGCATAAGCTGATTGCTTCTCCAGGCGTAATTGCATTGTGTTCTGGGTTGTTTGCATGCCTTGAGCGTCCTTTTAACAGGTTGTGTAGTGCTATCTTTTGTTTCTGTAATATTTGAAATGTTCCAATTACCTACATCTCATCAGTTTATTGTCATCATTAGGTTAACTGCCTCTAGTATTTGGGGTTTCGGTTGGGTTCTTTGGGGTTTTTTTAATCCCATTTTACACTTGAAAACCTACAAATATGGGACTGTTACTTCTTCACCTCTCTGGAGAGTATACACATGTGAAATACTGCTTCAAAGTCTGATCAGTCAAGGACCTAGTAACTCAGCATTCGATCCCCTGAGGTGAAAGCCCAGCAATGCTTCTTTGTCTATACAGCAGGATAATCTTTCTCGGCTGTATCACAAGTATTTCCTAGGTATATAGGAGAAAACATGCCCTACAGACACAGAGATGTGTAATACAAAGGCATCAGCAGTTACTTTCATTACAGTTTCAGTTGCATCCATGGGCATACAGCGACATTTACTGAGATGAATTGCGGATAATTAAGAAAAGCACTAAAAGCTTTTCCCTCTTTTGGGTATTTTATGATTTTTTTCCTAGTCCTTTATGGATAGTTATTATCTGTTGGAAATTAATGGGTTTAGAAAGCTGTAGTGGTTTAATGCTAAACCAGTATGATGGGACTGTAGAACCGAACCTGTTCTCAGCTTGTGCAGATGCTCTCACTAGTTTGATGTTAGGTGCGTCCCAGTGCCATGAGAAACAAGCGGCAGAACCGTAGACTCATTTACGTTGGAAAAGGCCTTTAAGATCTTCGAGACCAACGATTAACCCAACTGGGAGATGTTCAGAGCAGATGAAGAATCAATCTGACCTCTGAGAGTGTGTCTATATCCACTCAGGGATCCTCTCTCCCATAAAAATATTGGTGTGTTTTAAAAATTCGCTTGGCTCCCTTAATTTGGCATGGAAATTTGTATGAGTTGAGTGATCTTGTATGACAAGAGCTTTCTTGTCCTTTTCTCTTTGCTCTAAGTGGAAAATAGCAGTTCAGTGTATTCATACTCATCATGGAAAAAACCTGTTACACTTCCATTGGGCAGACTTTACAAAACTAAAGAGCCAGGCTTACCAAACCTCTGAGAAAGAGGAGCAGTGACTGAGTTGCCTCCCCATTTCTGTGAAATTATAGTAGTTGAAGGATTCAGCATGAGAGACTCAGTTCCATTTCCCATTGGTGGCCCACAGCAGAATCTTCTGCCTCTTACTGTCCGGAATTAGTTGGTAAAAGGTTAACTTGCGGCTTGTTCTGGGTTTGGTGCAAGGGCTGTTTGCTCCTGGTCTTTTGTTTCCTATAAAACACTTGGATAAATAAATAAAACTGAGAGGCACTGGTTGGAGTTCTAGTAGCTCCGCGTCTTTTCAATAGCATTTCCTGATGGTGGTTTGGAAAAGTTGTTATGTCTGGTGTAAGGGCTCCCAACTTGAATGAATGTTGATTTATTTTGCACTGCTGATGTTTCTTTGTGAGCAAGGAGATGCCCTTCTCTCTGGCTCAGTAACCCTGGGTTCCTGCAGAGCTCAGGCTGGATGGCCTCAAGCAGGTACATTAAAAACAGAGGAGCACAGGAGCTGAGGAGGCAAATGAATCCACCATCTTCTAGCATGAACAAATGAATCTGCTTTAATTTCTCTCCAATGGCCAAGTGTGGAAGCGTTGCTCATTTTCACAGCTCTGTTAATCAAAGGAAGCAGCTTCTTACCCATATTCCCTCCTCTGGGAAGTGGGTTGTGCTGGGGAGGGCAGAGCTGCTCCTGCAGTCAGCGGACAGCACCCAGGGAAAGGGACGCAAGTCTATAGGAGGTGGAGAGAAAGTTCCCCCTGGAAGGAAAGGTGTGTCTGTTCCAGCACACGGTGAGTCCATCACGTTACGGGCACTCGTGCCACTGCACTGTAACGTGGAGCCGCGTCTCACCTGCATAATTTATCTCATGGGTTGGTAACACAATCCCAGTGCGTGGTGGAGCTCAGGTATGGGGGATCACTGCTGCTCATGGTAATTTCTCATGCTTTGCTGTTCATCGGGGTAATTTTATGCTGCCTGAACAATATGTTGTGTTGTAAGGGGGCGGGGGGGTTGGGGGGGGGGAGGTAAGGAGCAGCAACTGGAGTCACTTTGAAGGTGTAAAAGTGGTTTTGCAAGAGGGAGAGTGTCCGTTCTTAGTTGGCACATCCAGCAGGTAAACAACAATCGCTGTACGCTTCACTTTTAGATAAAAGTGCTGTAAAAATGATCCTTTATAACTGAAGAACTTATTCCCGATTGTTGCATGGTTCATTACCTAGCGCTGATGTTGTAGCTGGATTATTAACTAGCTGCTTGTGTCGCTGTTAACAATTGTCACCCAATCTATTGTTTAGCTCACTGGTTTGGCTTGAGTTTGGGAGGTGGACAGCCAGTGTTGATTATTGCAAGAAAATCTGGGAAGCAGAGAAGTCGGAAGCTTGCAAACGGGCTTTATGTAACGATGTTTGTAGGTGATGTGCAGAGATGTCTGTATTGGAGATTTACAGCCTTTCTGGTCAAACGTAACCTTTTCAAAAGGCTTATGGGACTGCATTCTGCCTTTTGCTGCTGTTTCAGTCTTCTCTGGCTTTCAGACCCACCCCAGAGCTGTGAGCTGTATTTAATTCCTGTCACTGAAGCTCAGGCAGCAGTGAGCGCAATGTAAATAGTTGTTTTGGAGACTGGAGCGTTCGTTTCTGAGCAAAGGAAACCTGTTAAATTGTAAGATTTGTAGGGTTAGGCTGAATATTTTAGCAGAGCATGGAATGCATCACAATTCTTGCTCTTGATTGCAAGCAGGGGTAGAGGAAAGGAGATGGCACTAGGGTTTTTTAATGAAATAGAGCAACATCTTGCAAGTTTGGGTGTTTTACGTAGTCAGATTTTGCTTATATTTGATTTTTGAATAGATTCACAGTGCGCTCGGAGCTGGAATTCAGTCAGTATTGAACGTCTGCATAGCGTGGAGTATATTTGGATTTGCAAACGCTTAGCTGAAATGTGGAACTTCTCTGAAAGGAATTAGCTGAACAGGGATTCTCAAAAGGGCTTCTTTGAAGATTCCAATTCCATCTGACACAGTGGCAGACATCTGCCATTCATCCATTTAGCTAGCAACGGATCGGAGCTCAAAGCTGTTCTCATCCCCTCCGAGATGATCCATAGTGTTCAGAGTCCCTGTGTGGGCAGGCCTGCGAGAGAGACTGTGCCTGACCATACCCAAAGTTGGGACAGAGGTTATGTAAGCGGGGTTGTGTAATAATGCACTTAACCATATTCTCATAAGAGTTTGCTTCTCTCACCACTTCTTCAGGAGAAAAGGTTGCAGGGATCTGACTAATTACCCTCCTTCTTAAGGTTGTCAGGTGTCCTGATTTTCAAGGAGTGTCCTTGCTAACAGGGACAACCCCGGAATTTTGGAGGCTTTACTGAAAAAAATGGAGCAATGTTCTAATTTCAGCAGCCTGAGCAACTCCAGAGCCTCCTGTGGGCTCTGAGGGCACCGGATCTGTCTGAGTGGTACCAGGAGGGCTGGATGCCCCTTATCTGAGGAGAACGAGCTGTGAAATACAGAGCCAACCCATTCCTGGAAGAGCATAGGGGTAGAAAAAGTATTCCTATAGAAGACTTTTTCTAAGGCTTAGATAGCCTTAGTAAATAGGTTTTCTGCTCAGACATGTGTTCAGTTCTTCCTCTCACTAATTTCACTGCAAAGCTAATGAGTCGTCAGGAGAATGGCTCAGGCAAATCAGATTCTTCATCCCTTTCAGCTTGAATGGAAAGACAAGGCAGCAAATGCAGGAGCATCAGAACGAATCTCTGCAGAGGCTGAAGTTAATTGTGAAGGAGGAACAGCTCGCTGCACTTTCTGTCCTCAGACGTTTGTCAAAAGGGAAAAAACAGGTTCGAGCAGCGCCGAGATTTGTTTGACTGCTCTGTTACCTCTGCTCTCAGAACGTTTCGTATGTAGTTTTAAAATAAGGAACTCCAGGGGTTATTTAAGAGGTTACCCGAGTGCAATGCAGAAAAACCTCTTTCTTCTGGAGGAAGGGTTGAACCCTGAATGTACTTGATGCTTGAGTATGGCTTGGGCACCCATGGGTGACACATGGCTCCAATAGTTAAAGGTTCCTCTGAGAACGAGGTGGCTGTGGTCCCTCGCTGCTTCCCACCAGCAGTAGCTGTGCTCAGGTCCTGACTGGGTCTGCTGCACTTTCCTAGCCTTGAAAAAATGTAGTGTCATTGCGTTGTTTGCCTAGAAACTTTCTTGGTTTCCGAGCACAGAGATCCTAATCAATTTGACGCCTTAACCAGGAAAGCCTTAAAACCTTTCACTCTCCTCAGAAGTCTGGGTAGGGATTTTTTCCTGTAGTTGTTATGGCAAATAGGGCTTCTGCCCAGTGGCTTCCACTGCTGCCTCCTCCAGGCAACTCTTCTGGAGATAGGAATGGCTTTGCTTGGGGTTTAGGTGCACAGTGGTCCCGTTTGACCCTATAGCCTCATGTGGGACTTAAAGAAGAGGCTGCGTGTGTGTTTCATGTGTGGTGGTGTGTCAGGACACGGGGAAACTGCCCTTCTTAGTGTCTGGGGATTCTGAAGCGCGTCCCGAGTGCTGGTTTTCCTGGTGCTGCAGTGACAGCTGCAGGTCTTGAAAATAAACAATTCTGAACAATTGTAATGAAGCTTTTTAATCGCAGTGGAGATAGTGTTAAATATAAACTAACACCCCAGCGAGTCTGGGTGGACGAGGTAACGGAGTTTTTCATTTACACCAGCTGACTCCTGCCTGAGAGAGTGATGGCTCTAGAGTTTCATTCCTTCCCCTTCTGTCCTTTTCCAGTATAAAATTCCACACCCCTGCCCTCTCAGTTTCATCTCTTTGTGGGGAAGAATATGTGTCCTCCTGCTTCTCGCAATTCGGATAAGGATGCGGAATGTTTCTCAAGGTTAAGAAAGCTGCTGGAACCACAAACTAGAACACGAGCAGCTGTAATTGCCTCATTTCTTGAGTGGAGCTCTAAAACTCCCAGAGAATTACAGATGTCTTCTGTGGGGAAAGAGTGTGGTTAGCGTCAGGGGAAGTGTCACTTCCTAATGGCTTCTGATAATTAAGAGCCGGGGTTTCAGCTTAGGTGAAGGAGCGATTGTGCTTAGAGCCCGCATGTACCAGCAGAAGCATCTGCGGAACAGTCCGTAACACTGTTCAGCGATAGAAAAATCAACTGAAAGGGGGCTTTGTGTTTTTTCTTAATTAATTAAATAGGGAATATTTGAAGGGTGCTGCATCCTGTGGGCTAAGTCCTACAGTTCTCACCTCTGCTGATGGGTTTGGGAAGTGTTGCAGAAACTGGATGGATCAAAAGAACATTTGTTTTGCATGCCCAAGGAAGCTTTTCACTCATCATTCCTGCAACTTTCCTTCAAACTACTTTAAGTTGCCTAAATGCAGCCTTAATTGGATTTGCCTTTAAAAGGTGACTGCTCTGAACTTCCCTGCCCAGCACAGGTTTGGTTCTTTGGGGAAGGTTTAAGGGCTAAACATAAGGAGAAATCTTTTGCTAATGAGGGTACCGGAGCCCTGGCCCAGGCTGCCAGAGACAGCCTGAACCCTCTTGGACATGTTCCTGTGGGTTCTGCTTTAGAGTATCCTCCTCTGGCAGTAGGGTTGGACTAGAGGATCTCCAGAAATCCCCTGCACCTCTGCTATCCTCCTCTGGCAGTAGTTCTACTGTCTTTGACACCTGCATGGCTCCCTCACTCCCCAGTTTCTCTTCTTGGCTGTTGTCATTGGCCCGTGGTGTGACTTTATGCCTCCACTGGTGCTACCGGCAGGGTTCCTATCTCCCCTTTTCCACAAACCACATCTCTGAGGATCGGACAGCCATGTATCACTCCTGCTGCCCAACTGCTGAGTGTGAGATGATGCTGCAAGATGTGGAGGAGCTCAATTTACATCATCTCCTTTGCTGAGAGGCGCTCCACTCATTATCTCTGCTACCAGTTACCTCCGTGGGGCTTTTTCTAGATGTGTGCTGATTATAATCTGGTTGAACATCACACAGGCAGATTCCCTGCACAAGTTCTGTGTGAATAGTGTGGCTCCACTGAAATACATATTGATGGAATCCTTCTTTCTCCCCCGTCTCCTGCCCAGTTCAAGCCTTTCCCTTAGCAGTGCCCCTCTAGATGCCCCTTTGCTGTTGGAATGGTGGTTGAGTTAATCTCTGAGTGCTGCTCTAATTTGCCTCATTTTCCAAAGTCTGTTTATGAAACAAAGGTAAAAGCAATTAAAACTGCTAACGTGACGGTGTCTGTCTTTGACCCTAAAGGTCCCGGATGATTTTTAGGGGTTGCATTACCTTCTGTAATCTGCCCCTATAGCAGAAATCAATGCTGAGCTGAGGGTGGTTGATAATTCTGTGAAACCTAGGGAACAGGTACTTGTATTTCTTTTTCCCTGACAATCGAAATGAATTCTGTCTAGCAAAGCTGGCTTGGCATAGAGATTTCTAAATGCATCAAACTCCTTCACCAAGGGGAGTCCAGGCTGTTGATTCCAGTATTTCATGCACTGAAGGAAAATAGTTTTTCAGAGACTCTCTTAGGTGACTGATCCTATAGGAAAGAAATGTTAGCTGATCGTTGTTTGCAGCATTGAGAGTCGGTCAATGGAGGTGATAGGACAAGGGGCAGCGGGCACCAGCCGGAACAGAGGAAGTTCCACATCAAGATGTGAAGAAACTTCTTTTGGGTGAGGGTTGCAGAGCCCTGCAAGGGGCTACCCAGGGGGGTTGTGGAGTCTCCTTCTCTGAAGACGTTTAAAACCTACCTGGACTGTTTCTGTGTGACTGGATCTAGGGGATCCTGCTGTGGCAGGGGGATTGGACTGGGTGATCTTTCAAGGTCCCTTCCAATCTCTGACATTCTTTGATTCTGTGATTCTTCCCCTCTACTCTGACCCCACTGTGTCCATTTCTGGAACTGCCGACATAAAAAGGACAGAGAGCTCCTGGAACGGGTCCAGAGGAGAGCAACTCAAATGAACAGAGGGCTGGATCACTTCCTCTATGAGGACAGGCTGGGCGAGGTAGCATTGCTCAGCCTGGAGAAGAGAAGACTGTCAAGTGACCTAGCAGCTTTCAAAGAAAGCTGGGGTAGGGCTTTTGACATGGGTGGTAGCAAGATGACAAGGAGAAAGGGTTCCAGCCTTTAAGAGGGAGATTGAGGTTGGACATGAGGAAACAATTCTTTCCTGTGAGGGAGCTGAGATGCTGGAACAGGCTGTCCTGGGAAGCTGTGGCTGCCCCATGCCTGGCATTGTTGAAGGTCAGGTTTGAAGGGAACCTGAGTAACCTGCTATAGTGAAAGTGTCCCTGCCTCTGCAGGGGTTCCTTCCAACCCTGGCCATTTGGTGACTCTGTGATTCAAATGGGTTTGTGAAAAATGCACTCTAGGTTTAGGGTTTGGATCAATTTACACGGTGGCTTGTTGGGTTTTTCTTTCCCAGTGTCAGGTAGGAAATTTTACCCTTGATTCTGAAAATGAAGTTTCATTCCCAGTGATTCTGGCAAATTATATCCAAACTTTTTGTTGACTCTCACAAGCAATGGCACCACGTAAGCAGTTGGTGTGGAAGGTAGAACTTAAATCCCGTGTCTGTGGTACTTGAGCCAACAGGTTGTCATTACATTTTTAATAACTGTCAACTCCACTCTAACTGACTTCCTCCATCTACAACTTGTGAAGTTCAGTGCAGAGGGAAGATGCCTTAGGTGGGGTTAATTTATTGCTCTCTTCAGTTCCCCACAGAGGGCTGTAAAAGAAGGCAGAGCCAGACTCATTGCCCCAGGTACACAAGCAAAACAGTATGGTGTGACAGAAACAGACCGCAGTGGGGGAAGGTCTAGTTGTTCTTTTAGACAGGAGGCTTCCAAGACTTTTAGGATATCGTTGTTAAAGGGAATTTAACAGCTGGAGAATGCCTGAGATGTTGGAACTGCATTAAGACTTCTCATTCCATTGAGGTGTTTGCAAATACAGTGGTTCTTCCGCATTGAATAACCTAAAATCCTGCTGTTCCTGCTAGGTAAGTGATTTCATTTGAAATGTTGCCCCCTATTTGAATGGCTGTTTCTGTGGAGCCCCCTTGCAGCGTTTGATTACGATAGTGGGTTTGCAGGTGCCTGAGTGACTGTAGTTGTGGCACTGAACACATAAGCTCAGGTAGAACAGAACCCTTGGTTCTGCGGTGGAGGTTTTCCTGATGCAAAGATGGTGGTGAATGCACTCCCAAATGAATGATCTCTTGTGTAGAACTGTCTTGGAAGGGAGAGAATTTTAAGCGATTAAATTCCCTATCAGAGGGGGCACAGCCCGATGGCCACAATCCAGCAAGGAAATGTCTGGAATTTAAATACTGGTGTGTGGGGCAGACCCAGAAAGCTGTGGGCATCAGTAGTACTGAGTGAATTATTTAGGATGTTGAAAGAAAAAGATTACAGAGATATAGGAAGCAGAACTAGAGTTCAAAATGTGTGCACATCAGCAAGGCATGTGGTGCATTAGAAGCAGATCGATACTGTGGAGCAGTCAGCTCTGAGGCCCCTCTGACTATGTAGGGTTTAATCTGAGCTCTGGAGTTTAGGTACTCAGCCACACACGACTGGGAGCTTTCCAGACACGTGGAGTTGGTTTAGGTCTGCATGCACTGGATGCTCATGGAGTGAAGCTGCAGTGCTTGCTTCTGAAGAAGGTCAGTTCTGCAAACAAGCCTAGCATGCGATGCAGAGGGATGGCTGTAGGAGTTGCTTCAGGCCTGCACTGTGGCACCAAACCAAACTGTGAGTGTGGGGTGTGGGAATGTAATGAAAATCCATAATCATGGCCTCTGGTGGAGAAGCAGAGGTTCTTGTCTCTTAAAGCAGCATTTCTCAAAATGAACTCAATGGGGTTAAATCCATTTTCTTCAAAGGTGGAGAAAAAGCTTCAACTGATGTAAATGGAAGTAAAATGAGGCCAATGCTGATCACTTAAGGGAAATAAATCTAGGCTAGAGAAAAGGCAGAGATCAACTCTGCACAGATACAGAAATAGTTGCTGTGTGCTATTCCACCAGTGCCTCCTGTGTGCTTCAGAAGGAGTTGGAGGGCTCCTTTCTAGGGCAAGTGGCCCTGGGATCATTGTACCAAGTTTTAACTCCAGGTTAGTGGGTACCAGCTGGAAGGATGGAGCTATCATTTAGTTCATAGAATTGTAGAAGTACTTTGGTTGGTAAAAACCTTCAGGATAATTGATTCCCATCACTGATGCAAGGTCTAAACCCTGTCCCCAAGCTCTGTGTCTGTCGCAGCACAGTGTTTGTGTCCGTGAACATCCTGCTGTCAGGCACTTTAAGACCTATGAAACCCCATGTAAGTCCCTTTGGTAAGTACTTCTCCACTTTACTCTCTGTGTTTCTGTTCCTCGGGTTTTCTTGGTGACTGGGTGTGAGGGCGAGTGACTCAGAACGATCTAATGTTATTTTGTAGTGCTGAGGTACTACATAGCTTCAGTGAAAACAGCCTGAAAGGCTTTAGTGGTAGCCCAGCAGCTCTCATGGGGGTATTACTGTGCCATCTGTGGGAAGAGTTTGGATCTCTGCGGGGTGATGCCGCCTGTACTCTTTGTAGCAGTTCCTGTACCCTGAATAGTGTTGCCAGTGCAAAGCAATCTGTGTTTTGCTAGTTGGCCCTACTGTGATGAGGACTTTAGCTCCTCTTCAGTCACTGATTTGCTCCTTATTTGCTTTTCTTGTGTATGGACAGACTCTTTCTGAGCTGTTCAGAAATAACAGAGAGGCAGAGATGGCTGGAATACAGGAAACCAGAGGGTTTCTGTGCTGGCATATGCATGGACTCTGTTATACAACAGCAATGCAGCTCTGGCCAGAACGTGACTCCAGGAAAAATCTCTGTCAGAAGCAATGACAGCTCCACCAATGTTCTCTTACACAGCTAAAATGACAACTTCTCTGTGCATGATTCATGGCTCTTCCTTTCAGCCTGGTGAGCTGTTGTGAAGAGGAAACACTTGCATCGTGTGGACAGTCCTCTGGCTGCTGCACATCCCCACTCCAGGTACATTTCTATAGCAATCCAACCCTGAGGATGCTGCAATCACACAGAGAAAGCGCTTGGCAGCTCCAGCGTGACTTCCTGCCTGCTCCCTGTGGCATCCTCACTCATTAATCCCACTGTTGCCTGTTTAAGCATCCCGAGTGACAGTGGGGTGAACAGATTCAGCAAATAAGCTGTTCCCATGTGCTTGCCAGTGGCAGATCAGGTCAACCAGAGAAACAGATAAACAGGAGCTCACACACACAGATTTCCGTGTGTCGTTGTTTTCTGACTGTGACGTAAGTGAAGGGCAGGAGTACACAGAGTGCCACAGGATGGGTTTGGTTGTTTAAATCCTAGAACCATAGAGTAGCCGGTTGACTCCAAAGGTCATCTGTTCCAAACCCCTTACACATGAGTTGCTGGGCTTTTGTCAGTCAGGGGAAAACCAGGAGGAGCTGCAGCTCTGGAAAAAATAGAAGGTGAAATATGTTAGATTAGAGACGTTTAGGTGATGAGGTTGGACCAGATGGTCTTCAGAGGTCCTTTCCAAGCCCTGCCATTCAGTGATTCTGTGTATGTTTGTACTGGTTGTGTAATTTCTTGAGTTGCTGTTACAGAAATGGCAGCAGGACTACTCTGCTTGTTGTAATACCATGGCTGCAGCCTGGTGCTAAAAAAGGGAACATAGGTAGCTTTTGAAAGGGTTTGGTAAGTTCTGTTCTTACAATAAGTTGCAGAGAGCAGGATCAATGTGAAGCTATTAAAGACCACATCTGAGCCAGTAGTTCTGTTGGTTTTCAAAGGTGGGAAACGATAGACAGAGGAGAACATGTGACTAAAATTGTGTGTGTTGAAAATGCCCCCAACAAAGCTTTGCCTGGATTTATACAGAGAATCAGGGTTGAATGGACTGTACAAGGTGTGGGTGGATCTGGTTTTTAGAATCATAGTCTGGCCTGGGTTGAAAGGGACCTGCAAAAGTCATGCAGTTCAACCCCCTTGCAGGGAAGCAGGGACAGCCTCAACTAGAACAGGTTGCCCAGAGCCTTGTCCAGCGTCCCTTAAATAGCTCCAGGGATGGGGCCTCAGCTGCCTCCATGAGCAACCTGTGACAGTATTCAACCCCTATCCTGCTGAAGAACTTCTTCCTCACAGCCCATTTCAATCTGCCCTTCTGTAATTTGAAACAGTCCACGGGCTGCCTGGGTTGCTCACTGGAATCGGGAGCGGGCTGGGGTGTTGGGGTAGCATGCGTGTTAGGTGGATGCAGTTCAGAGTCGTGGGTTGTGTTTTGATTAGTTTGGCTTAAGTTTCGGAGAAAAATTTTGTTTGTAGGGGTTGTATTCAAACACACAAAGACAATTGTTGGCAACCTGACAATTCCCTTTTGCTATTCCAAGGGCTGTGGCAGGGTGGGACTGTCTCTGTAAGATTTTGGAAGTTGCTTCAAATGAATCAGAATTACAGTAATTTTAAGTCTCTGCTGCATGAATTATTTCCACAAAACATAGCTAAGGAAAATGAATCTGTTGTAGGAGGTGTAAATTTGTTTCTCTTGGAAACACATTAGGAACTGATTAGTGTGAAAACCTGGGAAACATCTGGATGATGTTTTGGGTTTCTTTTGTCTGCTTGATTTCAGGCATTAAGTCAGTGCAGGCAGGTTGAGTCAAGCAGCACTCTAGGGCTAATCATGGCAATTCCAGTTGTTTAAGACCTCTGTTAAATTGGTTTATCATGTACCCAACAGACTGCATTATGTACCTAACAGGCTACATGTATGGTTACTAATTGTACTGATCTGAGCTGTGTTTAGGCACCTCCATCCCAAACACAGGCCTTGGCCCAACTTGTGCAGGTAATTCCCTGTCACCCCTCTCCCCTGCAGGTGTATCCTCATCTGTAATTATTCAGTTATTTTAATCCTTTGCTTGTCAAATACCTTTGCACCCACTGCCAGATAAAGCAAGGTGGCTTTCTGGTAAATCTGTGCTGATCATTTGTGATGGAAGAACTTCCCAAGTTTAGCTGGGATGTGAAATATTCAGAGACCTATGGAAACCATTTCGGTTCAGAAGTGGGAATCCAAATACTGTAGCAACCCACTGGTTTTCCTGTAAGAGTTAAGAGCCCAACACATCAATGTTTTCCACTGAAACTTGATTTAGATGAAGAAAGGTGAATTAAAAGTATGCCAATACTAGGGTAATTGTTTTAAATTCACCCTATCCCCACAGCAGTTCTCCTTATAGGAACAGGCGTTGGGTTTGCTCTCTTAATTTGCAGATCTGCTTGGTATCTGAAGTTAAACGTGTCATGTCTGGTGGTTGTGTGATTAACGGCACCTAAAAGAATTGAAATCAAACATGTTGATTGAAAATCATTAGCACTGCATGCTGTCTGCATTTTGTTGGGAGTCAGTAAACCTACCCACGTCTACTCCCCCCACCTCCAAATGAGCTTCACACTGTATTTTGTGGACTGTTAATACCGTGGTGGGTTTGGTCTGGATTTTTATCTCCAAACTACAACAGTTTCAACTTGTGAGATTAAAATTACAGTGTTAGGGTCTGCATGTGACCTGGATATATGAGGAGTTAACTAACAAAGGAAAAGAGTATTTACTACTCTGCCTCTCCAAACAGTCTCAGTGTTTATTCTGCAGCACATAAATGGGTCAACAAATTATACCTTTAAGCTTAATTAACAGTGATCATAGAATCATAGAGTTGTTTAGATTGGAAAAGACCTTCAGGATCTTCAAGTCCAGCCATTAACTCAGCTGTCCCAAAGTCCTTAATCTAGTTCTTCAGAAAAGAAAAATGTCAGATCTTAGAAGAACTGGCAGATAGTTGGCCCCTCTTCTGTGACCACAACATAATGGGGTCATGTTCCAGAAAGAAGGAGAATCTCGCTGAGGACCATTGCTAGCAGCCTTTTATGAAAATACCTTTTCAGCTCAGTTGTCTTCTGCTGATCCCCAGCACCGTGGTGAAGAGATGGGCAGGGAGTTGCTCCCAAAGCAGGCAAGTAATTTGCTGGAAATAGATTTGAGAGGAACACATTTGATTAGAGGAGACCTCAAGCTGAGCTGGTGTGCTCGATGCAACACAGGTCTGTGTTCTCTGCGAGTGGCCCAGTACAAAGCAGCAAACAATTGTGCTCTGTAGCAGTTGAGACATCCAGATGGTCTCAGTTTATCCCTCATTAAAACACTCTGCAGTGTTCCAGACTTTAGATAAAGACAGGCTTGAAGAGCTGGGGCAAGGCCCATCCTCTAAAAGGAAGGTCACAGGTGATTGACAGTTACACAGAATACATCTTGGAGTAGCCTGGTGCCTTGGCTGAGCACCGGTTTGCATACCCAACCCCAGCAGCTTGCAAACTGGGGAAGCTGGGTGGGTCAGAGACTCACATGGAGAAAGCCCAGTGTATGTTCATACTGTTTCATCCAGTGTCTCCAGCCTGTCTTACATTGGTGGGATTGGACGTCAGTCTGGAGCTGCTGGTTTGTTGTTTTTCTGCAGATATCAGGGCTCCCTGATGTCAGTGATCATTTATAGGGCTTGATAGAACCGACTGAATTTATCGTAAGGGAAAGCAGCCCTGCAGAACAATGATGAAAGTGATCACTACTGACCAGCTTTGTCTGGATGTCCTCCCTGTGCTGTGACTGGAGAGAGGCAACAGGAGAAAAGCAGCTAGAACAACCCGATCCTCGTGTCGGATGGCTGCAGAAGGCCATGATACCCACCTCTTAACTTTCTGCCTTCCCTCATTTGCTGGGGACTTAATGAGGACCCCATTTGCACTGAAATTTAAGTATCTGCTGAAGGACTTCACTGGATCGGAGTCTACGTATCCTCCAGCTAATTATGTCATTAATTAATCTATTATCTATTGATGACTGGCCAGAGAGTTGCCGAGAATGATGCGGAGGCTGCACGGCAATTCTTAAAGTAATTATGTCCTGTATTGTGATAACTCCTCATTAGTGCTCCACAGCCAAGATAAAGCCTTGTATGGATGTTCAGCTGAGGTCTTCTAGGGAAACTTCCCATTTTTTACCGATGCTCTTGATTTTTTCTCCATATATGCAGATAGCTGATGTAGCTTGAGAGATGCGGAGTGGGAAGATTAATCTCTCTTCCCCTTTGCAGCTCTCAGAGAAAGTTACAGCTTTGTAGTTTCGACAGAGAACATTTTATTTTTAAGTTGATATTAATAGAACCGAA
Organism: Upupa epops; assembly: GCA_013397515.1. Classification (NCBI taxonomy): domain Eukaryota; kingdom Metazoa; phylum Chordata; class Aves; order Bucerotiformes; family Upupidae; genus Upupa; species Upupa epops. The sequence continues at coordinate 222,650 of VZRI01013999.1, read as the reverse complement.
AATTTAAAGCTCCTCACGGTTCGCCTGAGATCTCAGTTGAACTTGACAATGAAGATGATATTTAATAAAAGTACCAGGCATGATGATGGCTTTAAAATAAATCTGTGTGTTAATAGCTAAATTATGAGGCGATAATCCGATGGGCTATTTAAAAACATGTTTGGAGGAGGCTTTCTAGGACAGCCCCATGGATGGTACGTGGTTGCTGGTCTGTTCCGTCCTATTGCTTATAGGGTTTTGGCTAATTGTATGATTTTAAGGTTTGGGCAGCATCGTTCTACAGAGCTATGAACACTTTTTATCCATCAATTGATGTCTGCTGCTGTTTTATCAGCTTATTTTTCTGAGCCACCAGCTAGGATAATGTGCTTGAGGGAAAATTATACCCTACATCAGTGGTTTTGTTACAGCATGTTGTACATTATTGGTAATTTGAATGCACCCAGATAAAAATAGAAAGGTTAAGTAGTTTTCCAAATGTTGCTGCTGTGAAGCAGAAAAGGAGCAGTATCTGTACCAGGGACATTTTTGAGGGAAGAGTGATATATTTTTTTTCTTTTTTCCCTTCCCCTTTCAAAACCTCTTGCTAAAATTAAGACTTCCCCCAAGGCTGAATGTAAAGAACAGTTTGCTCTGAGAAATTTATCGAGAAATTTTTCTCCACAAACTTTTTGTTTTATTCTTTGTGTTAAATTTTATAAAAAAGTCATCAGCCTGCTTTGTGGCAGCTTTTGTTTGCAGGTTCAAGTGCAGGAAGTGACATCCCCTGGGGCCAGGTGCCCTCTTCTTCTCCAGCAGAATCATAGAAAGGTCCAGGATGGAAGGGACCTCCCAAGGTCATCCAGTCCAGCTCCCCTGCAGGGAGCAGGGACAGCCTCAATTAGAGCAGGTTGCCCAGAGCCTTGTCCAGCCTCCCTTTGGATATCTCCAGGAATGGGGCCTCAGCTTCCTCCCTAGGCAACCTGTTGCAGTGTTCAACTCCCCTCCTGCTAATGAACTTCTTCCTGACAGCCCATTTCAATCTGCCCTTCTCTTATGTGAAGCCATTATGCCTCATCCTATCTCTCCAGGCCTTCCTAAATAGTCCCTCTGCAGCCTTCTTGTAGCCCCCCTCAGGGACTGGAAAGTCGCTATCAGGTCCCCCTGGATGAAGCCTTCTCTTCACCAGGCTGAACAACCCCAGCTCCCTCAGCCTGTCCTGGTAGCAGAGGGCCTCCAGCCCCCTGATCATTTTGGTGGCCTCCTCCATACCCGCTCCATCAGGTCCCTGTCCTTTCTGTACTGAGGGCTCCAGAGCCAGATGCAGGACAGCAGGTGAGGTCTCATCAGAGCAGAGCAAAGGGGCAGAATCTCCTCTCTGGATCTGCTGGCCACACTTCTTGTGATGCAACCCAAGATGCAATTGACCTTCGGGGCTGCAAGCGTACACTCTCTGCTCTAGTCCAGCTTGGTGTTGCCATCCAACTGTGATGGTTGTGTTCTCTGTAAATTCTGTGATTTCTTTTCCCAGACGACTTCTTGATTACCCATAGATGAGAATGAGCAGTGCAGGGAGGGAGCATCCACCAAAAACTGGGTGTTTTGATGGAACTGAGTGATAGACATCTGATTCTTTGTGAGTGCCCTATTTAAAATCTCTGCAGAACATCACTGCGTGTCTCTCAGCTAATGCCCACTGAGATTTAAAACCTCCTTTCTGGCTGCTCTCTTTCTCAAGAGTGACCTTGCCTGACAGTTTCTATTGTACAACCCAGTCCTGAGGGGATTTAGGTTTATTTTTTATCTCTCACCCTTGTACATGTGTTTAGGTGGTGCTGTCTTCTCTCTCCGGTAGCTCCGCTTCTGTTTCATTGCAGTGGAGCTAGAAATCACTGCAGATAACATATGTTTGTGCTTAATTTTCATACAGGTTGGAAGTTCCATGGTAGATACTAGATTTTGCCTCACATGAACGGGTCCCTTTCTTCTTCTCCCATTCAAGAGAAGAATAGTTGCATGTGGTGGTCAGGGGAGGTGATAGAAACGAGCCAGTTGCTGCCCTACGCAAGCTGGGAGAGGTGGAGGAGCAATTGGTCGTGGCATGGGGGATGGATTAGATGACTGACGGCTCTCTTCTAGCTCTGTTCTACTCTTGAAAACCTGGTGAGGAACTCGAACAAGCAATAATTCCAGCTGCAGTGTGTAGATGTTTCCCACCAAATCTTCACGCGCCCCAGGTTGAGGACGTTAGTTTGAAGGTGGGGTTCAAAGCTCTCAAGGTTTGGATCTGTGTTTAGTGCCAAGGGTAGGTAACTTCACCTTTTTCAAGGGAAATCTTCTGAAGCCCAGAGCTCAGGGACAGGGTTTAGCAGTGGGTTGGGGACAGTTGGTTAATGGTTGGACTTGATGAGCCTGAAGGTCTTTTCCAGCCTGAACCACTCTGTGATTATGGAACATCTGTAACAATAATTTATGGGGATTTCTTTGAGCACAACACAAACCTGAGTACCTGAAGAGAGAGATCATTCGTGGCCTTGCCCACATAACTCGTTTTCCGTTACATGTAGCAAAGCTAAAGGGTTTTTTTTCCGCAATTCTAGTGCTTGCAGTGTTTAGTGGGATAAAGGGGATTTAAAGGGATGCTTGAGAGGAACTTAATTCAGCATGTGTTCTGGTGCTGTGAAAGGACTGGCCATTTCATTTGTCAGTAATATATAACCTCTTGTAATCGGTTGTACGCTCACACGCTGCCTGTCAATCCTGAGGCACATCCGGGCGGGCTGTGTGGTCCATCTTGTGAGTCCTGTTCAGTGTGTTGTCCAAGAGCAGCTGCTGCTTAGAAATCCTTGCTAACGATGAAAATGTTCACTACAGCAACCTTGTGTGTTGTTCCATGGTTCTGTCTGAGAATGTAGTGCTGTTCAGAATATGCAGGTGACAGCAAACTATGTGTGATGGGCTTACAGCACTAAGCTGTGGTTCCATTTCATTTTAGAGAACTGCATCTCAAGAAGAGAACAGCCTGGTCTTGTGAAGAAGTTCTCTCTTTACCCTTTTCTTTTATGGAAAGGAAAGAAGTTGTTTTTCACTGTTAACAAAAACATCTTCATTCAGATAAATAGATGATAGCACTGTTTGCTTTTACAGCCACGATGGAAATAGCACATACACTGAATGAAGCACATTCCAATGCTAATTACTTCAATACCTATTCACTCATTAGATAACACAATCACAGAATGATTGAGGCTGGAAAAGCCCTCTGAGCTCATCCAGCCCAGCCCAGGACCTAACATCACCACAGCAGCCACACCAGGGCACCAAGGGCCACAGCCAGGCTGTCCTTCAACACCTGCAAGGCTCTGATCACCCTTTCTGTGAGGCAGGGCTTCCTAACTCTCATCCTGGCGCTAGTTGCCTGGGAGAAGACCCCAACCCACACCTGACTACAAACTCCCTTCAGGGAGTGATAAAGAGGGTGAAGGTACTCTCTGATTCTCCTCTTCTCCAAGCTAAACACCCCCAACCTCCTCAGCTTCTCCTCACCAGAATTTCCCTCCAGTCCCTTCCCCAGCCTCATTGCTGCTCTGGACCCGCTCCAGCCTCTCAATCTTATTCTTGAAGTGAGGCATCCAGAACTGCCCCCAGTACTTGAGGGGAAGCCTCCCCAGTTGCCCAGTACAGGGGGAGAATCACATCCCTAGTCCCACTGACCACAGTGTCTACAGTATTGCTCATCCAAGTCAGGATGCCATTGGCCTTCTGGGCCACCTTGGCACCCTGCTGGCTCCTGTTCAGCCAGTTGTCAACCTGTAGTGCCAGGTTCCTCTCTGCCATGCCATTTTCCAGCCACTCGTCCCCCAGGCTATAGCTGCAGGGGGTTATTGTGGCCAAAATGTAGGACCCTGCCCTTGGCCCTGCTAAGCCTCATCCCGTTGCCCTCTGCCCACTGGCCCAGCCTGTCCAATACACTGTGTTGTATTTTGTTTTTAACAACCAGATGACACTCTTTCATATTTTGTGATCATTATTCTGCTCAGGATCCTTTTGCATGTAACCTAGATTTATTGCATCTCACTAATAGCCCACGGTGCTGCACGGGAAGCTTCAGTAATGGTTTCCTGACTTCATCTCTTTCCTTAGGTGGCTCTGTTAGCAAACCCAAGGTGGCAAAAGCCAGGACTGTAAATGCAGGCTGCTGTGTGAGGTGGTTGGGGTGGGGTTTGGGGTTTTTTTTCCTCCCCGGACCAGCTGTTTCTCATGCAGGTCTGTATCACAGTGCAACATTTCAGCTGCTGATGGCTCCTACACCAACTGCTGAGTGATGTTAATGGTGTTGGAATTCAGCTGCCACTGGGTTTTCTTGGATCCACACTGGCCAGCCCTCCTGCTAGCAAACAACTAGGTTTCTTCTTCATAACCCCTAAAAATCTAAGATGGGAGCATGTCCTCCTGCAAAAATGGATTTCTTTGATATGGATTTTGAAGCCACCCTTAGGTAAAAGCCAGCACGGTATGAGTAAGACCAAAATATGTAGTGGTTTTGGCTATAAATACATCCATTGGTTTCCGTTTTGATGGGGCCTGTCTTTGGCTGAAGGTCTGCTTAATAGCCTTGTAGATCTGGGCCTTAGGGACATGAGTTAGCAGTGGGTTGGGACAGTTTGGCTCATGTTGGACATTAATCTTGAAGGTCATTCCCATCCTTAACAGTTCGGTGATTTCCTTTACTCCTTTTAAAGAGTGACCTGCGCGACAGTAGTCAGTCCTTTTCAGCACTCATGTTTGGTGAGTTAATAGGGAAAACAGCAGAGGAAGTCCAGGAGTTTTTGGGGTTTCCTTTTCCCTGAGTGGTTTCCTTTAGGTTCCTATGTAGAATGTTGAGCTTTATTAAAGACTCCAACTACTACAGTAGGAAAGGTCTTTCCTCTGAGAAATGTAAATGATATGTGCTGCTAACTAATGATTTCCAGTAGGTTCTTGAAGGAATGGTGGCATCTCCTAAGCAATCCATAATAACTAATGGATTTCCTCAGTTTTTATTCTGTTCCCCTGCAGTTCTGGGGTCTCTTTCTTGGCCACCCAGTTATTGCTTTTAGAAGCCATAACTGAGATTTTTTATTTCTTAAACTTTGTTTCCTGATATCTGAAGTCTGAATCTCCTCAGCTGTTTCTCCAGCTGCGTGTTTGAATAAATGGGCGGCGTAGGTTGGAAGTTGGACCTCCCTTGAAACAGCCCTGCTGTGTTGGACTCTGTATGAAATCAGCGCGGCTCCACATGAAAACAGGAGTTTTCTCCGCTGTGTAGTGGCATAGAATGGCGTCTGTGCTCAGTGCCAGAAACACAAATGCAAAGAGTAGGAATATGTGTTGTGTAGGAAGGTAGTGTACAAAAGAAATCCTGTAACTGCTTTTCAGTGTGCATTTAGAGTCTTGGGAGAATAAACAGATAATGAAAAATACCCCTTCATTTTATCAGCGGGAGCAAACCTAAATAAATTCCTATTGGTACCGGCAAGAAATGAGGGAGAATTGTGGCACATAGTAGGGGCTTCATTGCAAAAGTCCCTTGGTCTAGGAGATCACGTCCCTCATGCCAAGCTGGGCTCTGTCCCAGTCAGAGCACCATGTGCTGCAGGCGAGCAGCTGGTGGTGTGCTGGTGGTGCTGCAGAGCAAAGCCAGGACCGTTTCTTAGCTCCGACCGGTGCTCAGTAATGAGCTATAATAACTGTGATTTGGTTTCTTGTTGCAGTCCGTCTACCAGCAGCATTCATCAGGAGAGCAGAGCTGGCGTCGGAGGAGGGAGGATTTCATCTGCAGGACCCAATCCAATCCCCCCGAAGTCATTGATAGACTCATTTCATTGACTTTAATGGGACTGAATTGATTCCTTTAATAGTATTTTCATTCCTCTCTGTAGTTCATTTGGCTTTGCTGTTACCATTTACATAAGTGATGGTGGAAAACAGGCTGGGGATCAGATTGTAGACTGAATAACTGTACACAGGGCACTGGAGTTAGTTCCATTTCACAATTAAGTTTCCCTTGATATACTGGTCCAGTGTGGAAAAAATCTATCAATCAGAACATTTGTGAGAGCCTGATTGTGTTTGGTAGAAGTCCTAAACAAACAGGCTCACTGTGAAGCTGAAATTCGTGATATTTTGTGACCCTTGGCTAATGATTTACGTTGTGGCAGAGGGTTTGTTACCTTCATATAATCACCCTCCTTGAGGAGGCATGGAGTAATTCTTCAGCCATCCTACCTCTTGCTGGTACAAGATGTCCAAGCCGAATGGAGATGTGGGTTGCTACTGGAAGGAAGGCAATGTCAATTACCACGGGGATGATCATAGACAGTTGCCTGTGATTTTTTCTTTTAAAACAGAAGCTTTTGTGTTTTTTAATATTTTAAAAACAACACTGGAACTTTATTGTCTTTATGCCATCGAGTTATCAGAGGAAATAGATCATCAGTGAACAACTGAATGAGGCAGCACAGCAGAAATACTAACCGAATGAATTATGTATGAATTAAAGCAACTTGCAAATCATAAGAGAAGTGGTGATGAAATCAGGGATATTTCCAGACAGCACTTAGCTATAAAGTTCAGTTTCTCTTTCTTTATCTGCACTTAGCTTCCTGGAATTAAATACAATTTTCACATTCGTGAACGTGCCAACCTGCTTTACTTCAGTTGGTGCTTTTCCTTTAGATCCTTCTGCATCTGGTCCACTGCTGATAATTAAACTTCCAAGTCAGTAGTTGCTTCAAGACTGCCCGAGTTTGCCCACCTTTGGGCGTATTGGCTGACTTTGTTGGCTGCTTGGGCACATAATCCATTTCTCCTTGTGATCCATGAGCATTAAATTTGCAAATGGATGGACGTTTTGTCTTTGATGTAAAAAGAACAAGAAATTGTAAAAGGAAGGGCTAGACCACACTTGATTTATTTGCATGGCCACAGACTTCTGAAGAGCAGCCTGTGGTTTTCATTCTCAGCTGTCTTCAACTTCCAAAGGTCTGCCATGCTCTTTGCATCCTCTGCAGTACATTGTCACCTGCTGCTGCTCACACCTTCCATTGCAGTTTGAGGAATTTGGGTCTCAGTAAACTGCTCTTGGATAATTTTCTTCAGACAAAGGGAAAATTCCCGCATATCTGCTTCCAGTCCTGTTCTATCAAGGAATAGTGCAATAAGTATAGATAAAGGCTGGTGAAATACCAGGTACTTGTGGAAGTACAATGATTCCTTTGTCAAACTAGAAGATCATGGACTTGATGAAGAGTCCACTCTCTGGATAATGAATTGGCTGGATGGTCGCACTCAAAGAGTTGTGACCAACAGATGGAAAGCAGTGACAAGTGGCATCCCTCAGGGATCAGTACTGTTTAACATCTTTGTCGGTGATATGGACAGTGAATTGAGTGCCCCATCAGCAAGTTTGCCGATGACACCAAGCTGTGTGGTGTGGTGGGCATGCTGGAGGGAAGGGAGGTCATTCAGAGGGACCTGGGCAGGTTTGAGAGCTGGGCCAGTGCCAACCTTATGAGATTCAACAAGGCCAAGGGTAAGGTCCTGCACCTGGGTCAAGGCAATCCCAGGCCCAAAGACAGGCTGAGAGGGGAACAGATTGAGAGCAGCCTCAAGGAGAAGGACTTGGGGGTGTTGGTCAATGAAAAACTCAACATGATCGGGTGATGTTTGCGTGTGGCCTAGAAAGCCAACCGCCTACTGGGCTGCATCAAGAGAAGTATGACTATTCTGGTCTCATAAGACCCAATCTGGAGTTCTGCATCCAGTTCTGGANTGTGGCTGTCTCCTCCCTGGAAGTGTTTAAGGCCAGATTGGCTGGGGCCTTGGGCACCCTGGTCTAGTGGGGGGTGTCCCTGCTCATGGCAGAGGGTTGGAAGTAGATGATCTTTAAGGTCCCTTCCAACCAGAACCATTCTGTGAATCTATGAATCAGGTTGTAAGATCAGTGTGAGTGTAAGGTTAGGTGGAACTTCAGAGTAAACAGTTAATTTATGGATATATTCTGAATTCTTGGAGTCATCAGTGACCTTCCAGTCCCTGAAAGGGGCTGTCAGAAGGCTGGGGAAGATTGTTCACAAGGGCAGGGGAATGACAGGACTAGGAGTCATGGTTTGAAGCTGGAAAAGTGGAGGTTCAGCCTGGACATGAGGAAAAAGTTCTTGAATCTGAGGATGGGGGATCCATGGAACAGGCTGCCTAGAGAGGTGGTGGAGGCCTCATCCCTGGAGACATCCAAGGTCAGGCTGGATGGGGCTCTGGGCAATCTGGTCCGGTGAGTGATAGCTTGTTGTAGGAGGGTTGGACTGGATGGGCTTTGGAGGTCCCTTCCAACCTTGTGATTCTATGAACATGAATCTCTTACTCATCCAGGACTTTAAAGTCTCTGTAATACATGTCTTGTTGATTCTGCTCTGGTGGAATCTGATTTGTTCTCTCACTACTAAATTTCCTGCCCACACAAGTCTGAACAAAATCAGATGTCAGAATCCACGGTGGTATTATCTGCTTAGAAATCATTGTAACCCACTGTGAAAATATTTACAAGCTTCCAATATGAGGCTCTTCCTCATTAGGGAAATCAAAGACTAGTTTTCCCAGCAGGCTTGCAGTTAGCTCATCCAAATTGCTTCTGTTTTAATTGGCAAACGGTTACTTTGCAGCAGCTCCAGGATGAAAAATAGTTGACTTGGGCTCTACTGCCATGGAAGCCTGGTACCCAAGACATAGCACTCCAGGAACAAACCCTCCACCAGCAGCAAAGAACTGGAGTTTGTGCCGCGTTTACAACAAATGTCGTTGGCAAACAAAAGCCCACACCAAGGTGAAGCCATATTGTGACTCTGCAATGAGGAAACTAGGAGTGGTGTGGCAGATGGAGGAGGATCTGGATCGAATCAGTGAGGGGTCTTCAGTGGTTGATGCCAGTTACCCATTTTAATTGAAAATCCAGAGAAATTTTTAAAAATCAAGATTTCCTGCGAGTTCACCTGTCCTATATCCATATCTTGAAAACAGCGGTGCTTCGGAAAGCAACCGTTTTTTGAAAGTAATCCCACCCAAACCTTAAACAACACTTTGGCTTCTTGTAGAGGACATTTAACATTTCACCCACATCTAGTAATGTTGTGGAGACATGAAGCCCCTGGGCTGTAGGGGACACATTGCTACAAGCCAGTCTCAAGTTTTCTATTCCTCAGCTTTAACTAGTGGCGAATGGGGAGGTGGTTGTGGGACAGTCCCACTAACCTGCCCTCACCTTGGCAAGAGCCCTGGTCTCTTCAGATGAGAGATTCAAGGATCAAATGAAGTTACCGTAGCTGCTTGTGTGGCACCAGGGCAATAAAAAGCGTTGGTCGTTTCTTGGGCTATTTTTGTTTTACCATCCGCTGTTCAAAACCATGAGGTAACATCATGTCAAGTAAATCCCAAAAAGCACAAACTCCAAGCTATTTGGTTTTAAACCATTGAAGGAAGTGTACACTGCCTAGTTGGGGTTTATAGATCAATATATAATCGAAGGTGAAATTAAAAATTAAGCAGGCAAATGGCTAAAAAGCAGCAGCACTGTCTGGCTGATGAATGAGAATGAATTTCTAAGAGTAGCAGCAAATATATTGCTGTTTGGTGATGGCAAACAATGCACAGAGGTGCCTTGATTGAAGGTGCTGGACACATCCCTCATTGCATGACAAACATCTTTGGTGCTGAGTGTAGTGCCTTCTGCATCAGTAATGAAGTCACCAGATGGTTCTCCTCAGAAAGTGCTAATAATTTTCTTTTCACTGTGATGTTATGGACCAGTTGAAGAACAATTTCATTTCATTAGAAAATTTTAGTTCATTAGAAAAATATTCAAAAAGACCACAAAGTCTGGAAACCACAAGATCGTTGAGGTTGGAAAAGACCTTTAATATCATCAATTCCAACCATTAACCCGACTGTCTCAAGGCCACTGCTAAGCCATGTCCCTGAGCTCCAGATCTCCATGAGGTTTAAACCCTCTGCTAGGTGAATGGTGGTTTGGGTTTTTTGTTAGGTTCTGTTTTATGTGTTTGATTGTGTGGCTGGTTTAGACACCTTGTGTTCAGGACCTTGAATCACAGAATGATTGAGGCTGGAAAAACCCTTTGAGCCCAGCCCAGGACCTAACATCACCACACTGGCCACACCAGGGCACTAAGGGCCACAGTCAGGCTATCGTTCAACACCTCCAGGGATGGGGACTCCACCACCGCCCTGGGCAGTGCAGTCCAGGGTTTGATCACCCTTTCTGTGAGGCAGGGCTTCCTAATCATCCCCTTTAAGCAACAGCTGCCATCAGAATCGCTTTCAGGACAGAAGAGCCATCTGCAAGATTTTCTTTCCCTTGCAAAAACTTCAGCTGCAATGGAATGTTTGTTGTTATAGTTATTACTGAGGCTGGAGAAGACCACTGGGCTCATCAAACCCAGCATATGACCTGACAGCACAACATCAGCTATACCTTGCCACGTCCAGTCTGTCCTTAAACACTTCCAGAATTGAAGTGTACTTGGGGACAGCTGCATTGTCACCCACCGAGAAAGCAGCACTCACTTCTTGAGTTCATCATAATAAATGCCTTGTTTTTGTGCAGCATTTTTAATCATCAAACCCTAGTCTGCCTTTTAACCTGACTGTTGGCAGCAGTTTATCACAGGTGAACCCAGAGAGAGCCTGAAGTGCTGATTTTAGGAAAGGGGGCCCATATCAGTGGAGGTTGTGGTGATTCAGTGCCTCTTGGGATGAGAGTCTGTTGTCCTGCATCTCTGTGACATTTCTACGCTGCAGCTTTATTCAAAACAGTGCTACAGGCTGTGATTTCTGTTGGGAATGCTGACCCATCCTGTTTGTGATACAGAGGAAGCAAGAGTGAGTAAGGTCTGTTATGCATGTCATATGTAGAGAATTGTCTGGGTGTGAGCTGATGGGGCGAGGTCTGTCCCGCACACACGTGGAGAGCTGAGAGCTGTTGACAGAATAGGGTATTTCATCTTTGACTGTTGCTTGAGAAACAAAGGCCCTTTCTAATTTCTACTTTGCTCACTGTAAGCTGCATTTTATCCTGAAATTCCTCTTTTCTCATGAACTTGGCTTTAAACTGAAAGAGAGAAGACTTAGATTAGCCATAAGGAGGAAGCTTTTCACTGTGGGGGTACTGAGGCCCTGGAACAGGGCTGCATAGGTTGGTCGTGACTGCTCCATCATCTCTGGCAGCATTCAAGGTCAGGTTGGATGGGGCTCTGGGCAACCTGATCTGGTGGGAGGTGTCGCAGCCCATGGCAGGGGGGTTGGAACTAGAAGATCCAACTCAAACCGTTCTATGCATTTGAGAAGCCATATGTGAAATCAAGACTGGCAGAAGTTCTTACCACTAAAAAGTAGTCAGTAGAAGGGTGGGCAGGAGCATGTAGCTGCTGCCTGCTGTTTTAATTGAAGTGAAACTTCAGGGTTAGGATTCTTCTTTTTTTCTTTTCCCCCTCAATAACAGTCAGAGGCATGTGGAGTTTGTCTATAAACGAGAGGGCTGATAGCGGTTCAGTTATAGCAAGTTACTTTACCCTGTGGGTAAAGAGCTAATGAGTTCATCCACTGGACCTGCAATGCGAATAACAAGGCTGTGGGGTCACGTTAACTATATCACAGAATCCAGAACGATTGAGGCTGGAAAAGACTTCAGAGGTCATCAGGCCCAGCCTATGACCCAACATCTCCACAGCACCCTGCTGGCTCTTGTTCAGCTGGTTGTCAAACCATACTCTCAGCTCCCTTTCTGCCAGCCCCCAGTAAAAGCAGATATGTGGATGGCAGATCAAAATCGTGGCACAAATATAAACTTGAAAGTACCTACAAGGTACCTTCTTGTACCTAGAAAGTTCAGAACTTTGGGCAGGTTTGTTAGTCCTCAGGCTCTGTTGAGATGTCTAGGTCAGACAGCACACACAGTCTGAAGGAAACCTTCCGTCGCTGTTAAATCTCTGTACCAAATGTGAGAGGGGGTTTCAGCAGTGTTGAAAGCAACTTCATCAGAACATAGGCTGAGGAAACAGGTTTTTGAAGGCTGGTTTTAGCAAGTCATTGCCTGTCTCCCAGATGGTCCAAATGTGTTTTGTTCCACACTGCACAGAGTGAAAAAGAAAAGAAAAGGAAAAATGGAAAAATAAGGGGAAAAAAAGAAAAACAGCCCCAGCGTGCTGTGTGCAGGTCTGTTTGTGTTGGCTCCGTGCTCACACTTGGAGCTGTCAAGGAGAAGCTGGTGGCAAGTGGGCTCAGGGGCAGGGCTGAGCGAGAAGAACCCAACAGCTGCCTCGTAGGAGCTGTAGTGCTGGCTGTTCAAGCCGAGACACTCGAGTGGTTTATCTCTTTGAAGCGGTAATATATTGAAATGCATTCTGCATCCATAATGTGCCTGCTCTTGTTTTTCCACCAGTTTTACTGTCCTTGCACTGCTAACCAGTTGTGCTTTAACCCGTTATGAAAACTTGTGGAGTTGAACTAATTTGTGTTGCTCTTGTAGCCTTTGTGAGCCAGTCTGTGCTCCTGTCTGGTGTTTGGATTGATGTGACTGCATGAGGCAGAGCAGATACTGGAGGTGCATCCTGTGGACTGATGGCCTCCTTATTAATATTCATTAGAGTAAGGGATGCTGCCATTGGTGCTTTAGCCACAGGGAGCATTCCCTGAGGCAGAGCTGGTGCTACCCTTCAAGCTTGGTCTATCTGCAGCGTTGCCCAGGACGTCTGCACGGCATTTCTGCATAGCTTCCCTTACACGAGAAGCCAAGCTGCAATGATCGAGAGAGTAAGTTTGAAATTACCTTTGTAAAGCAGTTGCTGCTCACTCTTGTAACGAGCCCTTTCTATTTGTTCCCAAAGGTACAGAGGAAGAAATGACCATGTAGATTCTACGGCGTGGGTGCAGCATAATGGGAAATGGTGAATGGAGTGGAGCTGGTCTGCAGCCTTGAGAGCAGCTGTCCTGCGGACCACTAGTCAGTCAGGGACACCTTGCACGCCAGGGGCATCCGCCACGTTGCTCACCGACCACACACAGGATTCTTTTTAATTTCTTAGGTTGGAATTCAAGATTCCTTCAATTTTTAAACAGTTTTAAGATTGTATCGACTATAACGAGTGGAGCAATATAATCAGCAACAATGGGTGACATGACAAATAGCGATTTTTATTCCAAGAACCAAAGAAATGAGGCCAACCATGCAGGAGAGTTTGGGTGCACGCTGCAAGAACTGCGCTCCCTCATGGAACTTCGAGGAACGGAAGCAGTAGTAAAAATTAAAGAGACCTATGGGGAAACAGAGGGGCTCTGCAGGCATCTGAAGACATCACCAACAGAAGGTAAGCATGTTTCACTTCTGTTCTCTTGAGAGATGTGGCTTAAGTGCTCTCCAGTTAGTAAAGAGAAGAGATTTTGTTTCAGATCTGACCACAGTTCTCACTGCGCTGCCATTATTCCCAGCAATAATAAATGGAAAGATGGAGAAAGAAGATGCAGCCAGCCTAGCTATAGTGAAAGCTAACATGAGAGTAAAAGAAGGGTGGCTTACTCAAACAGTTAAATGCATTAGTTCTTTCATGAAGGGCAAAGAAACCAAGGGCACAATGAAGCAGCTTTAACAGACATGTTCTTGGGGGGTAACAGGGTGCAGACTAGGTGCTTCAGAAGAATTCTAGGTATTTAGACAGCCTGGGATTATGAAATGGCCTTTTGAGATGCAGGTCATGTTACTCTGCAGATCAATTTGTAAATCACAATTTGCTGTTGTTACTAATAATCTTGATTTACTGCATTTCTGTGGAGAGTTTTGCTTAAGTTACTGATATGTGACCATGTCAGTGTTGGTGCCGCTTGGAATTCTTTCACAGGTACAATTAAACTCCCTGCTTTCCTATGTTTAATAGTACTGACTATCCTTTTTCTCAGTATCTGTTCTTTTAAGTGACGGTGGATTTCTCTACCTGCTCATCAGGCATTTGTCTTGATTTCAACACTCATCCCAAATACCTCCCTGTAAAACCCTGATGATGGTGGAACGCTTCCCTCTGCTCATGCAATTTTCCTGTTCACCAGTTCTTTCTCTTTTAGGGCAAGTACATTTCCATTTTCATTGCTGTGTTCCTCTCCAAGGGGTATTAACACTTTTGGAAATTATGCAGCCCTTGAGTCTATAATATTTATCTCGTCTTGTAACATAGCCAAGATGTTAATTTTATGTGGGGCTTTTTTTATTCAAGAAGATAGAAGGCTTGGCTTTATTCCACTCCTTCATTTTTTTTAATGAATCATTTTTTTCTGCCTAGAAGTTGCTCTCAGTAGGAGTGTTGAGGTGGAAAAAGGAGACCGTGCCATTTGTCTGGGATTTCCAGGTGTCCATCAGTCTGACAGAGAGTGCCCCAGAGCTGTTGCATGCAAGAGAATCAGCCCTTAGGAGAATACACAGCGATCATGACATATCCCTGCTGCATATGGGAAATTCCAGACAGAAGAGCAGCATCTCTGTGTTTACATGGCAGAATAAACACTGATATTTATAAATATCCCCCCACGGGTTCACCACCTTAAATATCCCTCAGTGGTTTTACAGAAAAGACCTGATCTATAAGGTCTTTTCCAGCCTCATCATTACTGTGATACTGTGATACTGTGATACTGTGAATGTCGGAGCCCAAGTCTCTGTCTGGGTGACTGAGGTCACGCTGGTGACTTTAGTGAAGTTTTGCCAATTCATTCTAGCAGTTACCTGGTCAATGTGAACTTCAAAGGGACTGCTAATTGCACTATCTGTTCAGTTTATGACATCAGGGAAAGTGAACTCCTCTCGTTGACACAGGGCATGTGGATGGGACAGACATGATGTGCTGACTCCAGCAGTGCTCTGTATCTGATCTTTCAGATAAGGAAACTTTCCTCTGAGCCTTACATGCGCTTCATCACTTGTGCATTGGGGACAAACATTTCCAGCTTCAGATGGCAATCAGCATAGCCTTGGAATACCAGCAGCTCTGTTGGGGTGTTGCTCTCAGTTTGCAGCAAATCCCAGTCACACTCAGCTTTTCATCTTATTCTTAATTGCTTTGCTTGAGGAGGAGGAGCTCCCTGAAATACATCAGGTCAGACTTGTAAATCATTTGGGGAAAGGTATCCCAAAGAATTCAACAGAGAAGCTCTAAAGGCTTCTGTCAAATGTAGGAAGGTGTTCAGGTGCAGGTCCCTGGCCATGGCTTTGCCTGTGGCCAAGCACAGTGAAGATACTCTTGAAGACATAGCTGTTTTTATTGGATAGAAACACAGTTTTCTTACATGGAAATGGAATTTTAATACCCAGTAGGCATGATTTTCAGAGAAATTATTGACATATCTAGTGGAGGCTCCCTCCCATCAAGTTGTGTCTTTAGGGGTTTGCAGCAAGGCTGTGGATTCCCCATGGGATATCTTTATGGAAACCTAGTAATTTATCACAGTGCTTGAGAATCCCTTTTCCGAGCAGCCTCTTTTTTGGTGAATACATTTAACTGAACTTGTGCCTTTTTTTTTTGTAGTATGAAGCACTGTGCATTTTACACAGTTTGATGAGAAATAACAGAGTAAGTGTTACTGCAGGGCACATCTTTGAATAAACCCCATAAACTCTTGTTCAGCAAGAGCCCTGGTTAAATACAAATGAAACAGCAAAAAGGACTTGACTGTAGATTTGGGTTCTTGACGTGCTTGTAAGCACTTCTAAAATCTATTCTCATAAAGTCTTTGTCACTGTGTTGGGTTTGACTTGAGTAGTTACTGGAACAGGGGGCAAAAATGTCTTCTGGAAGCAGGCACATCATAATTTGGTAACGTGGTCTGATGAGATTGTTCTGCCTTGGTCCATATATAGGAAACAGGGAGAAGCAGTTAGCTCAGAGTTGATTCAGCAATGAACTCCCATGTCCGTATGGGATGTACTACCTATGGACTGGCAGAATCCATCCCTTCTGGGACAAGTGTCTTTCTGAACTCTGTTTCCAAGGCTTTGGACTTGCCAAGGTAAAACATTCTACATGTAACTCAAGAGTTACTTGTGCTTCGCAGTGTTTTCTGAGCTCATGTATTAATTCCGTGAGGAGCTTTAAGGCTGCTCTTTGTAGAGTAGAAGCATATTTGCATGCTGAATGAATTCATGACGTGGATTAGAAGGCTTCAGTCTCTTCTTTAAATTATCTCTTATCACTTTCCTAACTATAGATGCCGTGTGGTGCCGGCCCTCAGTCCTGCCTGAGGGATTTCCTGCATTAAAATGTTTACATTCTGGTGAAAAGCTGTCGATTCATTGCTCCTAAAAACAACCTCCCCCTAACCTATGGAAATACCTCACGCAAAAAAAATGCCATCACATGTCTCCTGGAATTTTCTTTAAAAATATTTTGATTCAAATTAGTTTCACTTTCATTCTTCTGGTGAGACAGAAAATAAGGAGGCTCCGGCTTGCTGTCATTTAGCAAACCAGCACCGCATCCCCCGCCGGGCAGAGCTGCGATGACAGTTGTATAATTTTCCATGCAATCTGAGTCTCCGAAGCCCACTGGAGCATTAGCGATACCTTCTAAAGGACAGCTGGCAAGATGTGATGACTTAGTTGGCTGAATACCAAATGAAACTGGAATCCGCTCTTTCCACTGCTTTACTGTGTTCTACCCACAATTTTATGTAACAGGCACCAATTGCCAAATGCACCTTCATGCTGTAAGGATGTTTATTCCTTATGAAAGCACATTGGTGAATTAACTGCCACCATGTCTTTCTTAAAGCACTTAGATGCAGCAGTTTCCAATGTACTGTGTATAACATGGATGCTTTTTTTGAATATATATAAAGAAAAAAACCTTCCCATGGTGACGTCAGCATCAGAAGGGTCGTTGGGCATTGGAACTGGGAGGCGGTTGAATCACCATCCTAGGAGAAGCTGCTTTTAATATGTTCTATTCAACATGTTTAGTGATGACCTGGGTGAGGAGATTAAATCTACCCTTAGTAAATTCACTGATGACACCAAGTTGGGGGCAGTGTCTATTTGCTGGAGGGGAGAAAGATGCTGCAGAGAGATCTGGACAGGCTGGGGCAATGGGCAGAGGCCAACAGGATGGGGTTTAACAGGGCCAAGGGCACGGTCCTATATTTTGGCCACAAAACCCAAACCAGAGATAACAGACTGGAGGATGAGTGGCTGGAGAGCAACCAGGCAGAGAGGAACCTAGCAGTGCTGGTTGACAGCCAGCCAGCAAGGTGCCCAGGTGGCACAAAAGGGCAATGGCATCCTAGCTTGGATCAGCAATAGTGTGGCCAGCAGGACTAAGGGTGGAATTCCTCCCCTGTACTGGGCACTGGGGAGGCGTCTCCTCAAGTACTGGGGGTAGTCCTGGGCCCCTCACTTCAGGAAACAGACTGAAGGGCTGGAGTGAGTCCACAGGAGCAGTGAGGCTGGGGGAGGAACTGGAGGGAAACTGTGGTGAGGAGAGGCTGAGGGATCTGGGGTTGCTTAGCCTGGAGGAGACTCAGAGAGGACCTTCACTCTCTTTTTCGNGCCCTTAGTGCCCTGGTGTGGCCGCTGTGGTGAAGTTAGGTCCTGGGCTGGGCTGGATGAGCTCAAAGGGCTTTTCCAGCCTCAGTCATTCTGTGATTCTGTAAAAAGAGAAAGTGTTGGGGTTTTTTACCCCTGGTTCCCTTAGTACGCTCTCAAAAGGCTTCCGAGGCAAGAAGGTATTAATTAGCAGCCAGATAATTATATTTCTAGTGTAGAAGTTGGTTGTTTTAATCATTGTATCTGTCCCTAGGTAGATATGAAACATGACAGAATTTATCTTCTCTTTTCAAATACACGTTTCTTACACGGGAGATATGGGCTGAGAACCAGTTCAGCCACTGGTGTGGGCATATTTATCATTCATTACTACAATTTTGACTAAGAAGAAGGAAGACTGAAGACAGTAAAATGAACCAGCTGCCTTTAGTACTGCCTAGTTTTGATTCCTCAAGCCTCTAAAAAATACCCCATTAATACCCCAGTGTTCTTTTCTTTGAAGTTCCTCTTACTGGTCCATCTGTCGTTCAGTCAGGACCTCTGCTGTCTTGTACATTAAATTACCTACAGGCTTCTAAATAATTGAGAAAGAAATTGAAAAGGGGGTGGCAGACACTTGGTTTGGACAGTTTAAAATAGAAACATAAAATAGTGGAGTGGCAGAGATTGAAGTCTGTAAAACCACACTGTCAAAAATAGATCGTGACAGCAAAGAAATGGATGATGGCATTGCTTTAGTTTTGTTAGAAGAATATACCTAACTGTGCCCAAACCACTAAATATTATGTAAAGGTTCAAGACTCTTGCATTCAAGGTTAGGATGACTGTTATTCTTTTCCTGAAATGATGTTTTTTCAAAGCTGTGTTTCCAGCTCTTCTGAAGCAGCCTTGCAGAGTTTGGCTCCGAGGCTCTGTTGAAGTGTTTTGGTCATCTTCAAACAACATCTTCAAAGAACTGTAAAAGGAGACCCTCCTTTCTCCTCATCCTTATTTGTGGTGTCCAAACACAACTGGTCGTTCAGGCCTCTTTGCCAACAGAGCCAAGCCAGCAGCCAAGCTCCAAGGACACGTCTAGTCCTTATTTGTCCAAGTTCTCTCCACATGGACGGATTGGCTTGAACAATGGAAGCAGCCTTCCTCATGAAAAAAGCCCCTGGGGTTGTCATCGTGAAGACCTCGAAGGGTTGTCTTTTACAACACTTTTTTTTTCCTGTCTTGCATGGGGCACCGGGGGGAAACCCAACAGCAAACTTTAAACTCATATTTCATCTGGCTGAGGGTTGAGCTGGTGAGGACCAGTGATACCTTGATGTTTTTCTGTAGTCCCTTCAATACACATTTGTTGCCTTTGCTGAGCCACTCAGGTCCCCACAATGCCCCCGCTCCTCCCCATCTGCACCCAGGGGGCTCCTCTTACCCCCCTCCCTTGCTGCAGAGCAAAGCACGGAAGCAATTAGTATTTATCTGGCTCTTTGCAGCTCTGTGCTGTGTGGAAACGTTGGGTTTGCCCCAAGTTCCCACTAAGCACCATTGTCATAGTAGGTAGGGCTTTCAAGATGATGGACAGATGGAAAGGATCTGGGCTGGTCGGCTGTGTGTTGATGACTGGTGAGGAGGTTTCCTTTGGCTTGCAGAGCTGTCTCCAAGTCCTATGTGAGATGCCTACTGGAGCTGTAATACTTGGCCTCAGTGAGGCTGTAGCTGGCTCTCCTAGTTCTGTGTTTCGACAAGAGCACCAGCACTGTGCAATGCACAGGATTTCTGCTCCTCACTTCTGGACCATGTAAACTGAGGACACAGAGGAGATGGTTCTGTACCTTTGACTGCAAGCAGTGGGTTACATATCCATCAAATAATACCTAGAGGTTTGAGAGGAGTGCATGGAGCATTCTTGGCAGCTGCAGTTTTTTCCTTATCGAATATTTCCATTGTTTGTGTCATGGAACAGCAAACACTATTCCAAAGGTTACCCAAACATAAGCATCTCGAATGAATGGCTCAGATTTTTCGAAGCGATAAGTCCGATTTCATCGCTCCTTTTGTTTGTGGGCTCTTGGCACGTCGCGCCAGCCGCTGATTTACTTTGGCTTTGTTCATTTACTTGTAGGAAGAAAGCCAGGGCTATGCTGCAGGATGCTTTTTCCCCCACAAAGCTTTGTCTGCCCCTTTGCACATCATAACTGGTTTCAAAATGCTGTAAGGGTTAGGAAGGGAGGAAACATCTTCTGGCTGTTGCGCCAGGTAGCATCAGAGATTTGGTGAGGCCAGTGCTGATTTATTTATGTGATTACCCAGGAGGTCGTTTTCCCTCAGCGATTATCTTACTTCTCAAAAAGGCTACTTTCATGCAAACTCAATTGCCCTTCCCTTTAAGACAGTCCATGCAGGCAGTATTCAGTGGCCACAGACCTGTCCCACTGTTGCCCCTCAGGTGAGGATGAGCAGAGTAACAAGCAGGTGTAAGAATTTGCAGCTGTCCATTGCAATTAGTTCAATTCCAACTACAAGTAAGTCGCAGAATCACAGAATGACTGAGGCTTGAAAAGCCCTCTGAGCTCATCCAGTCCAGCCCAAGACCTAGCATCACCACAGTGCTCACACCAGGGCACTAAGTGCCACAGCCAGGCTTTCCTTCAACACCTCCAGGGATGGGGACTCCACCACTGCGCTGGGCCCTCCAGTCCAGGCTCTGAGCACCCTTTCCATGAGGAAGGGCTTCCTAAGATCCAACCTAACCCTCCCCTGGCAGCTTCAGGCCCTGCCCTCTCCTCCTGGTGCTGGTTGCCTGGGAGAAGAGCCTGATCCCCACCTGACTACAACCTCCTGAGTCCCCCTTGGGTCTCCCAGGAGTCTACTCTTCTCCAGGCTAAACAGCCTCAGCCCCCTCAGACTCTCCTCATCATCCTTTCTGTGCAGTCCCTTCCCCAGTCTCATTGCTCCTCTGGACTCACTCCAGCCCCTCAATCTCTTTCTTGAAGGGAGGGGCCCAGAACTGCCCCCTGTAATTGAGGTGAGGCTTCGCCAGTGCCCAGTACAGGCGACTGCAGTCAAAGGGAAGTCTCGGCCAGCAGTGTTTGAGCAATTCTTTCCATCTTTCTGAGGAGGTTGTGGTTGGTGAACTTTCCCCGTAACGTATTTGCCAGAGGAAGCTCTTTGCTTTGATCAACCCCTGTTTGCAGATAATAACTGATGGGAAATGTCACCGTTGTGTCGGGTTGCTGATGGGAATAAACCCCCATTCACCAGGCAGTGGCTGAGTTTCTTGCAGAGGCAGCTCATGAAAAAAAGAGGCCAGCGCTTTAGCATGAGAGGGTGTGTAGGTGATGATGGGGTAAGCATGTTGTAGGATTCACAAACCCCAGCGGTGACGTTGGCTGTCCAGGATGTGGCGGGCAATTGTGTTAGTAGTGCTGTCTGAGCAATGGGCCATGAGACCTCTGCTTGGAGGATCAAAAGGGTGTCCCACTGCCTGTGCTGTCCTGTACTGCATCACAGCCAGAAGCTGCTGGGCTGGGGAGTGAGAAGCCGGATGTTCATCTGTACCAGTAAGGAAAGAGCTGAAGGGAAGCAAGAAGTGTGGAGGGAGGTGCTGCTGAACCCTGTTGCAACCACTCCTCTGCAAAGCCTGGGTGAAACAGTACAGGCGGAGGAAAAATCCCACAGCGAGTACCTCACCCATGTTGTACTGCAGGGCTTAGGAATCCCTAAATATATTGTGTGCCAGCCTTGAGCAAGAGCTGATTTATCTCCCTGCTGCTCTTGTTGTCGAGAGCTGCAGGAAGAAAGCAAAGTCCATGACACCAAATGAATAATCCAGTCAATGGAGCTGGGTTGCCTTTGATGAAATGAAGATTTGTCTTTGCTGAATATCAGAGAGACCAAAGGGTCTGGGGAGGTTTTGCCTTTACTCTGTCAGTGTTCTGTGAAAGCATCGGTTGGCAGGCAATGGGTTTTAGCCTTTTGTGCTTGGCCCCGTAATTTGGCGTTCCCAAACTTTTTGCCAAGTGTCACTGCTGGCAGCAGTGCTACCTCCAGCTGAGCCACAGGAACGGAACAATTTTGCTGCTCGAGTCTTTGTGAGGATCATCTGTGGATTGGACAGATGATGACCATGCTGCTCCCCCCAAGACCTGACATCTTGAATTAATTTCTTTTTTTGTCTGCCACCGTGTTTAGATTTTTGATGAGGAAAAGGATCATGTTGTTTGTCGCAAGACAAGAGGGATTTTGGATAAGATAGGGCAGTGGTTTTGATGTGAAGGGCTAAGGAAAGTGGTGCTGCCAGTGGAATTAGCGTGACTGAAGGGGTTGGTTGCTTTTCTCCTGACGATGATGATCTGACAGGCTCGTGCTAAGAACAGAGTCACACTCAGTAATGACTTCCTGCCTCCTTTCCTCTCCTGCAGCTGCTGCTCACCCTTCAGCTCTGGACTGGTCAAATTTACTGTTTCCATCTGTTGTCGCAGCAGTCAGAGGTTGATGGTGTTTGACGTGCCTGTTATTTACAAAGGTGAGGGGAGTGGAAAGCGAAGCCAAAGATGTATTTCTGCCACTCAACCTCACATGTTTCCAAGACAAACACCACTGCTGATTTCTGCGATGCAATGCATTCATGCTTTGTGCCCTGCCTGCACGGTATCTCCAGGAATTACTTCTACCTTATCTCTACTCATTTTTTCCACAGCAGTCTAGATGTCCTAGCAGATGTATTCAGAACTGCAGATCCCAAAGCATAAAGATACCCAGTGCATCCTGAAAAGCTGGTGATTGCCCCTGGCACCAGAATTTGCTTTCACTAGTGTGGTGGTAGTAGTGTGTAGTGTTATGACAAGTGTCACATAACTCACTTATGTTATGTGAGTCCTTGTCTGGATCCCCACATGTCCCACCTCAGTCACCACCAGTGTCATGGGTCAGAGACCCCAACTTTGTTTCAACCGAGAGCTTTTAGCTAAAGCATCAGACACAAAGGGAGGGCTGAATAAACCCACTGACTGATCTGCAGGCAATGAAACAACTGACTCAGTTTGGGGAGGAAAGGCACCAGGACATTTTAATTCCCTCCCCCCACCCACACATCAGAGAAGAACCCACACAAGACACAGACACATGGGGTTTTGTCACACTGCTCCTACACTGAACTGAGGTAGAAAATGTCCAAAACATCTTTGTTATCTCCATTGTAGCTTCTCACTGAAGTCATGATAGTCAACCAACTTCAGTCTCGATCCTCATTAATCTGCAAGGTTCAGAACTCTCACAGTGTCTCCAGTTCCAGGGAATCCTCCCACTGACCATCAATGTTCTTCACCTTGAGGAGTGATAACACTCTAAGAAGCCATAACCTTCTCTCTCAGTTGCAGTGACACAGCTCCCAACAGTCCAAGACGGAGAGAAGAGAAAAAGAAGGTGCAAGTCACTGAGGGGGAAGGAGAGTGGGGGGAGTAGCCACTTTTCAATTTTTTAAACCCAAACTTTAGCCTTTTCTGCAGAAAACATACAATTTAGACTGACAGATTCTGCTCAGCTTCTAAAGTGGAGCAAGTGTGTTGATGACAGAGGCTGGCAGAGCTTGCAGCACAGCACAGGAACTTACTTTTTAACTTGAACAGGAAAAATAAAACCCCTTTCCAAGTGCTCATTAGGACTCCCATTCCTTGGTAAAACAATTCATTTCCATGTCCCCTCCTTATTGCCATTCTGGAGTTTGGCAGCACAGACGCCTGTTAGATTCAGCGCAGAGTCTTTCAGTGCTGTAATAGAAATCACTGGGTGTATGTAGCTGCTATTTCTGTAACAATGGCATTTACTAGCCCTTGTTTCCTCTCTGCCTTCAAATGGAATCCTTTAGGGACTGCATACTCTTTTTCTGTGTGAACTGTGAGCTGAGTCAGTTCTGTTAAAAGACTCTCCAACCTGAGCTTCCCTAGGCTGGGCTGCTCCTTTGATTATTCCATCTGCAGCTTTACTCACTCTCTCCTCCCCACCGCTTCCCACTGAGGAACTGTCTTTGCCAGTCCGAGGGCAGTTTGTAGTCCCCTGAGGTACAAAAAGGCCAAAAAGTGAGGAGCAGGAAGGAAAAATCAGCCGAGTTTGTAGAGAAGTCCAAAAGCTGTCACAGAACCATTTAGGATGGAAAAGACCTTCAAGTCCTGCTTCTGTTTTTCTGATTAGCACTGGAGATGAGGGAAAATCCAGGAGTAGATCTTTTCTTTTGGGATGTGCTTGAGCAAGGAGAACTTGCCCTTGATAAGGTCACACATAAACTAAAGAGGATTTTATGAGTGTGTTCAGCACATATCCTTTTGACTGTGGGACGTCCGTTAGACCTCAGAAATGAGGGCAGAGCTCCTCAGATGCTGTAGGCTCAGTGCTGTTTGCTCAGGTTCATGAGCGTTGTCTGTTCCAACCGAGAAGATATGATGACGCCGTGTGTACAAATGGACAATAATGCTCTGAAATGGCAGGGCAGCTGTTCACTCCATCATCTTGCCTAAGGTTGAAATTTGCGGTGATCAGTAAGAGCACCACGGGTTTCCTTGTGTTGGCCTCCACCCTTTCCCTGACACTGGGAGAATGAAAATTCCTTTCTGAGCCACCACTTGTTTGTCATGTCTGGCTTGTTTTTCTCAGTCATTTTTTGTTTGTTTTGCTGGGTTGTTTTTATTAAATGGTTTTGCATTCATTAAAAAACACCCTGTAGTGGTAGAGAATTATTGCATGACATCATCATTCTGCTTTGCCACTACGATCATGACTGTTGTGTGTGTGGTTTTGCATGAGAAGCAGAGGTCATCCAGCTTGACCGCTGTAGTCTTCCAACTCAAACCAGTCTGTGATTCTAGGACATCTTCCTGATGGAGCAGGTCCAGAGGAGGCCATGAAAATAACCAAGAGGCTGGACCCCTGTGCTACGAGGTCAGGCTGAGGGAGCTGGGGTTGTTCTGTGCAGGGGGGTTAGACTGGATGACCTTGGGAGGTCCCTTCCAGCCAGGGCCGTTCTGTGAGTGTTGAGCTGTAGTCCCACAGTTGACTTTTAGCCCATGGAAACCTTGGGGTCCATGACAACGACTGTCTTGGCCAAAATTCGCACAAGGCCAATTAATTTTCTAGTTTTTGTTTAAAGACAGAAAAAGCTCAAAACCCCTTTCAAACTCTCTTGCTGTTTCCCACTGATTATGTGTCAATCTGCAAAATGTGCCCAGGCGTGGAGCTGTGCTTGCTGGCTGGCTCTGGACACGGCTCGGGTGGCGACCGCCAAGGCCTTGGCTTTTTCCTTTGTTCTATTGTTTTCTCAAGCCAGTGGGTTTGTGGGCTGAGCTGAGCAGGTGCAAGGGCAGTGTGACAAAACTGCCCCAGTCTCTTGGTTCATTAGTGCACATCGAGCCCATGTGAAATGAACTGGGAGCAGGGTGCTTAGCAAAGGGCTCAGAACAATTGCTGTTGAGACCTAAGAAATGACGTGCAGAAAGAAGCCAGGGGAGGAAATTATCGGTGATTTACTAGTGTTCTGAGAGCATCAAGCAGAAGTGATACAGGGCTGCAAACTGTAAGAGGGGATATTTAAATTAGAAATTAAATCCCTCCCTGTGAAGGCGCTGACACCTTGGAACAGGCTGCCCAGGGAAGTTGTGGCTGTTCCATTCCCAGCAGTGTTCAAGACCAGGTTGGATGGTGCTCTGGGCAACCTGGTCTAGTATAGACAACACCAAATTGTGTGAGAGTGTTGATCTGTTTGAAGGCAGGAAAGCTCTGCAGGGAGACTTGGACAGGTTGGATTGATAGGCTGAGGCCAATGTATGAGGGACAAGAAGGCCAAGGGCCAGGTACTGCACTTGAGTCACAACAATCCCAGGCACTGCTACAGGCTGGGGGATGAGTGGCTTGAAAGCTGCCCAGCAGCAAAGGAACTGGGGGTGCTGGGAGACAGCCAGCTTCATAGAAGTCAGCAGGGTGCCCAGGTGGCCAAGAAGGCCAACAGGATCCTGGCCTGGATCAGGAATAGCGTGGTCAGCAGGAGAAGGGAAGTTCTTGTGCCCTTGTACTAGGCCCTTGTGAGGCCTCGTCTCTAGTTCTGGGCTCCTCATTCTAGGAAAGACACTGAGATGCTGGAACAGGTCCAGAGCAGAGCTACCAAGCTCGTGAGGGGTTTAGAGAATCAGTCGTGTGAGGGGAGGCTGAGGGAGCTGGNGGGGTCATTTTGTGTTTTTCAGTCTCTCAAGTATTTAGATTTTTTGTTGGTGTGGGCATGGTTGGAGTCAGTGGTCTAGGAGGTCCTTTCCAACCAGGATGATTCTGTTGAGAGGTGTCACTGCCGATGGCTGGGGGCTGGAACTGGATGAGCTCTAAGGTCCTTTCCAACCCAACCCATTCTATGAATCATGAGGCTGTAGCTGGCTATAGGAATTTAAATCTGCTTTTTTCTGTTTGCAACTTGTCTGTTACTGCTGCTGCAAGGGCTCTAAACATAAATCTGGTAAATTCATAAGCAAGCTAAGGAAGGAGACATAAATGTGCTCTTGGTCCAGTTCCCAGGGAAGTCTCCATGACTGGGCTACACTTGCTGCTTCACCTGCTTGTAGACATGAAAGCTAATCTGCTCCAGCCCACGAAGTACAAACCATATCCTGAATCTACAGCAGGGACCTTCACTTGGATCATCATGTGTAGTTCGTAAGGCGGATGTGAACACCATGGCATAACACTGAGTTAGTGCCTTTGCCATGCAGTTACTTCTGTTCTCTTCAAAGAGCCATTCGTGCTTGGTTTGAGTTGATGCTATAGCAGAGCTGAAGTCGTTTGCTTCAATACGAAGTATCTGCAGGCTGCAGAAATTCTAAACTGACTTCTCGGTAGAGGCTGAAGGACACCCTCAGTTTGTTGGTGCACAACTGCCCCAACCTTCTGAGCACAGGCTGAGAATAAACCTCTGCCAGTGTCTGTGTTGAACATTAAATCAATGTCTCAGGAAGCAGAAGGATTTTTTGCCATCAGCTCCTAATAGTTTGTTTGCACAGTAAAAATAATCTCGAGAGTTTGAGGTGATTTTTACATGGTCCCTGTACAGGAACTCTTTCAGTGAAATCACTGGTTTGTGTTTTCTCCTACAAACCTAGACGTTGTTTTTAATTCCTGATCTGAATTCTGTTTAACACGGATGTTTGGCCATGGGATACCGGAGGGCTCTCTGCTGCCCCACTTTTCCAAAGGTGTTGGTGCTGACGTGCACATTGCTGCAGCCAGCAGCTCCCCAGAAAAGTGTCTTGGTTCTGGCTGTGTGGTGGACACTGATGCCATTTCTTGGATGTAGGAGTCTTTGTGGCTTGCCTGTAAATCCTCCCACACACAGAAGCTGCTCCAGGGGACATGTCACCTTACTGCCTGGACATAAAATGTCCCTGCAGGGCTGCTGCTCTTCCAAGTCACTTGCAGCCACTGTTGGGTGTGTGCGGGTGACTGCTGACAGCCTTCCCCCACACAGTCACCAAGCTGTCACCTTCTCTGTCTAGTTCTGCTCACGGAGTGACATTTCCAATGAAGTATTTAAAACGAATTCCCTGCATCTGGGTCTCAGGTTGGAAACCCCTGGATATCTTGTTTAATTAGGTCACTCTTTTGTCACAATTGAGTGGGACTTTTCTCCAGTTTGGAGCCATTGTTTTAATATCCTGAATTGTATTTTGGGAATCTCAGGCTTCCTAGACATCTTAAAAAATTTGGTTGCAGGAGGTTGCCATCATTAGGTTGTCCCCATTTTGTAATGACCCCAATAGTTTGTTTTTTTTCCATTTTCCTCTACTTCTACCATAGCAGAAACAGGAAAATACTACTACAGGAGCTTTCTGGAAAGTTGCTTAGACTTACTCCACAGTGAGGGTCAGATGTAATGAGAAAGGGTCAACAAACCTTCTGGGGACAAAAGAGAACTTGGCGAGTGGAGCCTGAGGATGCCATTCCCTGACTTCTGAGCTCTTAGCTCCGAGGAAGAAGTAATGCATGTTCCAGGAGATGGGTGTTTGGCTCTGCCATGGTAGGAGAGCTTCCTAGCAGGTGATAAATTATAGAATCTTAGAATCAGTCGGGTTGGAAATGACCTTTGGGATCATCCAGTCCAACCATCAACTCTGCTCTATAAAGTTCACCACTAAAGCAGGTCCCCCAACAGCAGCTGTGCTTATGCACATGTGTGTAAGCTCTGGAGCAATTTGTTAATGTTACAGATCACCCATTTTTTCTTCTATTATCAAGTAATTCCATCTGTTGGGGTGGGTTCATAGATCCATAGACTCATAGAATGGATCAAGTTGGAAGGGACCATAAAGATCATCTACTTCCAACCCCCCACTAGACCAAGGCCCCATCCAATCTGGCCTTGAACACTTCCAGGGAGGGGGCAGTCACAACCTCCCTGGGCAACCTGTTCCAGTGTCTCAGCACCCTCATTGTGAAGAACTTCCTTCTGACTTCCAGTCTGAACCTCCCCTCTTCCAGCTTCAAAGCATCACCCTTGGTCCTACCACTCCAAGCCCTTGGAAACAGCTCCTCCCCAGCTTTCCTGTAGCCCCCTTCGGGTACTGGAAGGCCCCTATAAGATCTCCCTGGAGTCTCCTCGAAGCTGAACAGCCCCAACTCTCTCAGCTTGTCCCCATAGGAGAGGTGCACCAGCTCTCCAGTCATCCTCATGGCCCTCCTCTGGACATGTTCCAACAATTCACTATCCTTCCTGTGTTGAGAGCTCCAGAACTGGATGCAGTACTGCAGATGGGGTCTCATGAGAGCAGAACAGAGGGGATCACCTCCCTCTACCTACTGGTTACGCTTCTGTTGAAACATCCCAGGATGAGGTTGGCTTCCTGGCCCCCAAATGAACATTGCCAGCACATTTCTAGTTGATGATAGAGATATTCCCCTGATAAATTTAAGTAGATCTTGTTCTCTGATTGTGGTGGTTTCGAGACAAAGCACAGCACTGACCTATGTTACCATACTTCACTAATTGGAAAATGAATTTTACTTTTCCTCCCCCCTTGCTGTGTGCTCAAGCTGGCAGGCAAAATCGTGGAGCCATTTGTTTGCTGTATGGAAGTAGTAGCATTTATTCTGGGAATTCTCCAATGTGATACGGAGAACCGTAAGGTGCTACAAACCACTCCCATGTTCCTTAGGATGGAAGACTTCCATGTGCTGGGAATAACTGGATTTCCTGTATTTAAAACTCAGTATAACGTCTGGTTTTAAACTGAAATGGGAGGTTTAGACTGGATACAAGAAGAAATATTTCACATTGAGCATGGTGAAACCGTGGCCCAGGTTGCCCATAGAGGTGTTACATGCCGCATCCCTGGACACTTTCCAGCTCAGTCCAGTCCTCCAGGTGATTGGACTGGATGAGCTCTGAGGATCCCTTCCATCCCGTGCATTACTCTCCTCATGGACTTTTCCACATCTAAATTGTCTTTAGAGACCATCTGTGCCAAAGTGGTTTTCCTGTTGTACTTTTCACCAAACATTTCTTTGTTCAAAACTCTTTGCTTTCCTCCATTGCCTTTTGACTCTGTCAGGGTTTCTTGGATACACATTTCCTTTACTTTTGACAAAGGAAACCATTATTATATTTGAAGTTGATTAAGGAGTTTTAGTCTCTGTGTGATGCCTTTTTCCTATTCCACTGCTTCCTCTTGCTCGAAGCTCTCTCCTTTGGAGTCAGTTGTGAACGCAATCCTGTGGCCTCAAGCAAGTCTTTTATTAACAGAGATTCCTTACCAACCCAAAGGCTTTGGAGAAGTCTGTGGACTTGCCAGTATTGATCAGCTCATGTGCTGGGCGTTTGTCCTATTTGAACTTGGGATTTGTGGCAAAACATCACCTCCTTTATCTGCTGCTCTCATTTGTTCCATCTGAACTTGAGCCTTTTGGCAGAACTGTATCTTCGTTATCTGCTTTGGTTGCTCTGCAGAGCAGTGGTGATCAATGTCATGTTACTTGTGCGACTTAAGGCTGCATTAAATATCAAACCTTGGTGGCAGCGTTGATGTTACCTGTTATAGGCAAATCACTTGAGCAGAACTGAGTATCCCAGATATTAATACCATCGAGCTAGGTGCATTGAGTGAGTAAGTAGATGATCTTCTGCACTCGTATGTCCCAGTTTCCAGCTGAAACTATTTTGGAACGGTTATCTTCAGACTGGGCTTTTAAAATAAACCAACTCCAATTAGCCAGTGATTTTCATGCCATTTAAAAATATACCAGCTTTTATTTCAGAATCTCTGAGAAAACAAATTCAAGTTGTTCTGTGCTGAAAGGGCTTTCAAGAGAAATATTTTTTCAAAACATAGATTATTTTTTAACTTCTGCCTCTTTTTGCTGAGTGAGGTAACTCCCTGAAGGGAGGTTGTAGTCAAATGGGGGTTGGGCTCTTCTCACACGCAGTCAGGCCAGGGTGAGAGGGCAGGGCCTGAAGCTGCCAGGGGAGGGTTAGGTTGGACGTTAGGAAGCCCTTCCTCACGGAAAGGATGCTCAGAGCCTGGACTGGACTGCCCAGGGCAGTGGTGGAGTCCCCATCCCTGAAGGTGTTGAAGGACAGCCTGGCTGTGGCCCTGAGTGCAATGATCTAGGTTACTGTGGTGATGTTAGATCCTGGGCTGGATGAGCTCAGAGGGCTTTTCCAGCCTCAGTCATTCTGTGATTCTGTGAAAACCACCACCTGCAGTACACTGGAAGGGTTATGAGCTATAGGAGATAGAGCACTGGGAAGTAAAGCCACGTTCTAGTGGATGGATAACTCAAGGATCCAAGCTCATTTGTGCTCTGTATGAGCAGCCTGAGCATTTCTGGCCCGTGTCGGCAAGAGCAAAGACTGTCTAATAGCCTCCTGCGAAGTGTGAGGCTCAGGGCACAGTAACCTTAGTGAAAAGCATATCACTGGTTTATTCACTAATCCAGCTCCTCATTAAAGGCGGTTGGCAAGCCGAGCTAATTAAGAGGCAGGTTTGTGTCTTTTCAGAGGTGAACACCTGACGTTCCATTTACTGTCGAGTCAGTCCATGTAAGTAAGATGAGCTGGCAGGCAACATTAATTAATGTGTTCATTCCGTTTATCAAAGGCTGCAGTCTTGTTGTACAGCTCCTGCTGAATCAGGAGATGCTCAACGAGACCCGTAGCTGCCAATCCCGCACCACACCAGTTCTTGCTTCCCCTTGGCTGTTATTTAAGAGTAGCTAGAGGATGTCCAGCTCAGGCAAAAGGAATCCACCGTTAGCCTTATCTTCGTTGCGGGCAGTGGAATTCATACATGAAGAAATGGGTTCGAGGGGGTTTTTGTTGTTTTTTTTGGCTGAATACCCAAACTGGTTCATTAAGCACATGGAGCAGTGCGGATTTGTAACTACTACCAGCATGATGGTAGTGGGGTCCTTACTAGTCCAGAGACTTCTCAGAATAAATCATGATCAAGTGATAAACACTCATCTTAATAGGCAACAGTATTGCCCAATATTCATTAAGATTAATTCTTGTACGACAGGGCTAGGTTCAAGGTGCTGGTGGCTCACTGGAGATGAGAGAGGAAGGGTTTGCTTTTCCACAAGGGTTTTTTTGTCAGATAAAAGCACCTAGACCTTTACATACAGCTGTTATTGCTTGATGTTATTATGGCAGTGTGTTCACTGGGGTGTCTTTTGCAATTTACTGCTTGACTCTGTTGTTGATACTCATCTTTCCGGGGACTAGGAAAGAAAAGGCAGAACTTTCAGTCTCCAGAAGCACTTACTCAACACTTTGACCTTTCCATAAACCTGAATCAGCAGCTGATAAAGGCCACTTTGGCATCACCTGAAAAGCTGACACCTTTATTGCAGTCAGTCTAATAAAAGAAACCTAAATGGTCAAGTTATCTAAATAAAGCAACAACAGCACTAGGCTAGCAGACTTAGAGAAAACTTTTAGCCCCGGGATAATTGTACTAAAAATTATCTGTCAGGGTAACCTGGATTTTCCTCAGTGTCATTTTATTGCTGTCTGGGATGCCCTGCTCAGTGCATTTTAATATGGTCTCACTTGGAGTCCTGCATCCAGCTCTAGAGCCCTCAGGACAGGAAGGACAGGGAGCTGATGGAGCAGGTCCAGAGGAGACCATGAAAATGATCAGGGAGCTGGAGCCCCTGTGCTACGAGGACAGGCTGAGGGACCTGGGGTTGTTCAGCCTGGGGAAGAGAAGGCTCTAGGGGACCTTCTGGTACTGAAGGGGCCTACAAGAAGGGTGTAGAGGGTCTGGTTATGAAGGTCTGGAGTGAAAGGTCGTGAAGCAATGGTTTTACATTAGAGAGGTGGAGACTGAAATGGGCTGTAAGGAAGAAGTTCTTCAGCAAGAGGGGGTGTGAAGATTGGAACAGGTTGCCCAGGGAGGGAGTTGAGGCCCCATTCCTGGAGCTAATCAAGGGGAGGCTGGACAAGGCTCTGGGCAACCTGCTTTAGTTGAGGCTGTCCCTGCTCCCTGCAGTGGGGTTGGATTGGATGACCTTGGGAGGTCCCTTCCAACCCTGGCCAATCTATGCTTCTATGATCCCAGGGGTAGTTCTGACTTCAGTTCAGGTATGTCTAGAGGTGCATTGAGTAAAAGTAGGACTTTTTGCTCAGAATCTCATCTGCAAACACTGATAATGCCAAGGTCTTGGTGTATGAGATGATGCTATATTGTCTGGTTGTAAAAAGCAACAATTTAAAGTGAGCAGGATCATAGTGACTCCTCTGTTTCCCTCCATCTTCTGGCAAAAACCCCAGAATTTTCATAGGCAGCAGTAACACTCCTGGAGAATAGAATTACTGCAATGCTTAAGATTCTGAGTAGCTTCTAGGAACCAAAACAAAAACAAAAAATATGATTATTAAAGCATATGTTAAAAAGAAAACAAAACCCCCCAAGGATAACCAATAGAAAACAGACTTCCAGCTGATTACAATCATAGAATCAGAGAATCATTAGGCATCGGAAGGGACCTCAAAAGATCATCTAGTCCAATCCCTCTGCCACAGCAGACCTAGACCAAGTTGCAGAGGAACGCATCCAGGCAGATCTGGAATGTCTCCAGAGGAGAAAACTCCCCGGACAGCCTGTTCCTATACTCTGTTACCCTCACAATCCTCCCAAGTTGTTTGATTTCAAAGCTTGCACAAGCAAGAGGAAGACAGAATGTGTGAAGGAAGGACTGGATTTCCAAGCTAGTTCCTTCAGTCCAAACCCACAGGTCTGCTGGAGACAGCAATGTGTGTTTCCTAGAGTGCAAATAATATCTTCACTTTATACCTTAATATTTGCTCTTAATTTAAGGTCATGGTCTTCATAAACTTCACACAGAAAGCAAAATATTTTACTGTGGCTGCTGTATTTCTCACTCTGACAAAACACAGTTTCATAGAATCCCAGAATAACTGAGGCTGGAAAGGCCCTCTGAGCTCAACCAGCCCAGCCCAGGAACCGACATCACCACAGTGGTCAGATCACAGCACTCAGGGCCACAGCCAGGCTGTCCTTCAACACCTTCAGGGATGGGGACTCCACCACTGCCCTGGGCAGTCCAGTCCAGGCTCTGAGCACCCTTTCCCTGAGGAAGGGCTTCCAAACATCCAGCCTTGTTTTTCACACAAGGGTCTGAATGAGCTTTTCCCTCATGGAAATACTGGACATGTTCCTGTAACTTGGGATAACAGAAGGCTGAAGGGAATTAGAACAAGAGTTGGGAATTCTACAGCAGACAGTGAAGCAAAACCTGAATCAGCTGTAAAGTGTAAGAGACTTAAACTAACATCTGGAAACCTCCTAGCAAGGGCTCCTGAGGGACTTGCAGGCAAAGAAGATAATATTAAATTAACTCTAAAGTGTTGGGACAACATAGTGTCTGTCTGGTGAGCTGAGGGAAGCAACTGCCAGCCTTAACAGCCAACTTGGAAGAGAAGACAACTTAAATAGCTGTGGAAGCAGAGTATAGACCTCCCTGATGTAGCTCTGAATGTGCTGCTAGCGTGTGTTGGAACCAGAGGGGATTCTAGTTTGGGTCATAAAATGTTGTCCCACTTTGTTGTGGCTGAGTGTGGGGTTTGATGCTTGGCATCAGCCACTGAATCAACCCCTTGGTTTCTGGGTTAAGAAAGTTCTGAATGTGACCCGTGAATGAAATCACATCAGCTGTCTGAATTGTGGTTTTGTCTGTATCTGAATTTCAAAGCCCTGGCTGGTTTGGAGCTTAATGACATTAATTCTGAACTAAAATGTTTGGAGCAAGATCAAGTGCAGGTAGTGTTTGAGCACTGGATGAGCAGGAGTTACTGAATAACCCAACGGCGGCGGCTGTCTGAGACAGCTCTTGCTGGCCTGTGTAATGCTTTAGCTGATTGGAGTGTTTTCTACAGAAATGTTTGAAGTTTCATTTTAAAAAGTTGAAAAGTAAAGTGGCTGCCCCCCCGCCCCAGTCACCCTCTCGTCTTCTCCCCCCTCAGAGACTCAGTGATACGTGATGGAAGGAGCGAACTGGAGTGACTGACAGTGTCTTGAGGCCTTCCTTTCTAAATTTTCATCGCCTGTTGATTTTCAGGGGTTTTGTCAAAGCCTCCCTTTATGTCTGACACTTTAGATGGGAGCACTTGGTTGAAGTATGGTTGGGATCTCTGATCCATAACATTGGGGGTGACCCAGGTGAGACACACGGGTTTCCAGAAATGAGAACCCCCACAACGCTATGCTGTGGCTGTGGCCACTACAGCCTGTATAATGGGAGCTGGACTGCTTTACAAAACCCATAGCATGTTGCAGACGACTTTCCATTCCAGAGCCATGTGTCTCATTGTCTCTAAGAATCACACAATTATTGAGGCTGGAAAAGATCTCTAAGATCACCAAGTCCAGCCCATGACCTGACATCACCACAACCTAGACCATGGCACTAAGTGTAGTTATAGAGAGTGATAACATCCTCCCCTGAGTCTCCTGTTCTCCAGGCTAAATAGTCCAAGTCCTCACAGTGGTTTGGGTGCAGCTTTGGATCCGGCACTTGGGTCGAGGCAATCCTGGGCACAGATACAGGCTGGGTGGGGAACAGATGGAGAGCAGCCTCAAGGAGAAGAACTTGGGTGTTTTGGTCAACGAAAAACTCAACATGAGCCAGCAGTGTTCACTTGCGGCCCAGAAACACAACCGCTTCCTGGGCTGCATCAAGAGAAGCGTGACCCCTCTGTTCTGCTCTCATGAGACCCCATCTGCAGTACTGCATCCAGTTCTGGAGCTCTCAACAACTGTTGGAACATGTCCAGAGGAGGGCCATGAGGATGATTGGAGGGCTGCAGCACCTCTCCTATGGGGACAGGCTGAGAGAGGTGGGGCTGTTCAGCCTGGAGAAGAGGAGACTCCAGGGAGAACTTAGAGCAGCCTTCCAGTACCTGAAGGGGGCTACAGAAAAGCTGTGGAGGGGCTGTTTCCAAGGGCTTGGAGTGGTAGGACCAAGGGTGATGCTTTGAAGCTGGAAGAGGGGAGGTTTAGACTGGAAGTCAGAAGGAAGTTCTTCACGATGAGTGTGCTGAGACACTGGAACAGATTGTGCAGGGAGGTTGTGACTGCCCCCTCACCTGGAAGTGTTCAAGGCCAGACTGGAAGTAGATGATCTTTGGGGTCACTTCCAACCTGAACCATTCTATGAATCTGTGAATCTATGAATGTGTGGTTAGTGTTTGGTCTAGCTGGGGAGGAGCAAGGGTGGATCTGGATATTTGCCCCAGGTGGAAAAGGGGACCGTGTGCCATTCAGACATCATGCAATTATCAATCATGATGGATGGAGCAATTGTGTTGCTGAGATCTGCAAGAATCCCCCTCAAGTGTAGGCCTTGGGAATAATTTTTAAAAGTCACACCAGCTGCCTCCTGCTAGCCAAGTGCTTTCTATCTGAGGGAACTTCAAAGGAGAACCGGTCACACTACCCATCTGCGTGGCTGTATGACATTGTTCTCCAAGATGTTGGCAGTTCTATTTTGTGGGTTTTTAAAGGAATAACAAAAGTGCTGGACAATGGTAATGGTGTCTTTTCCAGCTTTCCTAGATGCTAATTGTGACGATGGACAGACTCAGCACTGCAGTGATTAGAAATTGCTCTCAAGAGACTTTTCTGGAAGAATTTTCTCTTTGGCCTGTTTGATTCAGACCATACTGGGAATTATGATTTTCATCTGTTGTTTTGGAACTAAGTTTAGGGCCATGCCACCCTGGAAAAAAACCTGATGTCTTCTTGGAATTTGCTTGAGTGTGACACTGGTTAGGGAACTACCAGGTGCTGTAGGTTTACGGGGGGCTTGGACTTGAAGGTCTTTCATGGTCCCTACCAACCCATAATTTTTCTGTGATATTGTGTGTGTCATCTTTAAAGGTCCCTTCCATCCTGTAACAGTCTGTGATTCTGTAAAACCAGTTTTAATCCCTTTGTCATTCCAAGTAACCAGTTAGTTGCTGTGCATGACGGATTCACAAAGGGAGCTCAGTAGGGTTTCAGGATATGTAGATGTAGTTCTCCTGCTTTTCCAGTCATCAGACACTGGTGCTCTCCACTTCTGCCCATGTCTGGCCTGTACAAGGCAGTGGCATGTTGTTTGCACCATAAATCTCCATCCGCTGAAATCTTGAGTGGTAAATTATAGCTACATGCATCTGAGAGGGGTGAGGTAACTGTTCCCAGTATTTTCTCCAGGTGCCTGAAGAAAATTGTGCCTTTAATAATCAAGGAGTCTGGATTTGGCATGAGGTGTTCTTGACATGCAAATACCATTGGTGTTACTGCTTCTTGTAATTCTCCCCCTGTACTGGGTACTGGGGAGGCCTCACCTTGAGTACTGGGGCAGTTCTGGGCCCCTCACTTCAAGAAAAAGATTGAGAGGCTGGAGTGGGTCCAGAGGAGCAAGAAGACTGGAGAAGTTTCTGCAGGGAAAGGCTGATGAGGAGAGGCTGAGGGAGCTGGGGGTGTTTA
Source organism: Upupa epops (assembly GCA_013397515.1). NCBI lineage: Eukaryota > Metazoa > Chordata > Aves > Bucerotiformes > Upupidae > Upupa > Upupa epops. Next base: position 186,041 of record VZRI01013999.1, on the reverse strand, counting down.
GCCTGGAGAAGAGGAGACTCAGACCTTCTCCCTCTCTACAGCTCCCTGAAGGGAGGTTGTATTCACGTGGGGATTAGACTCTTCTCCCAGGCAACCAGTGCCAGGTTGTGAGGGTAGGGCCTGAAGCTGTCAGGGGAGGGTTAGGTTGGATGTTAGGAAGCCCTTTCTCATGGAAAGGGTGCTCAGAGCCTGGACTGGACTGCCCAGGGCAGTGGTGAAGTCTCCATCCCTGGTGGTGTTGAAGGACAGCCTGGCTGTGGCCCTTAGTGCCCTGGTGTGGCCGCTGTGGTGATGTTAGGTCCTGGGCTGGGCTGATGAGCTCAGAGGGCTTTTCCAGTCTCAATAATAGCAATAGCAATGTCAGGCACAACTGACAGCTTCAGCCTAAGTCCAAAGGAAGTCCCAGTACCTTGGAAAAAGAGCAAAAACTGGTTCTGTGGTCTTTCCAGAGCATCTACTTTGAGCACCTTATTGCTTCTCAGAAGGTATTTTAGAGGCAGTAGAAATGTCCTTGTTTCCATTAAAGTAATGAAGCAAATTACCTGATAGCTATATTTAAGGAAAAAATACTGCTTTATTTTACACAAACTCTTGAGCTGTGCAGTTATAAGAAGAGAATTGTGGGTTTGCATGTTACTCCAAAATATGGAAGTACTTTTAGAAACCCCTTGTTGGAAATGAGGAGGGACTATAACCCTGGTGTATTTTCATCATTATTTAGGGTGTTATTTTCAGCTATGGTGCCTTTAGGAAAGATAAAACACAATGCTTCATCTGGATGTCTCCCATATATAATGCCCTGCTTTGATTTGGGCTGTATACACAAGTGGCATTTATTTGTAGGTGAGAGGCAAAGCAATGAGCCAAATGGAATCATAGAATCCTTAGGGATCGGAAGGGACCTCAAAAGATCATCCAGTCCAATCCCCCTGCCACACCAGGATCACTCAGACCAAGTCGCACAGGAACAGATCCAGGTGGGTCTGGAACATCTCCAGAGAAGGAGACTCCACAACCCCCTGGGCAGCCTGTTCCAGTGCTCTGTTACCCTTCCTGGGAAGAAGTTCCTTCTGTTATTGATATGGAACCCCTTTGTTCCAGCTTGCACCCAATGCCCCTTGTCCTATCACCAGATGACCTGACTCCATCCTCCTGACACCCACCCCTCACATAGAATTCTTCTGGTGCACTCTGTGAATTCCTGGATTTCTCTGCTTCATAATAAGACTTTGAAAAAATTATTTAATTTATTTGCAAGAGGAAGTTACAGGTAACATCTCATAAAAAAAGTAACCCCTCTACCCTTAACTTCAAATTGTATGGGAAATTCCTGCTGGAAGCTTTTCTTGGGGAAAACCAATTGATCTTTGTGCATTAGAATTCTTGTTACGTTCAGGGCAAACAATGGTCTCTTTATTCATTTCCTTGTTGTGCCTTTTGATTTATAGCCCCTCGTAAATTCTCACTGTAGTCATAACCTACGGTCTGCCTCCCATCGGGTACTTTTCAGCCATCTAGCAACCATACTAAAACAAGGGCTTAAAACAATAGAAAATTCCAGTAGAGCTCCTGAACAAAAGCAAATCAGACAGGCTGGTACTGAATATTTGGCCCAATATTTGCTGAGGGGCTTCTTTCTGTGGGATTTAACAGTCTCTGGACTTTTTGTTTGCTTTTGGTTCAAGTGTTTACATCAAAGGACTACCTCCAGAATAAGCAGAGTTTAAGGCCAAGATCCAGTTTAGATCTAGCTCTTCAACAGTGTATTTAGGGCAATGTGAGGCATTGGTGCTTCATCTAGCACAAGACCTCTGACTCCGCTGGGGGGCTGTGGATCTCCTCAAAGAAGCCCAAGTGCCTGGGCAGTTAACCTTTGAGGCTGTTATCATGCCATGCTGCTATAAATACCTGAACTAGTTACAGATGGGTGGCTCAGGTGTACGGGGCTGGAGGAGTCCTGAGCCTGCAGTAAATATTGATGTGCTTCAGGGCATCTGAGAAGTAGGAGAAAGGCACCAACATCTTCCTGAAGGAAGGGGGAAATAATCTTGTTGCCTGTAAAAAAAAATCAGATATTGCCTAGAGACAGAGATTCTTAATCTAATAAAGGAGAGAAGTGATGCTTGTGTTTATCTCCTTTTCACAGCAGCTGTTCATTGTAGGGTAACACTGTGGTACTCAGTAAATACTGTGTCAGAGCATTTAATTCAGCACATGCAAAGCTCATCTGGACATTGCTGCATCTGGCTCTGCTGAGGATTCCTCCCCTCCTCACTTGCTCTCCTCTCCGCTCCCTGTGAGGATTTTTTAGGTCAGAGAACACACAGTCTTTTTGGAAGATCTCTTGTGCCATTCATTAGAGGCACTGCATCCTGAATGTCGATGCAGTTGTAATTAAAACACCTCAACACCATGTATGGTGAGGAGACCTACGAAACCAAAACAAAAGCCCAGATAGAGAGAAATAGGATCCCCCTTGCAAAATTGAAACCGTTGTCGGTGTCATTTGTCCTGAGCGCAGTTTACCTTCCTCCCTAACGTAACCACCCACTCATGTACCAATTTCATTCTAACCTGGAATCAGAGGACAAAAAGGGGCTAACCTGTGCCTTGGGAGAAAAGGTACCTGTTGTCCTGAGCTAACAGTTACTTGGTGAAAACACATGGGAGCAGTGCTCTATTTAGAATCCAGTCTGTGCGGTGTCAAGGTCAGCTCCTTGTTCCCTGGATTTCTGAATAGGTGCTGCATGCTGATGGTTATTGCTCGAGGGAACAGAGAATTCTATTCCAGCAGAGGTCTCAGAGATCCTGCTTTAGAAAACAACCTGAATTCCCCCCTCGCCAAAACCAACCACAAAACCAAAATACAAAAAGATGCTGCTAGTAACCAGCTGGAGAAGGCTTCTGGGCCCTGGGGCTGCTCCCAGCGGCTTTACTCTGTTTCTAACTCCTCCTGGGGCAGGTACAAGTGACCTTGGAATGAGGGCCTGGGTGTATCAGAGTAACTGGCAATTGTATTGGAATTTTGCATATGTTCTATTGTGGACAGACTATAGATAGCAGCTGTATGGAACTTTGTCTTCAGAGGATGGGGCTGTTACCCCCCAAGCTGATTTTCAAGCATGGGTCTTTCATTCTGCTTTTTTAGAGCAGTAGTTTTGGAGTTTGAAGAGGGATAAAGAACTCATGATGGGGTGAAATGTCTTCACTCAAATTTGCGTTGGGACATCCTTTAGCATTTGTCTTATTTATGTTAATGAATAATCAATGTGAAACTGAACACGCTTCCTCTTAACTGATTCCAAATCTTCTGTTATGGAAGGAAATGTTGACTGTTTGCAGCACAAAGCATTTCTGGAGTAAGTTTTATGGTGTAACTTACAATCCCAAAGGATTGCTGGGCGAGGGAGCTTTATGAATGCATAGAACTTTATGGAACTGCTTCTGTGCATTTCATAACAACAAATAGTGAATAAACTTTCTACGCTTCTTCTCTGGAAATGTTCAGAACCCACCTGTGCAGCCTGTTCCAAGTGAACCTGCTTTAACAGTGGGGTTGGACTAGATGAGCTCCAGAGGTCCCTTCCAACCCCCACCAGTCTGTGATACTGAGATCTGTCTAGTCCTTTGACCCTTGGCTGTGTGTCGTTAAGGTTCACATCCTGATGTTTACCACAACATACTCCTTGATTTACCTGTTCATTTGCAAACTGAAATGAAGCCAAAGGGCTTGGAAATTAATTTAACATCATTCCCGAAAGTAAGGATGTTAAAAGTGAAGTAACAAATGCAGTAACTTGTTGAATAAAATTCCATATTCATGATCTGTTGATGATCACAGACATCAAACAATGAGTCTTGCAGACCTGGTATTTCCTAACATGCTATGCTGCTAATAGGGATATTCTTATTGCAGAATTGTTTGGGTTGGAAGAGACTTTTAAGATCAAGTTCAGCATTGCTGGGTCATCACTGAGCTCTGTCCCTCAGCTCCCCATCTGTCTCTGTTAAATACCTCCACGGAATCACNCCCTCCCCTGGCAGCTTCAGGCCCTGCCCTCTCATCCTGGTGCTGGTTGCCTGGGAGAAGAGCCTGACCCGCACCTGGCTACAACCTTTCTTCAGGTAGTTGTAGAGAGGGAGAAAGTTCCCCCTGAGTCTCCTCCAGGCTCAACACCTGCAGCACCCTCAGCCTCTCCTCATCAGTCTTTCCCTCCAGTCCCTTCTCCAGCCTCCTCGCTCCTCTGGACCCGCTCCAGCCTCTCAATCTCTTTATAGAAATGAGGCCTCCAGAAGTTGAGGGGAGGGCTCCCTAGTGTCCAGTACAGGGTGAGAATGACATCCCTAGTCCTGCTGGCCACACTATTCCTGATGCAAGTCAGGATGCCATTGGATGGCCTTTGCAGGGAAGTAGATGCTGTTAGGGTATTGATAAGCATTTGATGATATATTTATCAAGCTAAATAGCAAAGAATGTTTACATGATTCTCAGCACAGAACAAAATGTGTCCTCTGGCTTTGATGAGGACTTGCTGCAGAGGATCAGCAACTATAAATATAAAGCAAAATTTGATTAAAATCAGTATGCTTTGTATGTATAATGACCTCTTCCCTGTGCCTTGTGAGAGCTGCTGCAAGCGTTTGAGCAGTTACTGAACACACATACGCTGCTTACATCTCAGCAGAGCCAAAATGGTTTCATTCAGGATTGAATTATCCATAAACAGAGCTAAACTGCATGCTAAGTCAAAAGAAGGCAGCAGGTTCACTGGCTCTGCCCTGGAAAAGAGTTAATTAGAGCCCATGACATGTTTCCTCTGTCGCTCTGATAAAGACTTACATGCTCTGTGGTTGGAGTGGTGTCATAAAGTGAAGAATCTGTTCATCCTCTTTTGTTACTCAATGATGGTGCCTCACATGCAAGGAGTTTGGCTGTTGTGTCATGGCTGCAGCACGTGAAGTCACTGAAGTCCTCCTGTCAGGCTGGTTGTGAAGGGTCTACTCATTCACAGCGGGGGATGTGTATATTTAAGGAAACAACAAATAAATCTGCCTCTATTGCTTTCGATGTTAAAGAAATGAAGCTGCTCATACAAATGGTTAAATGCAGTGGTGTGGTTCAGAACTTTGGAAGGGCTTTTTGTGAGCATCCTGTTTTGCATGCGATCCATCAGGATCGTTCTCCTGGTACCTTCTGCAAAGGTCTACATAACTGATGATGCCTAAACCCAACTTTTTTAAAATGAAAATGAATAAATGGGCAAATGGCTCGTTCTGTGGTAACACCTCGGAAATCGGATCTCAGTGATTTTGTTTTTTCAGGTTGACTTACTTTTCTGCTCCTGCATTTGCAATTGGTGTTAAAGGTTACCCTCAAAAGATGCTCTGGATTCCTCAAATCCCATTAGCAATGAGTTAATCAACAGAACTCTAGAAAGGTGTTTGAAATACTGCTGTGCCGCTACGGTTGTGAGACGGTTGGTGAAATGTGTTGAAGGATTCTTGCAACAAGAAAGGTATTAAAAAAGCTGCAGGTCTGAAGAGGCCAGCGTGATGTTAAAAGCGTCAGATCATGGAAATCAAAGAAGTCCCTAGGTGATTACTGCCTTTTCTTGGGGCAGTTACTCCTAGGCTCGATTGTGGCTGCATAAAACTGTGCCAAGGGCTACAGACCTTCTGTTCTCCAGGCTCAAACTTCTCGTCCAGCCAGGTTCTACATAGGTTGTTGGTTGCTTAATGCTAGGCTTGTCCACTCCTGTGCTTGGGTATCTTAGACCTGACCAGGAGGGATAGCACCACTGCTTCATCCTGAAATGGAGACTTTCTATTAGCCTTCCTGTACATGAAGGGGATACAGGAAAGCTGGAGAGGGCCTTTTCATGAGGGACTCTAGTGCTAGGACAAGGGGTATGGTTTCAAGGTAAAAGATGGGAGATTTAGGTTAGATCTTGGGAAGTTCCTCAGTGTGAGGCTGCTGAGGCACTGGAAATTGTTGCCCAGGGAGGCTGTGGCTGAAAGTCTTCAAGGCCAGGTTGGATGGGGCTCTGGGCAACCTAGTCTGGTGGAAGAGAAGTGTCACTGCCTGTGGCAGGGAGTTGGGACTGGGTGAGTTCTGAGATCTCTTCCAACATAAACCAGTCTGTGAGTCTGTGGATGAAAGATTTTCCCCAAAACCCAAACAGCTCTGAAGATCCTTGGGGCATGTTCTTGGCTTTTCGCATGTGCTTCAGAGCATATGAAGCGTTCTGCACTGTACAAATCACCTTTGACAGTTGCCCTGACTGTTGTACACACAGAAACAGAGCACGAAAGGAAAATTGAGATGTTTCTTGCTGGTTGCTCAACGCTGTTACCCTTCCTGGTAGCCTGCACCTAAGCAAAGACAGAAACATCTGTATTTCTCCCTGACACTGGTCTGTGCCTGCACAACAGAGGAACAGAGAAGAAATTCTGATTGTTTACAAAGCTGCCTGGCTGCGAGGTGGATGTGAAGAACCCTTCACAGCTAAGTAAAGAGAGAGCCTCCTGATCCTCCTAAGAGGTGCATTTATGACACCCAGAAGCAATTGAAACCCTGGCCTAGATGCTTTAAAGAGCATTTGATAACTTATTATGCATTCAACTTCCATGTGGTGCTTCATGGTTTTGTTGGTTGTCTGTCTCGTGACCTTATTTGTGGGATAAAGGTGGCAGCGAACATGGGAATTATCGTAAATACTGTGTAGATTTGAATGGGGAGAGCAAATGAATGGCACTAGATAGCAATGTTTATTGTGTCAAGTCTTTGGGATGTCATTTATATGTAACTACTTCTAATTAGTGCCATTCAAACCAACTAAAATGACTCCAAAGCAGATGCCAGTTGTTGCAAAGGGATGTGCCTGGATACTTGTCATTTCATACAGTCAACTGGCACTTACAGCCCTGGCAGCACTTCCCTGGGAGAGTTGGAGGAAAGGTTTCATTGCTGGTGCTCACAGGGAGTTTAAATAGTTTAATAATTTGTAGTGTTTCGCCTAGCGGAGTGGAATTGGGAAAATGCTGCTTCTCAAGTGGGAGTTACCAGTCTTTTGAGTCTCAGTTACTCCTGATGAGCAGGCACAGCTCCTCCTTCCATGTCATCCCTAGGTAGGGAACACCATGCTTCACCCTCATGGTGAGCAGTGGTAGAGAATGAGAAACCACTGGGTCTCAGGGTGAGAAAGAAGGACTCTCATACTTGAGGATTTATTTTTCTTTGAGAAAAATAATCTGACTAACTGAATTCCCTAAATGTTGGTGATACTGACGTTAAAGAGGATCATTCAGCCTTGATTTTGCTTTTGGATGTGATCACGTGTATAACCAAGATCAGTATAGGTTTTTGTAAATTGATGTCCAAAATGTCCAGGGGTTCACTTGGTAATGAGACCTCACACACGCACACACACACACACACCCCCAACACCAACACCTCCCCCCTCCCCCCCCAAAAATGGCCTTTTTTTAATTAAACCTCTCCAGGAGGCTGGCATTTTTCCATGGCTGAAAAAGCAGCTGAACGGCAGTGGTGAAGCTCAGGAAAATCTGAACATCTCTGTGACTGCTGCAAATCCTGGCAGAACACTGGAAAAGATCCTCTTGGTACTGCTATGAGAACAGGCTTCCAGCTTTTCCAGCACTGTTCTCAGTCATCACTGTAATGCTCTGCAGTGGGGGTTTTGTGTTTAAAAGCAGTAATTTTGGATGTTTCCTTAATGTGGTTTAAGTTGTTCTTCCTTGCAGAGGTACTTACAGCCACACTCAGTCTACATTTGCCAAGGTAGTGATGAGAAACAATCTCACTAAGGTTTAAACTCAACATTCCTGGATAGCATTAGGTGGACACCAGCCAGTTCTGGGGACAGGCAAGGAGGAGGTGCCAGGCTGTGATCCCAAAGGCCAGTGGGCTCATAGAATGGCCAGGGCTGGAAGGGACCTCCAAAGGTCATCCAGTCCAACTGCTTTGCAGAGAGCAGGGACAGCCTCAACTAGACCAGGTTGCCCAGAGCCTTGTCCAGCCTCCCCCTGAATAGCTCCAGGGATGGGGCCTCAGTTCCCTCTCTGGGCAGTCTGTTCCAGTGTTCAACCCTACTCCTGCTCAAGAACTTCTTCCTAACAGCCCATTTCAATCTGCCCTTCTCTAATGTGAAGCCATTATCCCTCGTCCTGTCACTCCAGGCCTTCATAAACAGTCTATCTGCAGCCTTCTTGTAGCCCCCCTCAGGGACTGGAGGGTCTCTATCAGGTCCCCCAGGATAAAGCCTTCTCTTCTCCAAGCTGGACAACCTCAGCTCCCTCAGCCTGTCCTCTTAGCAGAGGGACTCCAGCCCCCTGATCGTTTTGGTGACCTCCTCTGGACCCACTGCATGTTCTTCCTGTACTGAGGGCTCCAGTGCTGAGGTCTCAGCAGACCAGAGGTCTCAGCAGAATGGAGTAGAGAGACAGTTCACTGGCCTACTCACCTCATCTCTTGCTTTTTACTTGTAATTTCTATACGTCCTGGGCTGTCAGAGTCAGGCTGATTTCTGGTTAACTTTTCAGTCCTGCTGTTGCCCTGTACTCTCTCTCTGAGGGAAGGGCTCTTCAGAACCTGTAGATAGAACAACATGAATTGCAGCGAGAAGTGTGGATTTGTTACACATTACTTCCATAAGAAGAAGTAATCACAGAATGATTTGGGTTGGAAGAGACATCAGAGATCCTCTAGTTCCAACCCCCTGCCATGGGCAGCAACATCTCTCTTCCACCAGACTGGGTTGACCAGATCCCCATCCAACCTGGCTGTTCAGGGATGGAGCAGCCACAGCCTCCCTGGGCAGCCTGTTCTAGTGCCTCAGCACCCTCTTGGTGACTTCTTCCCAGTTTATTACCTAAATTAGTACTTTATTTGTTACCCTTTTTCAGCAAAACACCATTATCCCTCATCCTATCACTACAAGCCCATGTAAGAAGTTCCCCAGCGATGCAGATATTAACACTTCAGAAAACACCAAGAAAATACGAGGCTTTCGCCTTGTGTCGGGGGAGTTCCCGGGGTTTCGAGGAGCTCTGCCCGCTCTCACAAATTCTGTTTCTCAGAGCTGCAGCCTGTTTCAGAGCCTGTTTCAGTTTGCCCTCAAGTGCTTTTCTAGTCTCTTTTGGCCAGACTGAAAATAGATTTCTGATTCGACGGTTCATGTCAGGTGAAGCAGAGGTTGGGGGGAATAAGACAATAAATTACAAAAGAGCAACGTTTTACCTTAGGGTCACAGTGTTGAGCCGCTGTGTTCTGCCTGTTCCTAATTCCAGGCAGATGGCTCAGGAAAGCCCAAATAGAAATGAAATAAAAGATGGAGTGGCAGTGAGGTCTGGAGGAGATGTTAACGCTAATGAGCAGCGTCTGCTGTTCCAGAGTTAGTGACAGTGCTCAGAGCTCTGCCCTGACATGTGCATCGTCCAGTGAGCACAAGGAAGGACACAGTGGTTACCTCAGGTAAATGTCCAGAGCTGAAGGACTTTGGAGAGGTTGTCTTCTGAGCTGGTGGGACTTCCGATGTTCACAGAGACACTCAGCTTGGTGCTTATTTGGGTTCTTAGCAATTGGTGCTTTTCCTGTCTTAGTTATTATGTGACATTGTGTGACCTCTGCATAACACAGGCGTTACAGGAGTTTCTGAAATCAGAAACTTTACGGAACCCAGGCAGTAGATGAAAATTCCTCCAAGATCTTCTGAGAACAATGTTGGGTTATGTTTAGATGCAGAAGACATTCTGTGGTAGCCCAGTTAGATTTAGATGGAGTAGTACAACAGTTTTGGCTGGAAGAGACCTTCAAGATCATCAAGTCCAACCTTTTCCTAGTACCACTAAACCCTGTCCCCCAACACAACATCTACCTTTCTCTTCAATACCTCCAGGGACGGTGACTCAACTTCCTTCCTCCTGGGCAGGCTGTTCCAGTGCTTGACAACTCTTTCAGGAAAGAAATTCCTCCTGACATCCAAACTGAACCTCCCCTGATGCAGCTTAAGGCCATTTCCACTCCTTCTATCAACGGCCACTAGGGAGAACAGTGTGGATTCAGCTTGTATTTGAACTTTGAAGATTGCAGGGAAGTGCTAGGTAGCTGCAAGTTAAGTTACTGGCATAGCTTTGCAGTCCTCCCTGCATCCTTAGTGCTGAAGTCAGTGCTTGCTTGAAAAGGGGTCACACGTAGGCATCTAGCTAATGCAAAACGGAATGTATTATGAACTATAGGAGTGTGCAAGAATAGCCATGGGTTAAAGCAGACTGCAGCATGAATTTTCCTGAGAGGCTATAAATCCTCTCACTTGAGACAACAGACCTATTTCTATTTAACAAGGAAAAAGTCACTCCCGGCTTAACTCCTGCAAAGAGAATTTCTCTGACAATAAATTTGGGCCAATATGTCAATACAAACGGAACTCACTTGTGTTCATACAGATTAACTCAACGGCGTCTTATGTATGCCCAGAATAATGAGTTTACTGTCTCTTGAGGCTTATTTAATTAATTTAGAATGCCTTCCATTTAGGAGATACTGCAGAAATGGGTCTACTGCAGATAAGAGGACCTGGAAGAAATCTCCATCTCGTGCTTGACTTGTTGCATAGAAAGTTCTTGGAGCAGAGACAGTTGAGCTGCTGTGGTGCAGCTGTTCTCTTGGAGCCTTTTCTACAGATTTCCAGCAACCTGGAACGATTTGGCATCTTCAAATAATATTCCAGTGTGTGGTTTTTTACATGTTAACAGCATCGTGCTGTCTGTGATCAGCCAAGAACCCTTGCCATACTTACATTGAAATTTGCCGCAGCTTCAGAGAAGATAACTTATTTATAGGCAAGTCTTTCAGATCTGCAGGCAGACACTGAATTTTTAAAGGGAGGGTATGTGTCAGAAGCTAAATAATTAAGATCTCTGCCTTCTCAGCATTTTATTTCAAATATTCAATATTACATAAGAGATTTCTTTCTTCCCCTGTGGAAATCAACCCTTTAAAGTGATGAAGGCTCGGCCAGCAAATCACAATATTGTCCAGTTAAATAGTTCAAAAGTCCTTCAATTATTGCAGCACTCTGCACACTGGTTCTGGGTGTCCCTGTTCAGCGATCACAGTGCTGTGATTCTGACCTTTCCGAAACCCCCAGCAGTGGGGTTCTGAAGCTCCAAGTTGATGGTAAGCAAATCTTGCTGGTTGGAGTAGCATAAGTAGAGCCCATACTGGACCTGGACATAGTCATCTCCCATTAAACCTGGTAGAGAGTCTGTCATTAGGAGCAGGGACCCTGCCAGACGACATGCAGCCATTGAACTCTTTGTGTTGTAAACCACTGTCCTCCACTGGAAGGAATTAAAACTGCACAAATCGTTCTCAACATTTCTGCTTCAAACCACTGCTTGGCAGCGCTGAGAACCTGCAAGGGCTTCCCACAGGTTCTGCTGGGACTTCAGGAGCTGTGTTAAGCTGGAGCATCAGAAGGGCCTCTGCCCAAGCTTTTCTCCTCTAGCAAAATCCATCTGGTTAAAGGAACCAAGACAAATTTCCACAGCACTCATGAAGAGCTTGGATTCCGGTTATGTCTTGGTGACAGCTGGGCTGTAATGCTACACGACAGCAGTGGCACCGCAAGCTGATCAAAACACTGGCGGAGATGCTGCTGTTATCTTGTGTCTCCCAGCATCAGGACAATGGGTTTTGTCACCTGCTGGCTGCTTCCTTTTCAGTGAAAAACTCACAGATCACTAGTTTCCATGAGAAATCAGGAGATGGTGGGTTGGTGTAGAGGCCAGAGCTGGTAACATTCTCCCCAGCCAGTGACCTGCTTTAGCTTCCATGGGCTGTGGATAGGCTCAGACTGCTATCTCGGTAGGGTGGAAAGCCAAGGCATCAGGTTCAGCTGATTAATTACTTTCACTTAAGAGTTATCCCTATCCTTTTGCATCCTTTCCAAAGGGATGTGGGGTTAGTTTACTGGATGAATGGAGTGTCCATCTCCTAGCTGGAGCTACTTTTCTGCTCCCACCACTGGCCGAAGCTGTGTTTTTCTCCCTTTACACAGGTATTAAACTCCCCAGTCCTCTCAGACTTACTGTTAGAAAGGAAGTCCTTCTTAGACCTTCTTATACCCAGCTTGGCTTTCACAGACACATTTCCTTTCAGCTAGAACTCTGACCTGCAAATTCCGTACCCCATAGAGATCCTTTACAACTCTGACGAGTTTGTGATGGAGTGATTTGGTACAGAAACCATTATTATTACACTAAGCCAATGCCAACCTGTAGTATGTGATACACATCCCTCCTGATGATGTGGAGTGGCCTCCTCTGTTGAAAGATAATGGGATGTATGGAGCATAGTGGTGGTGTTCTGGTATTTGGGAGGGTTTGGGGTCTGGAAGCCTGCAGGGATCTACGTGTATGTGTGTGTATGGGCTAAGTGATTACTGGCCAGTATTTACTTCACATGGCAGCTTTAGGATCAAGTGTTGTTGACAAGCTATTTCTCCTTCTTTGCAACTTATTTGTCCCTAATTATAGCCAATGCAGAGGAAGTGACTGGTTGACAGTCTATCACAATTAATGCTGAGCAAATCCCATGAGCTTACAGCAATTACCTGCAGTATGGGTACAGTTACTCTTGATTCCAGCCAATCCTACACAATTACAGCCTTCATTCCCTTCTCCTGGGGATCAGTTTTATATCCAGAGGAACTGCCTGCTGTAGGATGCAGATCTCTGTGGTAGCAGGAATCTGTTTTTCACTGGGTTTCAGCACATTTGGGAATAAAAACATTGAAGGAGCTTGCATGAACCAAGATAATATTTTTGTTTTGATGAGGCCAGAGCAGCTTTACAGAGTGCTCTGTAAAGCTCCTCACTCACAGAGTGCTGTGAGGAGCAGGTGTGTTAGGATGGAGTAACATACTCTACTCGGATACTCAAGGATCGTTTTCCATTCTTCCGTCAGCCTCTTGGGCTTGAATGAAGGGGATGAATGTACAGCATAATATACCTTAATCATGAGAAAAGTCTGTAAAGCACAAGTACCACAGGGTGTTCTTGTGGTTAGGAGGCAGCTTGGACACCTCAGAGGATGCTGGTTCAACACCAGCTCCTGTAAGGGCTCCTTCTGGCAAAGCTGGTGAGCACAGAAAGCCCAGTCCAGTCCATGTGTAGCCATGTGCAGTACAGCCACGGTGCCTCAAACCTGCACAGGCATTTATGAACTCCAGCCTCTTACAGGGTATGTCCTTTCCCCACAGATAAGGAGTCTGGTGCAAGGTGGGGGTTGGTCTTTTCTCCCAAGTAACAACAGGACCTCAAGTCTTCAAGTTGTGCCAGGGGAGGTTCAATAATAATGCTCAATATTAGGAAGAATTTCTTCACCAAAAGGGTTATCAGGTCCTGGAACAGGTATTCCACAGGTATTCCACACTGCCCAGGGCTGTGGTGGAGTCACCAACCCTGAAGGGATTTCAAATCACACAGAAGTGGTGCTGAGGGACAGGATTTAATGGTGACCTGGCAGAGCTGGGTCATTGGTTGGACTCGATGACCTTAAAGGTCTCATCCAACCAAAGAGATCCTCTGATCCTGTCATGTCTTTTTATTTCTTCATGTCTGTTTGCTTTTCTCCCCTTGTGGTCTTCTCCACACCTGTCTGCTCCAGAGAATGCAGCAGGAATCTTGAATTTTGCTTGCATTTCCAGATGTGGTGGCAGTAAGCCCTGCAGTAGCATATTCCCAGAAATTCCACACCCAGTTTTGGGGCTTCCCTGAGGTTTCCTAGTGTTCAGGTGCTGCAGATTTTGCCATTTCTTCCTCCAGGGCTTGATAGCCACCATTAGTGTTGTGAAGCCAAAGGAAAGTCAGTATCAATCTGAGTTTTGACACAAGTATTTCCAACCCTTTCATGGGCTGGGATGGAATAAGAGCCAAGGAGAACTGGGAGGTGGTTCTGTGTCATTTCCAATTTATTGTCTACTTAAAGCAGCTTGTCCACTGATTTAATTGAGAGCAGCAAGATGAGCTGAATTGAAATGTGCAGTTTTGGGCCCCTCACTGCAAGAACAGTCTTGAGGGGCAGGAGCTGGTCCAGAGGAGCAAAGAGGCTGGGGAAGGGAGTGGAGGGAAAGGCTGATGAGGAGAGGCTGAGGGAGCTGCAGGTGTTTAGCCTGGAGAAGAGGAGACACAAGGGGGACCTGCTTCTACAATTCCCTGAAGAGAGGTTGTAGTCACGTGGGGATGGGGCTCTTTTCCCAGGCAACTATTGTGAGGATAAGAGGACAGGGCCTGAAGCTGTCAGGGGAGGGTTAGGTTGGATCTTAGGAAGCCCTTCCTCATGGAAAGGGTGATCAGAGCCTGGACTGGACTGCCCAGGGCAGTGGTGGAGTCCCCATCCCTGGAGGTGTTGAAGGACAGCCTGGCTGTGGCTCTCAGTGCCCTGGTGTGGCCTCTGCGGTGATGTTAGGTCCTGGGCTGGGCTGGATGAGCTCAGAGGGCTTTTCCCGTTTCAGTGGTTCTAGGATTCTGTGAAATGTCAGGATTGTTTTATACACTCAGGACTGCAGTGTTTGTGTGTTGGTTGTACATGTGCTGTAGCTACAGTTGCAGGACTCTGCATCCCTGTTCTTAGGATTGACAGTATTTTGCTGTTATGTTCAGCCTGGAAAACTGTAGGAAATAAGATTTGTTTTCTTTTATTCTCAAGCCTACAACTTTTAGCTGTAGACAAGTTGCAGTGTCTTACAAAAACCTTCCCAGACACTGGAGCCCAAACTGAACACTAAGAAACACTTGAAGTAAACTCTGCACCACAGATCTTAAACATATTTCTTAGGGGTTTTGTTACAAACCATTTGCTTTGTTTAATTTTCAAACCAGTTGTAAGCAGTGCAGTGAGATGGATCATTTCCTTGACAGTTGCAGATTTCTTGCCTTTCTTATGTATAGTTATATGAAACTGTAAAAGGAGCTGGTGTTCGTGGTTAGAAGCCTGCCTAATTGTGCAGGAGAGTTTGGCAACTCGACAGAGCATCCTGTTTGCCAAAGTTGCTTTTATTGGGGTCCATAAGGGTTTTACTAAGATGAGTTGAGCTGATGGAGTTGGGTGGTTTCTCCTTAGCTCAGCCCCTCTTCTGTGACAAAGAGATGTCTGAAGGTTTCTAGGTGATGGAATCAGGGGCAACATTTGAGTATCAGTGGTCCACTCTGCCCAGGGCACTTGGGATTCAAATGTTTTGTTGGTTTGCTCATAATAAAATGTATTTAGGTGCCCAGGTGACCAGTAGCTTTTAAAGAAGAGGAAATAGTGCCTCCTGCTTTCCAGAGGTTTGGCTTACTAGCTTAGGGCTTTCCTGGCTTAGGGTTTTCCTCTGCTGAAGAAGCAAGTGCAGGCTGGGAGCTAGAGCAGCCCATCTGCTGATCTGCAGAGTCAGTAGGAATCTGCATTAGAGCTGAAGGAACAATTACCCTGAGATACAAATTAGTGCTAAACCCCTACAATGTTTAAACTCTTTAAATCCCCTTCTGCACGTGTGCTGCTCTGTGAGCTTCAGATGCCAAAGTCAATGGTTATTTATGTATAGATAATGCATTTGCTGTCATCGTTCCTAGACGTCTCACGTGTTTTTTCCAGATCAAGAGATTGATGGCTTGATCAGATCCAAAATAAAAGCCCTTTAATGTGGTTTCTCCACAGTGAGTCGTTTCAGAAAGAACTGGAAGTTAGATTACATGCCATTTTCTGAAAGTTCCAGAAGAAATCACATCCTTCCTATCCAACAAACCCTCAACAACCCAAGTGCCAAACCAAATCCAATGTGTCCATGGAAATAATATCTTGACTCATCTTCAATTTCATGTTGCCTGTTAGAAATGAGAGCTGTAGCAGCCTTTTGGGCACAACCATCTTGTGTTTGGCCACTAATTCTAAACAGGCGGAATCACACAGAATCACAGAATTATTGAGGCTGGAAAAGACCTCTGAGATCATCAAGTCCAGCCTGTGTCCTGACACCACAACAATTCAATTGGTTTGACAAGCTGTTGGGAAAAACTGATTCCTACCTGTCTAAGCCTCACAGGGCAACTCCGTTCCCTGGAGCGGTGTCTCCCCCACAGCCTGGTCCTGTGCTGTGTGGGATGCCATGTCTCTGTGGAGGTATGATATAAAAAAAAGGGGGAAAGTAGGTGAAATTTTGCCATGTTCATGCTCAACGTTTGAGTCTGAACCAGAGCTTCACATCTCAGCTTTGTGCTCCATGTTTGCAGTCAGTGGTGTCACTGGGACATCATGGACACGTGTTTGTCCTGTCTCTGTACATGCAGAGATGGTGATGCGAGCTGAGCACAAGCAAACACATTTGATCTCTGCTAGGACATTCATTGTACAAACTCCAGGTGATCCCTGCAAGTTTTAGCTACTTGGGATTTTGTTACTGAACTAAAAGTTCCTGAGATGTGTGAAACCCAAACTTCAGAAAGGCATTGGTGCATGAGGAAGGGCTGGGAAGGGTTTTGCTGTTAAAAGCCCTGTGCAGGTGTTGGAACTGTAAAAGCAAAAGGATCATGACTGTGTTTGCAGTGAGGATCAAGAGAACCTCCTGACCATCGCTGGGTTGTCATACCAACCCATCATCTACAATTGCCACTTGCATTGGCACTGTGGATGTCAGTAACTGTCACAGCTCTAGATACTACTGGCACTGAAAATGCTGGTTAGTAGCAGTTCAGGTGATCTGAGCTATGGCTGTTTGTGCCCTCTCTGGTTTCCAGCTGTTGGTCGCCATTGCTTAAAGTAGAGCAGGTTGCCCAGAGCCTTGACCAGCTTCCCCTTGTATAGCTCGAATACATGGGGCTTCAACTCCCTCCCTGGACAACCTGTTCCAGTGTTCAAACCCCTTCCTGCTAAAGAACTTCTTCCTAACAGCCTAGCAGCTGGTGTTCAATCACAATTCAAATCCCCACTGTGCCAGATCATGTCTAATCATAATGTGTAAGCACTGTGTGGATGTAGGAGAGGGGGGAATATGGGCAGCTGAGATGGTACCAGCCAGACCACAGATGACTAAGATTTATGGGAAAACAAACAGGCTAATGGCCACATGTGGTTTCCAGGTAAATGAGCCTGTTCCAGAGAATGTCCCATGTTGCCATCATTGCCAGAGCTTTCACACATCTATTTGAAGGCAAATTCTGGCCGGAATTTTCCTATCAACTCAAATCCTCCTAGACTGCTGTAACTCAAGAGTTGGTCCTCTGTTTTATAGCACCAGGAAAATTAGACCATGACATTCCCTTTAAACCATAGTCAGGCAGTTTCTTTCTGAAGAAGAAATACCTGGTGGGTTCCGTCCCAGTGATGCAGTGTGTGAGGAGCAGAGCAGCCTGCAGACAGCTCAATTCCCTGCCTGTCTGCAGTGAGTGGCTCTCATCTGATCCAAACGCTCTTGCCCTGCTCTCTTGCCCCACCTGGGTAGGTTTTTTGTAAGGCAGAAGCTTGGCTTTACTGCTTTCTCCTACAGGAAATTGTGGATTCACAGAGTGCAAGCCAGGAGCATCGAATAGGAGGCATCTGCGATCCACTTCTCATTGTGGATTTGTTTCTGTTTTAAACCAACTAGAGCATCTGATTGCTCACTGATTCTTCCTCATGCCCCGGCAACATCCCTGTTGTCCCCCTCACATAGAGACATCCCTCCCTCATGAACCTTCAGTCACTGAGCTCAGTGTTCAGGCAGCAGCCAGTGCAGCACAACGTGAGTCATGGCTGCAGTGAGCCTTCTCAAGGACAAACCAAGGGTGCTGAAGGCAGCAGCATGATAAAGCCCAGCATCTGGGACCTCTTCCCTTGTTTTCAGCCCTGGGGTCTTGCCTTGAAACCTCTGGGGCTTCAGTACCAAAGCTGCTCTCTTAAAATCACCAAAAGAAGAATCTTTAGCTGAGCTTTGCTGGTGAAAATTTGCATTTTGGTGCTGTGATACCGCACAGAGCAGCGTTACATAAAACACAGCAGATGCAGCCGGGGTTCAGCTGGAGGGGAGGGAAGCACGTAACCAACCCACAGCAGATGAAAACAAGAAATAGGGAACAAGAACTTCCAAGTGGGGAGCTGACACGGAGCCTCAATAACTGCTTCAGCCTGCCACTGTGATTCGGTTTGTTAATTTAGTTTCAGGAGGTTTCAGATAAGGTTTACAACTGGTTGTCTTGGCGAGCGAAGGGTGCTGGTCTGTAGGGGAGGGAAGGGGGTGTCTGTCCACATGGGAGCAGGGAGGAGGCACCAGAACAGAAGGAAAAGTAGCAGGAGTCAGCACTGGGCAGTGCAAGGGGACTCTATACCCTCTGCTTACCTCAGCAGCAACCCTGCCCCTTACTTTAGGAATGGGACCAAGATCTTAATTGTTTCTGAAGAAGTGCTGGAGAGATCTGCTTCTCCGCTACAGCTGGAAATGCGTGATGAGACCGTGTTTCCAGCTCAGTGTCCTTGATGGGTACCCACTGTGCTGGGACCCTACAGGTGTTGGCACTGGTCTCCTGCCTGTGTTGGCATGTACAGAATCCTGCTGAAGCTTCTACAGCTCTTGCTGAAGTCTGAGATCCTGCAGCTTTATCATAATTTGTTACACAATGAGGTTTAGAGGAGTTGGGTGCCGTTGATGTGAGCTGTTTCAGGGGCATTGGAGTACCTGATGAAGGAGGGAAAAGACCTCTAGGTCATCAGATCAGTACCACCATGGGCACTAAACCTGTCTCAAAGGCAAAATCCAACAGCGAATACACTCAGGGCACCACTGTTTGAGACAGTTGGTCTGTGCTGTCTATAGTTACACATTGATGGCATCTGCAGCTGCATCGTGAACACGAGTCTCAGATTTTATGATGATTATTAATTTGTAGTGATGTGATAAAAACTGAATAGAGGAACTGGAGTGATGGCTTTGCAGCCATTGTTGGTATCACCTGTTCTTCAACCACTGCCAGGCAAGGGAGGCAGCTCAGCTTTGGCACACGATGCATTTAGGTCCAGATGTGCATGAGGAGGATATGTGAGCTCTGGCTTGTTCTCACACAATTGTTTGGTGGGTGCAGTGATGTCTCAAGTCCTGGCCACACGTAAAAGTGCAGTAGGTGAGGAGCCCCTGTTTTTTTACAGCATTAGAACTGTGGGACAGGCTGGGCAGGGAGGAGGTTGAAGTGCCATCCCTGGACATAGATTAATAGAATGGTTCAGATTAGAAAGGACCTTGAAGATCATCTAGTTCCAACCTCCCATGCCATCAGCAGGGACCCCTCCCACTAGACCAGGTTGCTGAAGGCCCCATCCAATCTGGCCTTGGACACTTCCAGGTGAGGGGGGCAGCCACAACCTCCCTTCCAATGTCTCAGCACTCTCATCATGAAGACCTTCCTTCTGACTTCCAGTCTAAATCTCCCCTCTTCCAGATTCAAAGCATTCCCCCTGCTCCTACCACTCCAAGCCCTTGGAAACAGCCCCTCCCCAGGTACTGGAAGGCTGCTCTAAGTTCTCCTTGGAGTCTGCTCTTCTCCAAGATGAGTAGCCCCAACTCTCTCAGCCTGTCCCTGTAGGAGAAGTACTCCAGCCCTCCAGTCATCCTCGTGCTCTCCTGTGGACATGTTCTAACAGTTCAATAACCCTCCTGTGTCAGAGACTCAGTACTGCAGATGGGGTCTCACGAGAGTGGAATAGAGGGCGTCCTTGCAGGATGCCACTCGTCACTGCTCTCCATTTGGACTCTGAACTGTCAACCACAACTCCCTGTTACCAGTTCATTATCCAGTGAGTGATCCATTCGTCAAATCCATGGTTTTCCAGTTTGGTGACCACGATGTCAGGAACAGTGTCAAATGCTTTACACAAGTCCAGGGCGATGATGTCGGTTGCTCTTCCCTTGTGCACTGGTGCTGTAACACCATCAGAAAAGGCCATCAAATGAGTTCAGCAGGATCTGCATTGATGAAGCCCTGTTGGTTATCATTCACCTCTTCATGGTTTGGTTACCAGTCACCTCACATGGTTCAAAGCTGTGGAGATCTGGAGCTTAGGTCAGTGGTGGCCTTGGAACAATTAGAATAATGGTTGGATTAGATGATCTTGGAGATCTTTTCCAACATAAACAATTCTATGATTTGAACTAGAACAAGCGAACGAACTGGATGAATTCAATACCTTTTCCAAGACCCAGAACCTTTCATCCCAGGCGGCGCATCAGCAGAACTCAGGACCTTGTTTTCCTGGCAAATCAGTCCAGTCCAGAAGTGGGGGGAAAGGTGAGGGTATCAGACATAATTGGTAGCTTTGTTGAATTAATTGCCCAGATATTGAGATCTGAATGAAACTGAAATACCTTCTCACTTTAACCTGCGGGGTCTAATAGGGCAGAGTTTGGTAGGTCAGCGTAAAAGGAGCTTGAATTACCCATCTGGGGTTGTATCAGTCCTCTGAGGGCTGGCAGGCAGTGAACTTCATATGCACTAAGCTTAATTGCAAATAAAGGCTGTGACACAAACAAAGCTCAGGAAGTTAAAAGATTAATGCTATTAGAGTTGGTTTGTGTTGTGAGAGCCTGGTTCCATAATCACAGGAACTGCTCATTTTTCCAGGGAAATCTTGAGGGCACGATTGGTGCTAACAGTCTCATGTAATTCCTTCTGAGAGCTTTTGGTTTTCATTAATCATGAAATAAACAGAGGATTTTCCTTAGGATTTGCAAACAGTTTGCAAGACCCGAGAACAATGTCTTGTTTTCTTAAAGGGGCTTTTCCTCGCTGTCATTCGGAACTCGGCAAAGCCCCACAGTTTTCTGTGGCCATCTTTGAATTCTGGAAGTCCTATGGGCATTGCTCCATGCTGATCTCCCCAAATCCTCCTCACTTTGTGCTTGAAGAGGTAAATGAAGAAACAAACCCCACCAGCAGGTGTGTAACGCTCAGGAATAGCTGTGGCCTCGGAGGACGAGCAATTTTCCTAAAGCTAATAAGAATTTTCAAGGAGAGGACAAGGACTCTGCTGAGCACTGGAAACTCAGAGCTGTATCTGCTATTTATCAGCAGCATTGGGTTCTTTGAGATAAAATAAAGTGGGAACATAAGGAAGGTGGGAAAGGATACAGAGGACAGAGGCAAAATCAGTTGTGATAATCTTCTGGAAGAGCAGCACATGTGGAAAATATAAATAAGTTTAACAGAAAATTGAGAAGAGTTGGGGCAACACCCCCCATCCCCCCAAATCCTGCCTTTTAGCATTCTGGCTATTGTAGAGTGGCCATTCATTTCCTCTCTGCCTGTCATTCACTGAACCTGTAGAAAAGAGACCCATGCTCAAGGTATCTGTCTGAAAAGAGGGACTGCATCCCTAGCCCTCTTCTTTCAAGGTGTGTGCTCACTGCATGTATCACTGTTCTCTCAGAGCACAACAGCATGTTACTGGGGCCGTTTGAACCCATGGCATCACGTCACGTCACTCAGTGGGGCATTGCAAAGGGTCTGTTTTTCTCCTCACTGCGTCGTGTTCAGAGTTAACGTGCGTTGTGCCAAAGGAATGTATTAATGAACCTTTTTGTTTGCAATCCTGCAATGACAATCCTCTAGGCCCAGTGTCTTCATTAATGAGTAATGATGGAACAGAGCCGGCAGTTGGGTCATTGTATCCGTTAAGTGTGATGAACAGTCCTGAGCAGAATGCTGCATTGCAGCTATAAGCACAGAGGTTCTATGGATGACAAAATACTTTTGAGTCATGGNGGTGGGGTGTGTGTGTGTGAGATTCTTAGGAAGGGAATAATTTATTGTCTTGCTGTTTAAGGAAGATTTATTCCAGTGCCTTCTGTGCTATGGAATTTGAGACCCGAGCTTCAATTAAAATCCAGAGTCACTTAGCACACTGTGTTCAACAACCATTGAAAAGGGAAGACTTCTGTCTCCTAATACTTGTGGAACAGTTGCCGAGTAGTAATTAGCATAAGATTTTGGACACCGACCTTATCATGTATCTGGTCTGGTTCTATTCCCAAAGCATTTTGTGTGAGGCAGGAGCCATGCAAGAGTAGATAAGCGTGCTAGTTAAAGAGATGCACAAAGCAAATCCTCTCCAGAGAGCAAAATCAAATTGATATTTCCAATTACAGTTACTGATGGGACAAACGAATGCATGCAGGTGAAGTCAGGTAAATATCTACAATGCTTCTTGTTTTGGGGCAAGTGTAACTGGGACAGCTTCATTTTGTCCATCTCCTTCAGAGTAAAGGGCATAATTCAGTCCCTGAGAGTGATTGTTGAAGTCTACTTCCCTGCTCCATTTTCATGCAAGAGGAGTGCTGGCTGTAGTTGCTGTTGTTTAAGTTCTTTTCTGCTTCATAGGCTCTTTGTTTCTCTTTACACACCAGAACTTGTTTCCAGTGTAACCAAGTCAATTGTCTTGTTGCACAATGAGCAGCTTTGACTCCAAGTGTCGGCATTGCCAGAGCTGTGGGAGTATGGATACCTGGCATAGTAAGATACTAGGCAGAGTACCCTACAGCATATACACAGAGATACCAGAGTATCTATGGCTGCAAGGCAGAGTATCTGACTCTATAGACTATCTGCATACAGATGCTAGACATGGTATCCTACTATGTGTTCACGATACTTGCATGAATATGGATGCTAGGCATAATATAATACTACAGAACTAGTGTGCATGTGGATACTAGGCATAGTATCCTACAACATATACACACAGATACTTGTATACATACAGACACTAGGCAGAGTATCCTAATACATATAGACACAGATAGCGGTGTGTCTCTAGCTGTCTGTCTCTGCATTAAGAAGTAAAAGTGCTTTCCATGAGACACAGTCCAAGAGTTTTACCTGTGGTTTTATTCCAGGATGTCTGTTGCTGATTAACCATTCTGGGTGAACTCTTTGTATGCATGTTCTTATTTTGGATTAAGAAGATTCTTCCCAGTTGAGCTGGATTGCTTAAAGCAGTGAATTAATGGTCTGGAAGTAAAATGAAATGGCCAGCACAATAGGGAGGTGACTGCTGGGCAAGGAAAATGGTTAAAGCCATAAATTGATAAAATGTCTTTTAATTGGAGCTCTTGTTTTAAATCAAAACTTCCTTAAGCTTTCCACAGCTAACATGATGGTTAATTACAACTGCAGGGGTTACAGGGGTTATCTGTGTGTGGGGGAGACATTCAGAAAACATGAGTTTTGTTTGCTTGCTGTGGCTGCCCGAGGATGGCTGTTAATGTGAATTTGGGCTTCTTTTCTGAGACCATCAAAGGTTTGGATTTCTGCTATTGTGCCTTGCACGGGCTCACAAGCATTGGTAATCACAAAGCTCTGCCGGAGCTCTGATGCAGAACTGCCTCATTGCATTCTCTTGGATGTGCCCTTGCCAAAGGACACGCAGAGTGCTCAACATGTAGTGCCACAGAATGCAAAATCACAGTGAGAGATGAAGCAGTTTGGAACAGAAAGGGCACATTATAATCAGACAAGAGATAGGAATATGGATCCTTCCCCACTTGTCTCACCCCAGGTAGAGTTTCTTCATAGCTGAGCAGTTTTCAGTGGCTTTTTGGATTGCTGGAACTCCATTGTTTGCATCCCCAAAATGTTTCCCGCTTTTGTTTCCAGGAGCGAGCTGGGATTTATCTCTGAAGCCTTCTCCTCTGGGAAGTCTCCAACAGGGTGCCCTTGCTGTGCACTCATTTGTGTCTCGCTTTGCCCCTGCAGCTTGGCATTCACACAGATCTGAGCTGACCAAGATCAGTAGCTCTGGATTCTCCTACCCAACTGGGAGGGTTTTCACATCAAGCAAGTGATAAAATGCAAGAAGAGATGCAGGGCAGAGTACAAATCGTGAGACACACTATTAATTGGTGGATGAAACATAGGAATAGACGTTGGTAATGTTTTACATGTATATTTCTCTTGAGGGACTGTTTTGGTGTGAATAAACATGGATGGTGTCCTTCTAACTCACACCCTTACTGCAGCTGGTGACTAAGAGCACCTTCCTTGGGGTAATTTGATTTAGTAAAATGTGTCTGGGTGGCACAGAAGGCCAATGGCATCCTGGCTTGAATCAGCAATAGTGTGGCCAGCAGGACTAAGGAAATCATTCTTCCCCTCTAATGGGCACTGGAGAGACCTCACCTTGAGTACTGGGGCAGTTCTGAGTCCTTCACTTCAAGAAAGAGATTGAGGGACTGGAGGGGGTCCAGAGGAAAAACGGGGCTGGGGAAGGAACTAGAGGGAAAGGCTGATGAAGAGAGGCTGAGGGAGCTGGAGAAAAGGAGACTTGGGGAGCATCTGAAGAGAGGTTATAGTCAGGTGGGGGCCAGGCTCTTCTCCCAGGCAACTAGTGCCAAGAGGACAGGGCCTGAAGCTGACAGAAGAGGGTTAGGTTGAATTTTAGGAAGCTGTTCCTCATGGAAAGAGTGATCATATCCTGGACTGGACTGCCCAGGGCAGTGGTGGAGTCCCCATCCCTGGAGGTGTTGAAGGACAGCCTGGCTGTGGCCTTTAGTGTCCTGGTCTGGCTGCTGTGGTGATGTTAGGTCCTGGGCTGGGCTGGATGAGCTCAGAGGGATTCTCCAGCCTCAATGATTCTGTGGTTGTGTTTGGACTGAGAAAGAAACTGGAGAACTTCTGTAGTGAATATTGAATTCAGATGTGTTAGTTGAAGGCTGCTCAAGGTGATTGGCAATATGAGCTTTGAATGAAGAAAAGTCTGTTCTTTAAAGTCTGTGATGAGAAGGCATCTGTGGGTGTTGTGCAGCACAGGGGTATAGGAATACAATGATACTGTATCCCACAGCATGACTCCGGATTGCTTTGGTCACACTTTGCAGTCTCTAATAATTTCAAAGTAAAGTAGGAATAGAGAAAACGTTGTCACTGGATTAAAAAAGGCACCTTCTGGTATTATCCTATTTTTATTCTTTTTGTATAAGGCTGGGAGCTCTTTTGGAGGAATAAAATGGATCATCTGTTCCAGCGGTGCCATCATCCCCACTAAAACACTGATGCAGAGTCCCCTGCTCTACTGTTTTATCCTCAGGCAGCTTTTGTGGACTGAATAAACTGATTATCAGAAGTCTGAAAAGTCTTGAGGTCTTCTTGGCCACCTTTTCACCACTTACCTAGAAAAGAGGGCAACAGAAGGCTTGTTTGACTTTCTGTGTTAGGTCTCTTCTCACAAGTAACAAGTGACAAGAGGAAATGGCCTCAAGCTGCCCCAGGGGAAGTTTAGATTGGCCCAGGGGAGAAACTTCTCCCTGGAAAGGGTCCTCAGGCCTTGGCACAGGTTGCCCAGGGAGGGGGTTGAATTGCCATCCCTGGCTGTATTTCAAAGTTATGGAAATCTGGAGCTCAGGGACAGGGTTTAGTGGTGGGATGGGACAGTTGGGTTCATGATTGGACTCAGTGGTCTTAGAGGTCTTTTCCAACCTAAACGATTCCATGTTTCTATGATCATCTTCCTGTCTCCTCACAGGTTGGGCACTGTGACTTTGAATGACATCAGTGTCACTCACATGGTGATGGTGGCTTTTACTGTTGCTTGCAGCTGGTCTGATGATCACAAGTAGCACTGTTGTTTTTATCAGTGTTCTTACTTTTCCTTTAAACACTTTGAGCAGCTCTCCTGAATCCATTACAGCAGCATGAGCCACACGACAGCAAGATCTCTGTGTCTTGCAGAGCCATGGAGAGCAGTGGGTGCAGTTGCTGAGTGGCTGACAGGCTGACATTACTCACAGGAAAAGCAGGTGACACTGACAAAGATAGCGGTGAAACTAAGAGGAGTTGCCAAGTGGCAGCACTCATAGGTAACGCCTCGGGCAAACACAGCCCATCACTATCCGGCTTATTTGCTGGGGTTCTGTTAAGCGAGGGTGGGCGAGAGTCATGTGGTGGAAGCAGACTCAGCAATGTTGGGGGCTGTTGTTTTCATTTTGACTCCCCTATCGACATCACACCAGCATGCCTCTTTGGAATGTAAGATTTCTTTAGGTACTTATTTTAATGTAGGAGTCGAGGAATTAGCTACCTTAACCTACAAATTCCTGGCCTCGTCTAGGAAAAACCTTCCTTTCCATGCTGTTGTTGTTAGGAGACCATATGTTGTTGTGCTGTTGTTGTGCTGTGTTACTCTGAACCTTCCTGATAGGCTTCGATAAATAAATATCAGCTGTAGACCCTTGGAACTGCCTGTACTAGAGAAACCGTGGTGCTTGCAGTGACAAATGGTGATAGCAAAGATCCGCCATATGAAAAGGGGGATGCATGGAACTTTCAGGGTCATAGAATTATAGAATCACTCAGGTAGGAAAAGACTTTCCAGGTCACCGAGTCCAGCCACTGACTGTCCCAAGGCCACTGCCCAACCATGTCCCTAAGCTCCAGATATACATAGCTTGTCTGTGATTACTTGTTTGGCTGCACTTACTGCATGACTTCCAGGAGCCTGCACGCTTGCAACTTGTGAGCAGCACTACTCCAGCTGTGGTTTGGAACCATCACAGGTTGATTTCATCAGAGCCTTTTTTCCCCTGCCCGTCTCCTGTGCTTGCTCTAACCAATGCGAATGACGTGGTGTACTTGTTTGGTAAGAAATGAGAGTGCCACTAATGGTTATGAAGGTGTGTTAGTCAAGGCAAGCTTTTCTGACTTCATTATGTGCTCATTTATTATTTGTCTTGACTGAGACCTTGAATCTGCTCCCTGAAACTTGTGTTGTTGCTCTTCTCTGCCATTACTGCAATTGTGTGTTAGTGCTTTTCAAGCCTCACCCTACAGAAGAGCCAGCAAGTTTTGTCTGAAGCTAGAGTTAGGGGTGGTTGATTTGATTTATATATCAAGGGCAAGAAGAAGCTTTGGGGTTATCCAGAGTAATCACATCAGAGCTCAGCATTGTAGCAGCATGGTTGTGACACTGTGTCCCTTGTATTCCCTGTCAGCTTCATTGAAGTGTCCCCATCTGATCCGCCCCTGTTTTCACTGAGAAAGGGGGGCTCTGTGGGTAATCTGTCAGGCTGTGCAAGGTGTGTGGGTTACAGCCTGCCCCAAATCACACCCTTACCTTCTGTGGGAGGGGAATCCTAGTTTTGCTTAAATAACCAAAATAAAGGTGTTCGCAGAGACTGCCTCAAGGCTTTGACTGCCTGGAAAGGGGATGGGGCAAAGAAACGTGACATCCACCTGTGGGTTAACTGTCTGCTGGTGCCAGAGGAAGCTGTGCAACACTACTCCACTGTTATTTATAAATATCTAAAGTAAAAAGGCATTTTAATGAGTTGTCACTGGTGGTGATGGGTGGGAGCTGCGTAGTGGCTGTCCCTGCTACATTAGTAGTATTTATTAGTATTTGTTTGTCTTGCTGCCTTGAATCTGTAGTGACTTTACTGAACTTAATACCAGATCAAGACAGAACAAGAGAGAAACCTCTCCAGGAGCCCATGGTATACAAGATGAGCCATTATGTAAATACCCTCGTGATAACTGAGTGGAGGAAGAGCTGCAGAAATGGTTTCTGGTGGGATGATTATCTTACTTCTCCACAGCCAACTCCCACTGACAGCAAGAAATTTTGAAAGAGAAACCCTGATTCCTCCTTCTTTATGCTGGACTTCGGCTCTTGGGCCAGGCTTTGTTACCAGCCTCTGCAGGAAGCTTTCTACTGCCTGTTGAGGCAAGAAAAATGCTAATCGTCTGTCACAGTGCATGTGGCACCTTTGATAGCTGATGTTCTGTCCATTGCTTTGGGACAATTGGGTCAGTGGTTGGACTGGATGATCTTAAAGGTCTTTGTCCACCTAAATGTACCTGTGATTCAGTGATACTGGCTCATGGCTGTGGACTACATGTAGGTCCAGTCATTAGACTGTTAGAGAATGGTAGAGTGTCTTTCAGAGGGCTACAGTCACTGTGGGGAACCGTTTCTGCTTCTGCTGATGTCAGTCATCTTATGTCAATTACTAGTTGCAGCTTTTTTCAGGGCAATTTTATTAAAAGAGAAGAATTTAGTGGAAGACAGAAGAAATAAACCCAAAAATGCCTGAATGGGGCAATGACTGAACCGTGTTGTGGAACATTCAGTAATAAATCCTACTTGGTGGCCTGCTGCTGAGTGTAAGCAGGAGATGCACATTTACTCCCTTGAACTAACTGGGGCAAGAACTTCAGCTTTCTGCTGCCTCATAAAGTTGCTGATGCATTTCTGTAGCCAGAAGGAGAATGAGGGCTAGAAACTCTCTGCAGAAATGCCAGTTGGTTTGTGTCTGTTCTGGTGCAGCAGGCTCTAAGAAGCATTGCTAGGCTACTCATTTGCTCTATTTTGTAAAAAGCTGTGTATTTAGAAAAGCTCCGTGTTGCTTCATGTGACCCAGAGTGGCTGTTTAAATGAAACTGTAAAGCGTTTGACATGAGGAGGTTCTGCATCCTCCAAGGCTCTGCTGGCAGAACAGCTGCATGAGCTTGTGAACTAGGAGCAGCAGCAGCAAACAGCTTAGAGGACCTGTGCTAGATGATTTGTAATTCCAAAGGCTTTCAATTTTCAGACAAATTTCTTAAAATTTATGTAAACAAGTGTAAGCAAGTGATATTAATGGAAACAGGTAATGAGGTTCATTAGACTTTACAGACAGCGTTGCTGTTCCCAGATTAGAGGGAAATGATTATTTGTTGAGGTTTATTCACTAGTGAAACTCAGATTCAGCTTGCTGAAACTAGTGAAAGCTCTCATTAAATGCTCTCCTCCTGAGAAGCTGCTTTCGCTCAACTGTTGTGATTTGAATGGCACCTAAGTAGAATGTCAGTGTGCTACTTCCAGAGCCATACCTAATAAAACCAGCAGGTCACAGATGCTTTCACCCCAGGTGTGATTATCCTCACTTTGGGTTTCACATCATGCAGTCCTAGAATCATAGAGTGACCCAGGTTGGGAGAGACCTCCCAAGGTCATCCAGCTGACACCTCTGCAGGAAGCAGGGACAGTCTCAACTAGAGCAGGTTGTTCAGAGCCTTGTCCAGCCTCCCCTTGAAAGGCTCCAAGGATGGGGCCTCAGCTGCCTCACTGTCCCAGTGTTCAGCCCCCCTTCTGCTCAAGAGCTTCTCCCTGACAGCCCATTTCAGTCTGCCCTTCTCTAATGTGAAGCCATTGTCCCTCATCCTATCACTCCAGGCCTTTGCAGACAGTCCCTCTGNAGGCTCCAAGGATGGGGCCTCAGCTGCCTCACTGTCCCAGTGTTCAGCCCCCCTTCTGCTCAAGAACTTCTCCCTAACAGCCCATGTCAATCTGCCCTTCTCTAATGTGAAGCCATTGCCCCTCATCCTATCACTCCAGGCCTTTGCAACAGTCCCTCTGTCAGTCCTTGCTTGGCCAGTGCTTTAGTTTGAAAAAAAATCATCTCATGTTGGTAAAAGGGGCCGTTTAATTCAACCTGTGTTTTTGCAGCCTAGCTTCAGGGTTTGGTTTTACCTAGATACCCTTTAAAGCAGTGCTGTGACAACTCCATCGCCTCCCGAAAGCTGGTGTTGGGTTCCATCATTGTGTGTTCGATGGCATTGTTGTGCATGAGGAAGAAAACAGACCTCCCTTAGCAGCCGACAAAAACCATTGTGGAAATCACAGGCTGCTGTGCCAGCCTTCCCCAGTTTCTGGTGTCAGTGAGAGGCTCCTCTGCAACTGAATCTTCCACAAACCAGCTGGTCATTGCAGTTGGAAAGAGGACTTTTCCAGCTCTTTCGGTCACTGACTTCTTCGATGGAAGTGGAAGACAAAAATCCCCGCTGCTCTTTCAAGCTTTTTCAAGAGACAAATGCGCAGTGATTTGCTTCCAAAGCCAGAGACTAAAATCTCCTGGAAAAATGTTGAATGAAATTGTGGTTTGAATAATCTGTTCCAACAGGGGTCACAGGGCTGGTGTTTCTAATTCATGTTGTGAGCTTCTGCGAGCCTCTGTGAGTCCTGTACACACGGGTGGGACTGGGTAAGTTACACTGGAGTGCTGCATAGCAGCTGTACTGGCAGGAATTGGGCCCTCCACTTCAAGAAAGAGATTGAGGGGCTGGAGCTGGTCCAGAGGAGCAATGAGGCTAGGGAAGGGAAGAGACTGGCTGATGAGGAGAGGCTGAGGGAGCCTGGAGGAGACTCAGGGGGGACCTTATCACACTCTACAACTCCCTGAAGGGCGGTTGTAGTCAGATGAGGGTCAGGCTCTTCTCACAGGCAACTGGTGGCCAGGATGAGAGGGCACGGCCTGAAGCTGCCAGGGGAGTTAGGAAACCCTTTCTCGTGGAAAGGGTGATCAGAACCCGGACTGGACTGCCCAGGGCAGTGATGGAGTCCCCATCCCTGGAGGTGTTGAAGGACAGCCTGGCTGTGGCCCTTAGTGCCCTGGTCTGGCTGCTGTGGTGATGTTAGGTCCTGGGCTGGGCTGATGAGCTCAGAGGGCTTTACCAGCTTCAATCATTGTACAACAGTTAAATATGAAATTTAAATTTGAGACTTAGATCTACTTTTCTGAACACATCTGAAGATGGGTAGAAGAGGGGAAGTGAGTTATGAAGGGTTTATCTGCACAGTTAGAGTTGGTGTAAAGTCTCCATTCTTCCTCCCATAGTTGAAGTAGAAGTGAAACTTTCTCAGGTTCTCTTGAAAGTTTTATGGGTTGGGTTTTTTCCTTAACTGTTGCTTTAGCAGTGATGGGGTTCTGCTATTTTTGCAGCATCAGAATCACTCTGTGCTTGTCATGCTCCATTTGATTGCAGTGGAAATGATTGTCAGGGAAATACAATTTTCCAGGAAGGATTAATTGGAATGATGGGTTTCTCTGCAGCACGCTGAAGCTGAGAGATCAGATAAGGAACAGAGGAGATTCATTAATTGGCAGTTTTTCTGCTTTTTGCATCTTTTTCTCCTCCAGAAAGGCTACAGTGCCAGATGAAATGAGGAGTACATTTAATATCCTGCCCAGGATGGCAGAAGATGTTTCCTAAGCAATCACTTTCAGTCTCCCACAAGAAGTTTTGGGGAAAATTTTTGGAAGCTGAAACCTTAAGAAAGATTTCAAGTCCTGGAAGCATCAGGGTTAACATTTCACAGTATTCCCTCAATCTGTGCAGACCGTTCCTGCATGAATTTAACCCAACCCTGCACAACTGTTTTCAACACTTGGGTCAAGCAGAGGAGTGTCGCCCAGCTTTGACAGAGAAAAGCACTTAAAAGAATTTAAAATATTCACGTTCGTGTGGACAAACAAACCAGAAACCCAGCCAGTCTGTGACTTGGTGTCACACACAGTAGAAGGTGGAAGGATGCTGCTTTCCCCGCAACACGTGAAGTCTGAGGTCCTCTTGAGCTGATGTTTCTGTGCTTTTGTTTCTCAGTCCTCCCCGGTTCTGTTTTCACTTCCTTTGATGGCATCTTAACACGAACGATCGTTTTTATCTGACTTGGTTGGGCAGTGCTCGTTTGTTATTGTCACAGTGCTCAACAGGCCGAGGACAAGTGAGAAATAAAATAAGAAGAGGGGTAGTGATGAAGTCAGTGTGTGTGATATGGGGAGAAAAAAGCCATTAAAAAACCCTAACAGCAGGAGAACCGTCTCCCGGTTACCAGTCCCAGGGAGGACAGATGTCCACTTCCAGATCTCGCTGTGCTAATTGACGTTTCCACCATCTGCACTGCCTGTCAGCACACACTGGCTGGGAACAGCATCCTGCAGACCTGCTGGGGTGACACGGAGTGTGAGTGACCTCTAGTCCTGGCCAGGCAACCGCGTTAGGCTGGATCAAACCTCCGTTAGGGCTGTTTGAAGTGACCTTTCTGAATAAAGCAGGTTGGTTGTGAAGGGTGAGCTCCTGCCTTAGACCTTTTGTTGCCAATAACATCGAGAATGCTGTGCAAAATAAGGGAAACCTTGTGGTTTGAAATGAAAGCTGAATTTCATGTTTTGGTGTTTGTAAAGAACATCAATTTCTTAATTAAGGAAGAGTAATTTTGGTTTATTTCAGTTTGATTATTTTATTTTTCTCGAGGTGAGTCATTTCACCAAGACATAGACTTAGGGAATAAAGGAACCCACACAAGTTTGACCTTTGATGTTTCTGAATGAAGATAATATTTATTATGAAGAATGAAAAGGTTAAAATTAAATGAAATTGATTGCCCTTCTCCATGGCAGGAGAGTTAGAACTTTAAGGTCCCTCCAACCTAAACCATTCTTTGATCCTATGTCTGCACTGAAGCTAGTTTACTTAGACCACAGTCTGAAAGGTAATGGTGACCATCAACCCTTTAAATTCACTCCAGCCTTCAAACTTACAGTCCCTAAATTTCTGTGGTGTCTACAGCAACAAAGTTTGTCTTAGAGAAGAAACAGCTCCTTGAGTTCCAGAGTCTCTCTTCTGCTTTGGAGGGCTCTCCCTATGCTCATGTGTTATGTGTGTGAGCTTTATGGTCACTAACAGCACAAGATGTGTCTGTCTGTGTGTGTCTTTTCATGGTCTCCTGACAGTACAAGGCATCATTTCACAGCCGTGAATTCATCATGTCTAGATAAATATTATTATGACCGTTGAAAAATAACTGCAGCTATTTCCCGTACCGTTTCAGCCCCCCCTCACCTGCTGTAGCTGACCCACCGCTGTGCACAGATGGTCTGTGCTGAAAAACAGGCATTTCTCAAACATCCCTTCCACTGCCAATGTGCTCTTTGAGTTGCTCTGTTTCACACTGATGTGGTGCTGCTCGTAGATGCACTACATGAACATTTCTGCCCAAAGCCCCTACTGCTGTCACGTTGGTCCTGTATGTTCCCCATTGTTACGAAGTCACTCTGGATCTGGAGTAGGTTGTGTTTTGGAGGTGCAGTGTGGTATCATTTGCAGTGACAATCCTTCTTCGTATCGATGAGCTTTGCAGGCTGCTGAAGTCAGAACAAACTGCATTTGTTTGGTGTTTGCTAAAGACAATTTCTGCAGTTACAGCAGTGATCTAACTAACAGTTAGACAAGTGACAAGTGATGGGACAAGAGGAAATAGTCTCAAGTTGCTCCAGGGGAAGATTAGGTTGGCCATGAGGAGAAACCTCTTCTTGGAAAGGGTCCTCTGGCCTTGGCCCAGGCTGCCTAGGGAGGGGCTTGAATCGTCTGGATGTGTTTCACAGGTGATGGAGATCTGGAGCTCAGGGACAGGGTTTAGCAGTGGCCTTGGGACAGTTGAGTTAATGGTTGGACTTGATGATCTTAATGGTCTTTTCCATTCTAAATGATTCTGTGACTCCCCTGATCTCTCACATGTGTTGTCCTGTCTTCCACGCCCTGTAATGGTTCATAAAAGGGCAACTACCCAAAGGACTCACAGCCTGCAGTTCATAGATGAAAGCATTTACCTCCCCCCCATTTGTAGCTGACCGGGAGCTCATGGAAGAACAGAGAGTTTTGATGTGGTGGTGTTTGAATAACGTAGACACAATTCCT
The DNA here is from genome assembly GCA_013397515.1 of Upupa epops. Classification (NCBI taxonomy): domain Eukaryota; kingdom Metazoa; phylum Chordata; class Aves; order Bucerotiformes; family Upupidae; genus Upupa; species Upupa epops. The sequence goes on along the minus strand of VZRI01013999.1, from coordinate 152,513 downwards.
CATAGCTGGAACCTGTCTGCTCCTGTATCACCAAGCCCCAGGTACTGAAAATTAGATGAGGTGAGGTAATAACTACAGCACCTCTTTATCTAGGAGAGAAGGGGTAGTGTTTCTTGGAAGCTGAAGGTGAAATGAAAGTTTGATGAGTTAACCAAGAGGCAGAAGCCACGCAACAACTGTAATTCTGTACCTCAAGTGAAAGGTGAGACAACGTCTTCGCTGTCCTGTGTCAAGATTGGTCTGTCCTGAGGGGCATCTCTTTTGCCTTGAGGAAATGATGCCTGGGCTTGGTGCTTTCACCCAGAAGGGACTCATTGGTGTTGGGAGTGGTTGAACCAGTCCCAGTTGGGAGATACTGGTTGTATATTAAGATCCTGGCTTGGTTTGCTTGAAGGTGCCATGAAGAAGGTTTCCCAGTCTTGCAGCACCCCGTGGGTGTCAATAGGCTTTGAGGTGGCCAGGATTCACCCCACAGAGCGTGAGGACAGTGATCTGTGTGACACAGGCTCGATCCCTTCCTCTTGGTCTCTTGCAGACAGCTTTGTATTCCTTGGGGGTCTACTCAGTTTGAATGTTTCCATCAGGGTGAGTAAGTGCGAAAAATGCTGCCTTGGTGATTCCATTCCAAACTTCTGGGAATATTCTGACTGATGTTTAACACCTCTTGGCAGATAGGTGTAACCACCTGTGTTACTGCGGGTGTTATCGCGGTGTATGGGCACAACTATACATGGTGTTATCTCAGTATCACAGTATCACAGTAATGATGAGGCTGAAGAAGACCTTAAAGATCATCCAGTCCAACCTAAGCACACGGTGTTAGCACAGAATCACAGAACTATTGAGGTTGGAAAAGACCTCTAAGATCATTGGGTGCACTATACGTGGCCTTACTGTGGTGTGTGGCCCATATACTCACTATACACAGTATTAAAGTGATGTATGAGCACACTGTACACGGTGTTATCATGGTGGATGGGCATACTATATATAGTGTTGTCATGGTGTACAGGCACACTGTACACAGTGTTATCAAAGTGTATGGGTGCACTGTACACAGTGTTAGTTGTGGTGTATGGACACTACATGGTGTTATCGTGGTCTATGGGCACACTATGTATGATGTTGTAGCAGTGTATGGGCACACTATATATGGCATTATCGCAGTGTATGGGCACAGTTATTCTACTCTAACACTTGGAATTTGGGTTTTTTACATCTGTTTTATTTCTCTAGAAAGGTGCCAGACACGCATACATCAGTGTAATTAAAAAGTGGGGCTAAAAAGCACCTAAGTGAATCATTGAGTGCAACCACATGTTCTTCCACTGTATCCTTAAATTAAAGTGTTCTGCAGTTGAAGTGTCGGGCAAGATAGCTTATACTATCTTGCTTTTGTTTTATGACACAAAGCTGGGTGGTGTCACCGACCCCCCAGCAGACTGTGCTGCCATTCAGCAAGACCTGGACAGGCTGGAGAGCTGGGCAGAGAGAAACTGAATGAGCTA
>VZRI01013999.1:124187-150555 GCA_013397515.1 Upupa epops | reverse complement strand
TGTGGCGGGAGGATTGGACTGGATGATCTTTCGAGGTCCCTTCCGATTCCTAATGATTCTATGATTCTCTATCCATTTAAGGAACTGTATCCTCTTCTTTATCCTTTCTGTTCATATCCATCCTGTCACTTTGGCTGTTTCCATCCCAAACTGTTCTGTGATCCTATGTCTGTATTCTTAGGTAGATTACTTAAACCATAGTCTGGAAGATCGTAAATCCTTTAAACTCACTCCAGTGAGTTCTTTCACAGTGTCCTTAAATTAAAATGTTCTACAGTTAAAGTGTCATGCAAGATACCAGCCTGGTTATACCTGTTTAAGGAGCCACATCATCTCCTTTCTTCTCTGTGCATATCCATCCTGTCACCCAGGATATTTCCATTTAACCCAAGTCCATCAGGTTTCCTCTAGCAGTTGCGTGTGTGTACATCTGCAGCAAGAGGAGTCGCTTTGAAGTAGAACAAGACATGCTTTATCGATTTATTCTTTGGGGCAGTCCTCACAGAGATCCATGTGCTGCTCCCACTGGTGTTAACCATAAGCTGCCAACAGCTACATCCCCAAAGTGATGTCTTTGTGCTCTGTTTTCAGCAGTGACTGTTCACCTGGATGAATGTACCTGGCTCGCAGTCGTGTAACCCTACTGATTCAAAGGCTTTTTAATTTGCTAATGTGCCACGGGTGCTACAGCTTGCAGGGGGAATAATTTCTGGGAATGCAGATAAAAGTAGCTCTTTTCTATTTCGCTGCCATTTTAATTGGTTTTTTGTTTGTTTATTTATTTACAGGATTAGCTGGCACTGCTGCAGACTTAGAAAAAAGAAAGCTTATTTTTGGAAAAAATTTTATACCTCCAAAGAAGCCAAAAACATTCTTACAACTAGTCTGGGAAGCGTTGCAGGACGTGACTCTTATCATCTTGGAAATTGCAGCCATCATATCTTTGGGGCTTTCGTTTTATCAGCCACCTGGAGAAGGGAATGAAGGTAAAAACTTTGTATAGAGGTTGTTTGTATAAGTTTAAGTAAAAGCAGGTCCTATGTGTCGAATGAATTCCATCCTCACCCTCCAGAAGGTGACTAACTAGTTCCATGTGATTTGTGCCTGTTACTGCCAGAGATTTTGGTGCTCTGGACATTAATGCCAAGAGCAGATCCTCGTGACAAGTGCGTAATGACTTAAATTACTCCATGACGTTCTTAGAAAGCAAGTGTTTTGGTTTCTGTTTTCACCTTTGAGGTTGTGTTTGGGGTTTGCTTGTTCATCTTAGGTGGTTTATTCACCTCAGTTGTGTTACAGAGGAAGATAGGTCACTGCTTATATAACTGATGTGTCCCGTCTACGTGTATGCGGATGTGTCCTCAGCTACTCTATCGCAGCTGAAATCTCAGTGAAATTCCCCCCTTTTAGCATTTTTAGTTGCACAGGTCGGGGCTGTGAGCCTGGCTCAAAGAAGGGTGGTCGCGGTTAAATCGTGCCACTTAGCAACCTGAGACTGCAGCATCTTCCTGTGAGATCGGTAGGAAGTTCTGACGCTCTGCCCAACCCCTCCTCACCACCCCCATCCGCCTGTGGAAAGTGCTTTTGAATTCACAGGCTTAAAATATTCGTCCCTCTGCAGAAATGCAAGATTTCCATTTCTGGCAACTGCTCCAGATTTTTTGTTTCCCCCCTCTGCTCTCTCATAGACTTATAAAGCTGGATAAAACATGCTGTGTGAAATGACGTGAATAGCTTGGCAAATGTCTGAAGAATGTCTTCCTCTAAATATAGCCCTGAAATGCTTTTTACATTTGCTTCGGTTTCCTTTGGCTACTTTCCTTGAAGACCCTTCTTTCTGCCTTTTCCATTCATGAGCAGAATGAGCACGTAGCTATGCAGAGCCCTTGTGCCATACTCATCATTCGTTGAGCCCTCGTCTATAATCAAGGAATCTTTCTGTGGCTTTCTCTCTGAATTTTGGGTCTGTGACTCTTGATTCAGCAGTCTCTGATCTAGGAATGAAAAGATAAAGGAGTCATTTGCTTTTTAACTGCTCACTGTTACTACCTCACGGACCTGGATGGAGTAGGATTCCTCAGGGACACTGCAAACCATGAATGATGCTTTATAAAGCACAGGGATTTCATCCTGCAGGTGTTTATCTTAGACAAAATGTGCAGGCTAGGCTCCTGTTTTACAATGGGAATGGAATTTTGAAAACAGGATCGTTGCAGGTTCCAGGATCATAGAATCATAGACAGGACTGGGCTGAAGGGGACCTCCCAACGTCATCCAGTCCAACTCCCCCCGCCCCTGCAGGGAGCAGGGACAGCTTCAATTAGGCCAGGTTGCCCAGAGCCTTGTCCAGCCTCCCCTTGAATAGCTCCAGCTATGTGGCCTCAGCTGCCTCCCTGGGCAACCTGTTCCACTGTTCAGCTCCCTCCTGCTCAAGAACTTCTTCCTAACAGCCCATTTCAATCTGTTCTTCTCTAATGTGAAACCATTGCCCCTCGTCCTATCACTCCAGGCCTTTGTAAACAGTCCCTCTGCAGCCTTCTTGTAGCCCCCTTCAGGTACTGGACGGTCACCATCAGGCCCCCTGGAGCCTTCTTTTCTGCAGGCTGAACAATCCCAGCTCCCTCAGCCTGTTCTCGTAGCAGAGATAATTTTGGTGGCATCCTCTGGACCTGCTCCATTAGGTCCATGTCCTTCCAGTCCTGAGGGCTTCACAAGGCTCCAGGTGAGGTCTCAGCCAGGCAGAGCAGAGGGGAGATGTGTCATCAGGCAATGGTGGTTTGCTTTTTCTTTTTTTTTTAAATTATTGTTTTGATTCTGCATTGAAAATGTTTCTTTTCCCATGGGAAGGTACGAGACATCTGAGATTCTGAGATAGTCTGCAAAGCCCAGCAGCACAGCCTGGGAAAAAGTGTTTGTGTTTTCCCACAGCACAGTGTTATGTTCAGTAGTTACTGCTTTCCCTATATTTTTAGAATAGTTTTCCAGGAAGATTTTTGGCCATGTTTTGCACTGGAGGAATAATTGGGAGTTAGAAAGCATCTTTTAATCCCCCCCTTTGAACACTCTGTGAAGGTTTTTACACGTTTTAGAAGTCTTTCTTTGAGCAGCTGTATAGCAATATGGGAGAGTCCCGTTTTGAAATGAGTCTCTTATAAACTGCTGCCAAAGAGCTCTGGAGTTTACTGGTGGCTGCCCTTTATAGAAGCTCTGAACACTGGAAATGCCATGTACTAAACTTGAAGTTGCAGTTTGGAATCCCAGAATCAAAGAAGGGCTCAGACTAGAAGGAACCTCCCAAGGTCATCCAGTCCAGCTCCCCTGCAGGGAGCAGGGACAGCTTCAACTACAGCAGGTTGCCCAGAGCCTTGTCCAGCCTTCCCTTGAATTGCTCCAGGCTCCCTTTGAATTGCTCCAAAGTGATCTACTCCAAGCCCCTGCAGGGAGCTGGGACCCAGAAATCACAGAATCATGTAGACTGGAGAAGACCATGATGATCACTGAGTCCAACCATTAACACAACATGCTTCAACTAGAGCAGGGTGCTCAGAGCTCCTCCCAGCTTTACATATGGAGCTGTGCACAGGGTACAGTCCATGAGGACACGGGAGGACTTTGTTCTAAGGAACAGAGCAGTTCCACACGGTTTTGTTAGAGTGGAAGAAATGATTCTGCTTGGCTTGGTAATGAGAGCAGTCATTGCCACTGGGCTGATGGTCATTTCTGCAGAAGTTCTCAATTGCTCCTAATGGCCCTGTCAGATGCTGAGAGGGAATGCAAAGCAGATCATCAACACCATGGTAGAAAAGTTGTGTTCTTGCTAAGAACTTGGAAAAATACAGGAACTTGAGTGGCTTCTGGAGAAGCAACAGAAGACAAACTCACTCATATCTGGTGATTCCTGCAGATCAGATTTTGTGATTGCAGCAGAAAATGCAATCTCGTTTTCCAAGGTTCACCCACATCTTAAATGAAGCAATAGAGTAAAACAGAACCTTCATCTACTGTCACCAATAGGTGACACCTTCCTCTAGCTATGGTGGCTGGAGAAATGGAGCTACTGTTGCTTCAACACCAGAACGGCAGTTGTTTCCCATAGTGAACACTGAACACAGTTCAGTAGATGACAATCCACATGCTTTTCTCGAGATGATGGTTGGACATTAGGGAGAAGATCTTTAGAAGGAGGGGAGTTGAACACTGGAACAGGGAAGGAGTTGAGGTCTGGAGTTGGCCTTCTGTCCAACTCCAACCATTCTGTGCTTCTATGATTGAATGAATACACAGGATCTTGACTCTTGTATTGTTGGGATTGTTTCAGTGTAGATCAGTTAGTTTTTATGTAGATTAGAGTTAGTCCAGGACAGCATTTGAAATACTCCTCTTTGTGTGACAGTAAAGAAATCTCAAGTGTACATAGAGCCGGTACACTCTTCTCCCAAGTTCTTAATGCTAGGACGAGGGGAAATGGCCTCAAGTTGCATTAGGAGAGGTTTAGATTGGATCATAGGAAGAAGCTCTTTGCTGAGAGAGTGGTTGGGCACTGGAACAGGCTGCGCAGGGAGGGGATGGAGTCACCATCCCTGGAGATGATTAAAAACTGAGTAGCTAGAGCACTTGAAGCCATGGTCTAGGGGTTGGGGAGATGTTGGATTGGACTTGGTGACCCTGGAGGTCCTTTCCAGCCATGAGGATTCTCTATGTCCCAATGTTCTACCACTGTGTGTCCCCTAAAATTGCGGTGTGTGATCATGCTTTGTAGAAGGAAAAAGGGAATACTAAAATTCTTCCTAAAGTCTAAACTCCTCTCTGAGGGTGCTGAGGCTCTGGAACCCCAGGTAGGTTGTGGCTGCCCCATCTCCAGCAGTGTTCAAGGCCAGGTTGAATGGAGCTCTGGGCAACCTGGTCTGGTGAGAGGTGTCGCTTCTCATGGCAGGGGGCTGGGACTGGGTCATTTTTGCGGTCCTTTCCAACGTAAACCACTTGGTGATGAGCAAGTACATCTGCATTACCAGCCATTTCTTCTTTCCCTTTCACCCTGACTCACACGTGAAGCATGGCTTTTGCTTTTACTATGTCTGTGGAAGGCTGGAGCTGATGATCCTGGAGGTCCTTTCCACCCATGAGGATTCTATGATTCTATGGTTAATAGAAAGAGCTTCTTTATGTGATCAGGTACCCAGACGGTGGTCTCAAAGAATTACAATGCTTGAGGAAATGCAGCATCCTTTGGCTGAGGCTCAGTCAGACAGTCTGTCCTGCAGTTCAGAGCAAGCTAGCATCATTGCCCAGGTTTGAGACATCCCTCATTTATACCCTTGCTGAACTGGTTCAAAATTTCCTGACTCCTGCTCACACCTTCATTAGCAATTTCTGAGCCTTCGTGAATCATAGAATCACAGTCTGGTTCAGGTTGGAAGGGACTTCAAAGATCATCCAGTTCCAACACCTCTGCTGTGGCTGGGCACACTTGACCAGGTTGCCTACAGCCCTATCCAGTCCTCTTCCCTGTTACTGTCCTCAGGCCTGACAATCACTTACAGTTTAGATTTGGACTTCATTTGTGCGGATCATAACGAGAAGGAGAAGTAGCCCAAGTCCTGTGTTTCACTAGACCAGTGTTCAGTGGAAAGCTGCTGTCTGTTTTCAAGTGTGTAGCTGTTTTCACCTTAGAGGAGGGAAAGCAAAGGACCAGTGTTTTTGCTTGAGATGGAGTCTGTTAAAATTCCCAAGGCAACAGGATCAGGGCAACAGGATCAGGGAAGGTTCTGGAGAACAAACCTTGGCTGAGGGAGCTGAGGCTGGTTAGTCTTGAGCAAATGAGGCTGAAGGGAGACCTTACTGCTGTCTACAACCACCTGAAAGAAGGTGAAGAGATGTGGGGTTGGTCTCCTCACAAGAAATATGGGACAGGACAAGAGGAAATAGTCTCAGGTTGCTCCAGGGGAAGATCAGGTTGGCCATGAGGAGAAACTTCTTCCTGGATAGGGTCCTCAGGCCTTGGAACAGGCTGCCCAGGGAGGGGGTTGAATTGCCATCCCTGGATGTGTGGAGATCTGGAGCTCAGGGGCAGGGTTTAGCAGTTGGGTTCATGGTTGGACGTGATCTTGAAGGTCTTTTCCAACACCAACAATTCTATGATTTCCCGGAGTTCTGTTCTCAGTTGTTTCCTTATCATCCCTGTATCATCTTTGCTTGGTCAGTAGGGCCTGAAGCTGGAGATGCTGGATCAGAAACGATATGATGCATGCAGTTGGAGAGATTGTAGAGCTGATCAACAGCAACCACTCCCTTCTTCTCATGGTACAAATGACATGGGCATATGTAGGAGATCTTGTGGTCCTTGGATGTGAAGCTGAACAAGAGCCTGGAGAAGAGAAGACTGAGGGGGACCTTCTTCCTCTCTACAACTCCCTGAAGGGAGGTTGTAATCAGGTGGGGGTCAGGTTCTTCTCACAGGCACCCAGCACCAGGATGAGAAGGAAGGGCCTGAAGCTGCCAGGGGAGGGTTAGGTTGGATGGTAGGAAGCCCTTCCTCACGGAAAGTGTACTCAGAGCCTTGACTGGACTGCCCAGGGCAGTAGTGGAGTCCTCATCCCTGGAGGTGTTGAAGGACAGCCTGACTGTGGTCCTGAGTGGCCTGGTGTGGCTGCTGTGGTGATGTTAGGTCCTGGGCTGGGCTGATGAGCTCAGAGGGCTTTTCCAGCCTCAATCATTCTGTGATTCTGTTAAAAAATAATACATCATTTTAAAACTAGAGATGTACAGTTTGACTGGACAGCCAGTCACAGTCAGACACAGAAGTGCAGGAGCCAACAAGGTCATCAATGCTGGATCTGCCAGACAGATGTAGAGAGGTCTTCACTACCGAAGTAAAGACAGCCATGTATTTTGTAGACAAAGGACCTCTGTAAAATCAACCGGAGAGGGAAAAGCCCCCACAAATCCAAAGATATATTGTCCATCCCAATTTCCCAGCCCTTATTATAGACATTATGCCATCTCTTGGATTTAAAAAGTACTTTAATAACATGTTGTTAAATGCTGCTCCTTCAAAACATTTCAAACTGTGGTTTGTGTGGGCAGTGTGGTTCCAGTTCTCAGCTTTCCTTAGGTCCATTTGTGGGTCTGTTTGGCTTTTTATGAGACATCTTGGCTACTAAAGGGTATTTTGCCCTAATACACTGCATTCTCGTGCACCTAAGGGACAATAAACACCAGTTCTCTAGAGCAGCTCTAAGGTCATGCTGCCAGTTTCATGAGTTGTTCTGTATTTGCATGTAGAAACAGATGAAGTGCCTCATCATTAATGGTCCAACTTGATGCTCTTAAAGGTCTCCTCCAACCAAAGGATTCAGCTGTGGTTCAGCTTTTAATCTTTCCCATACATTGGTTGGGGTTTTTAGAGTTTACTTTACCCATGGGTAATTCCTACTCCTTATTTACTAGGTTTTCCAACCAGCTGAAATCCTACGGCACTTTATTACTAACCTTCAGATTCATGGGCAGGGTTTGTCTTCTGCTCTGGTGCACGTTTATCTGCACATAGAGCTGTATGGGAATATATAGTCCCGTACAGGAGACAGTCATGTATAGGTATTCCTATAGAGGAATATATAGGTATTCAGAGCACTGGAGGCTGCAAATGGAAGTCCCCGCTGGTACCAGCTGTCATTACAGTCTGGCAAGATGCTTGTGAAAAATAATGAGCAACGGGTTTGGGGGGCAATCAACCAAACCTCAAAACAAATTAAGAACTCCAAATTCAAAGCCTCTTCAGGTGTTGCCATGTATGGTGGGACAGCTAGACCTTCTATTTGTTTTAACCAGAAAATCTCTGAGTTTATTCTTTTTGGTTTTTATTGATAGCTCTAGCACAGCTCCTTGAGTCCAGTGGTTTTGGGTAACTGGTATTTGGAGTCTGTCACCCTGTCGGTACCCAATTCCTATCAATTTTCTTCCTGTTTGCACGGAACCATTTTTCTTTTTCAATTTCATTGCCCAGATCATAAATGACTCTCATTCTTTATTCCAAGACGTGCAATGTCTTAGCAGATTGATCAGGTCTGTCTCTGGGGACCCTAGAAATGTGGTCTTTTTCTGATGGAGTCAGAAATACACACAGTGCCTGCTGGGGAAACCTTGGGAGGGCTTCTTGTGTACGCAAACATGTACTGGCACAGGAGAAATCCCCAGGTGCCATTTGGGCAGGAAGCAAAGGTTGGATGGAAAATGAAGAGCAGGATTAGCTCTGCAGGAGCACCAGCACCTCATCTGCTGTTGGAAATGATACCCAGTGTTATTAAATTCTGCAGGAGAGTCCGGCCATGTAAACGCACTGTTTTTATTGGTTATATCTTTATTCATATTGATCATTTCTGTTACCGCTAGATGAGCCCTAGCAGATCTGTGCCTGGCTCGAGGTTTCATTTCAGCAAGGCTCACAGGCTCCCTTTGCTTAAATGGCCGTGGGGATAAGCCGTTCATTTCACAAAGTAAAAGCACCTAGTTATTGAGGAACTTCAACCCACTGTCATCACACTTAATGAAAAGTAACCTCAAAGAAGTAACCACACTGAAATCTTGAGGCATCCTCTGAGGAATTAGCTTCCTGGTGAGATGCAGTGAGCATAGCTGAATATAAAGCAAATTCTTTAGCAATTTTTTACCCATCCAGGGTTTCATCAGGCACCTACCCCAGCATCTTTATTCAGTAAAGATAATTGTGTGGTTAATGCAGCAAATGTGTTTAAGTCCTTTGCTAGACTTTGACAGGACCAATTCTGACAGGACCAATTCAGGATCCTAGGACAAGGATTTTCACACGAAAGTGTTCCATATGTTTCCCTGTCCCTCAATATGAGTCTCCCTGGGTTTCATCACCATGCACTTAATACATCTGGTCAATGAGTGAAGGAATGAGAACTGTCAGGAGTGAGTCAGCTGAAGGAAGTTAATTATACTTTGTGGCAATTTTTGATCAAAACCTTCTTTGAAAAGCATTGTATATGTGATAACACAGCTGGCATTACAAATCCATGAACATCGGCAGCATCACAGTCTGACTTGGGAGGCCAACAGAGCATTACAAAAAACAGAGAATCACTGAGGCTGGAAAAGACCTGGCATCCTGGCATGGATCAGTTATAGTGTGGCCAGCAGGACTGAGGATGTAATTCTCCCCTGTACTGGTGAGGCCTCATCTTGAGTACTGGGGGCAGTTCTTGGCCCCTTACTTCAAGAAAGAGATTGAGGGGTTGCATTTGGTCCAAAAGCTGGGGAAGGGACTGGAGGGAAAGTCTGATGGGAGACTGAGGGCACTGGGAGTGTTTAAGCCTGAATGGAGGTTGCAGTTAGGTGGGGGTTGTGCTCTTTCCCAGGACAATTAGTGCCAGGGGAGGGTTAGGCTAGATGTTAGGAAGCCCTTCCTCCCAGAAAGAGTGATCAGAGTCTGGACTGACAGAGCAGTGATGGAGTCCCTATGTCTGGAGGTATTGAACGACAGCCTGGCTGTGGCCCTTAGTGCCCTGGTGTGGCCAGTGTGGTGATGTTAGGTCCTGGGCTGGGCTGGATGAGTTCAGAGGGATTCTCCAGCCTCAGTTATTCTGTGATTCTGTGACCTCTGAGCTCAAGACACCTCCAGACATGGGGACTCCACCACTGCCGTGGACAGCCCATTCCAGTGACATTTCAGAAGTACCCTGAACTCCTGAAATCATAGCAGCACTCAACAGTAAATAACTGCCTTTTGCCAGCCCTCCCACATGTGAAACTAGCATTGAGGTGAAGAGTTGACTCCACCCTGCTGTGTGTGCACTTCACAACTTAAACACTGTCATCCATCGATATGTGGGGAAATCCTTGCCCTCTTTCATTCCTTGCCATCATAACAAATGCAGTAGAAAACATGATACCTCTTTAAAAGCAAATAAGCTATTTTTCCTTCATCTGAGGCTCCTTGCAGTGATGTGAAACTCAGCTCCCACCTTCATGCTCTGTCAACCCAGGACTGAACTAGCCCAGCACCCCCTGGTGCCGACTCAAACCGCTGCTGCAGTTTGATTGCGCATGCGGAAAGCAGCGATAATTAGCAAACATCTCCAAATCTCTTGGATCTCCCAAAAGGTCAAGGGCACAGCTGAACTCTCTTGTAATCCTCCCTGCCTGTGGTGATTCCTAATCTCTCATTGGCACGACACGGAAATCTTGCTGCCGCTTCCGAGTTTGGGGTCTGGATAATTTGCAGTCTGGAAGAGCTGCTTTTAGTCCTTCAGGGCTACCAGCCATTCGTCCAGTGGGACAAAACCCTGTGCCAGACCAGGTACTTCCTCAGAGTTCCTGGTTAAATTTAATTGTAGCCTTTAGAGAGAACAAGGCTGGAACTCTGCACCCCCCCGGTTTGTCTCAAATGACTTTGTTTTGCCTGTAAAAAGAGAAAGAGTGTGTTGTTGAGGCAGTCTGTGCAGGGGCTGTTGTGTAAGGCTCTCCAGGCACTGAGGACCTCTAAATCAATGGGAAAGCAGGTCGTATATAAGAGAGGATATGGGCCGTGGCGCTGATGTTTCCTAATGGCCATCCTTTATCGTCTGCGCTGCTGAACAAATAACACTGATCCAGCTGTCGCTGCCCTGGAGGGTTTTGTTTTGCTGCCCAAGGAGGGAAATTAGCAAGAGGAGCTGGAACAATAGAAATGCAGCTCATAGGAAATGGCACTTCTGTATGAAACGGATTCCTCTTCAAAGTACAGATTAATTTCAGCACTAGCACAACCTGACTTCGGAGGAGAGCTGTTGCACTTGCTCAGATCCTTCACAAAACTGAAACCCTGGCATTTCCCCAAAGATTGTTTTTAAACAGGTCTGAACTGTCTGTCAGTGGAAGGGGTTAAGCAGTTGGCATCCTGGAAACAGGAGAAAGAAACAGGAGAAATGGAAGGAGTCATCCTCTTAAAAACAGCTTGTTCTGCCAGAGCTCCACCATTCACCTCATTCCTCCCAAACCTAGGGTGAGGCAAAGCAGCATATGGCTTCTAGGGACACTGGCCCATTCTGTCTGATGTAGTCAAAATAGTTCCTTTAAGAATTTGCTTAAGGTTTCTTTTTAATTCCTGCCCTAAATCACTGGAGCAAGTGCCACACCTCACATACTGGGTACAGTTCCTCACACCTCAACACAAGAGAGACACTCAGCTGCTGGAGTGGGTGCAGAGGTGGGAAAGGGAGCTGGTGACCTTCACCTGGAGAATCAATTACAAAAAGTGGCTGAAGGATCTAGGTCTGGTTAGTTTGAAGAAGAGGAGGCTGAGGGGAGACCTCATCACTTTGTACAGCTACTTGAAGGGACACTGTAGAGAGGTGGGTGCTGGTCTCTTCTCACAGGTCATTAGTGACAGTACAAGAGACAAGGATCTCAAGCTGCTCCAGGGGAGGGTTAGACTGGACATTAGGAACTATTTTTTCACAGCAAGAGCGGTCAGACACTGGAACAGGCTGCCCAGAGAGGGGGCTGAGTCACCATCCCTGGAGGTGTTTACAGGTTGTTTAGATGTGGTGTTGGGGGATCTGGTTTAGGGGTGAACTTGGTAGAGTTGATGGTTGGACTTGATGATCCCAAGGGACTTTTCCAACCTGAACTATTCTACGGTTCTAACTTCTACGTCACTACAAGGTCTAAATAACCAGAAGAGCTTGGTGTGTCTGGCTGTTCCATGTGTGTCTGAACTCACGCGTGTGTGTGTTACCTCACAGTCTTCCAATGCTCATTCCAGCACTCGCGCCAGGCTGTTTTCATGAGGAGGAGACTGCACGTTGAAGTTGTCATTACCTGGAGAAGCTGTTTAATTTCTGAAACAGATTTCCTTTGTATTTTTCTCAAAAATGGGTTGTATTGAAACTTAGGGCTCCAGTACTGGGTGAATTCATGAATCCTGGGTGCTGTGGGATCACGGAGAGCATGGATGTGACAGGACCCCAGGAAATGGCTGCTACAGAGGAATTTAAGACTAGATGTTAGGAAGAATTTCCTCACCAAAAGGGTTATCAAGCATTGGAATGGGCTGCCCAGGGCAGCAATGGAGTTCATGGAGAGATTCAAACAATGTGTGGACCTTGTACTGAGGGACAAGGTTTAGGGGTGACCAGGCACTGCAGGGTCAAAGGTTGAACTTGATGGTTTTCAAGGTCTCTTCCAACTAAAGAGGTTCTGTGGTGCAAAGGTGCTTTGGCAGCTGCTTTATAGAGACAGACTGAGGCTGACAATCCCATCAGGACAGAAACTGAATCATCAGAGCCACGCTGGACCCCTGTGCTCAAAATGACCCTAAAAGCCCAGGCAGTGCCTTGAAGCTCCCCAGCACTCCCTGTATTAAGGAGCATGGTGCTGAGCCAAGTGCTGGGTCCATAAATCAGAGTGAGCTGCAGTCTCTGGTCCTGCCTGACGTGGATAATCCACAGCCTGCTGAAAGCACGACAGACAAACGAGAAGGGAAAAACTCTACTTGAGGGAATTTTGGAGGTAGTTTAGTCTGTGCCTCATCCTCCATGGCATGCTAAGCCACTCTGGACAGGGATTTATCAGAGTTACTTTTAAAAGGTTCCAGCAGTGGAATTTCTGTGTTGTTCCTAGATAGTCAAAGTGTCTGCTCTGTTGGATGCTAAATTTGTTCCCTGTGTATATCCTAAATGTCTCTGGTGAGGATTTTATAATGTTGCAGCCTTGTTAGGCTTTTTCATGGATGCGAAGACCCACGTCTCATTGTCTCATTTCCAGCCATATTTTATGTACTGTATAATAAATCCCAGTGGATAGCTGTTTATGGGAACTCACCCAGCATCTTCAGTAGGGATTGGAAATGTGAACAACCTGTAGGGGATTACGAGCACCACACTGAATTTGACAGTGCTATCCACACCAGTGTCTTCAAATGATTTATCTGATGTTTAAAAAGTGAAACTCAGAAATCCCCCAAACCAGTGAAACGCCACAACTCTGAAAGCGTCTGTATTGGGAAAAGTTAGAATTATGATTTTAAAAAATAAGAATTAGTAGAAATTAATTGAAAACCAATGTGAAATATGGGAATATTGACTAGATTGTGAATTTTAAAAGTCAGTTCTAAGTAGTAAGGTATTAAATATTATTCCAGACCTGTTTGCAATGGGCCATTGTGGTGATGTTAGGTGATGGGCTGGACTCGATGAGCTTAGAGGTCCTTTCCAGCCTCAATAATCCTGTGATTCTGTGATTTTTTCAGTTCAGTCTATTTTGGGGTCACTTTTAAGATAGTTTTGCAGTTTCAGAGGAGGATGCTGTTTGCCAATGGGTCTGCACAAACCACATGAAAACCCTGTCGGTAAGTGCCGACAACTCATGTCTGCTGGTGGGTTTGAACTGGAATGCAAGCCTATGGTCTGGAAAAGGTGTGTGTGAAAAACCACAGAGAGGCACATTTTCATGTATGTCCATATAAAAACCTCCCGTCAGAAAAGGAGCAGTTTAAACAGCTGATTCAAGCTCATTTCTGTTACTGCATCTTCTGCCTTTTCTCTTTTGGCTGTGCTGCTCATCCTGTTTACACAGGAACTTTTAGGATCCTAACAACTGGATGTGTTGAAGTCAACATTAATATGCAGAATATATAGGACGTGTGTTCTAGCTGGAGATTGTCCTCATTCCAAGGAGCTTTAGCTGGCTTTCAAGTAATAAATTCACATATTTTGTTGGGATCCAGAGCATGTTTCCAAAATCACAGCTCCCACTGGTCCCTGGTTGCTGTGCGTTGGTTCGCATCACAGGGCACAGACTGCATGTGTATTCCAGTGGGATTTCATCCCATCCTTTGGGATGAAAATTAACGGAAACATATGGTCCAGAAATATGTCTCCTTAGCACATTGATCTCTACGACTGCTTTTATATAGGGCCACTCGATTTGCTGGTGTTGATAGAACTTTGTAATGGCTTCTGCTGTGAGGCATTATGATGGGATGTTTCATCTTTTACTGGCATGATTTTTTACCCCTTAAAGCTTTAGAGCACCCAGCAATAAAGATGGAAATTTTAATGAGAGCCAAAACAGTGTGCTTTATGAGCAGGTTTTGTGGCTGAGGTCTGCTCTTACTCTACCTGGTTTTCTTTTCCTCATGACTACAATTGAGGGAAGCAGTAGCAGCATCAAAGGGGACCATGGTGTTTCATACAATGACTCTAGAGCACACCAGCATAGCCTAAGCTCAGGAAAGCACTAGTTTAACTGGTTTTACAGTATTCTAGCTATGATAGATTGCTTAGGATACTATTTGCAAATGTTTGCAAGCTGTGATCACTGTCCCTCTGAGAACCTATGAAACCTTTTTGAGCCATTCAGATCAGTAACATATTCTTAGTAACCTCTCTCTGCAGGACTTGAAGGTTAGGAGCTCAGAATTACTCTTCCGATGCTCTGTACATCTGAAGTGTATTGGTCAGTGACTGTAACCTCACCCTGTCCTCCATCTGGATCTTTAGAATAGATGGTCTGTTAAGATTTCCAGGCAAAGTCAACTTTTTTCCATACTGCCTTTTCTTTCTGATAGCGTTACTGTTACCTACTGTCCTTCTCTCACAAATCGTCTTGGTTAGAACATCTCTTCTTAAAGGACAGGAAGAAAGGGAGTATTTTTGGAAGCCAATACATTTTGTTTGTATTAGAACACAATCAAAGGGCGATGGAACAGCCCAAACGACCATTACCTGGGCAGGTGCCACCCCAAAAACCTTTCTCAGTCGTTTGCTATTCTGATCATTCTGCTTCAGGCAGAAGGAGAATAGATTTGTTTATCAGGAGTTAGTAGATGAAGCATAAGGGAGACAGATAGCTCTCACTCTGATTATGGATTTATGGAATGGTTGTTGCTCTGTGTTAATGTTAAATGTTTTTTCTTAGGATGGTTTAAAGTCAAGTGCCTCGGGGACAGAGTTCGCTGTTAAGCAGTTATTTATCTTCACGGGCATCCATGCTTTCTGGTGCTGTCGGTGATCTGCACGGGGAGTGGTAGCTGATGGAAGTGTTCAGGTTGTCCACTTCATCCAGCTGTATTTAGAGAGTACTGGAAATCACAGAGTCATTCAGGTTGGAAAAGACCTTTAAGATCATCCAGATCAACCATCAACTCAGCTGTCCCAAGGCCATGCTAAACACTGTCCCTAAGCACTGGATCACCATGACTGTCAAATGCATTCAGGGGTGGTGACTGAACCCCCTCCCTGGGCAGCCTGTCTGTAGGGGCTGTTGCCTGAGAAATGGGACGATTCTTCATGGTTTTACAAACTTAACTGCAGTGTTAGCTTTCCACTGTGCTTGTGGTGACTGGGTAGTTGGGGCTTCAAACAGAGCCCATTTTCTTGCAATTATTTATTTTCAGCTCTGTGTGCAGGACTGAAAGGGGTTATATGTATTCAGTAACCTGGATGTGGTGGTGTTGGATTGGCAGTCGGACTTGAAGGTCTTTTCCAGCCTGAATGATTCTCTGGTTCTGTGGTAGAGCTCTTCTTTACTCCCATAGCTGAGGTGTTCTCTGTGCTGGGTTATTAATAGTGAGGTTAGAATTGGAAATAAAGATTAACAGACTTGTTCAAGTGACTAAATGTCAACACGTGGACAGGGACTTCATTGCTACCATCGAGGCAGCAGAAATCCTAATTTCTTTCAATTGCTTCTACTTGTGATGTTTTATTTGCAGTGGCACAACAGCCTATTCCAAGCGTGATCATGAAAAACCTTCCTTTTGACTCTGAAGCAGCCAGTGTTCATATTAATGTTCTGGCTAAGTGATTCAAAACTCACTGCTGTTCTCCATGATCACAGTCCCCTTCGTCATTAATTCAATTTACCTCATGCATCTTTCGAACTGAGTGTTTCTTTTACATACACTTTTGTTATAGTTATGACTTATCCAGAATTTTCACTATGAACAGGAGTATTTGTGCAGAAATTGAAAGTTCTGTTAGAAACAGTTGGTTTGGACAAATACAAGAATTTCTTACATCTCCTTTTTTTTTCAAGATCAAAGAATCACAGGATGTTAGGGGTTGGNTCCTTCCTCCTGACACCCACCCTTTTCATAGTGATCAACAGTCATGGGGTCACCCCTCAGGCTCTTTTTTTCCAAACTCAGGAGACCCAGCTCCCTCAGCCTTTCCTCATCAGGGAGATGCTCCACTCCATCATCTTCGTGCCTCTGTGCTGTTCTCTCTCAAGCAGCTTTGTGTCCTTCTGGAACTGAGGGACCCAGCACTGGACACACTATTCCAGACCTTCCTAGAGACTTGTTCTGCAAATCCTTTGTGTGTGGCCCAGGCAATGGATTTACTGAAAGGAGATTGAACTGCTCTTTTTTCAGGTTTTTTTGATGAAAATACATTCTTTGGTTGTTTAATAATATTGCTAGCCTGGTTTTTACTGTGTTCTAAAATCAGTATAAGTCACTTCAAAGTTTTTCAAGGCTGCATTAAAATTCTCTTCAGTAGATACTACCTGTTCTGAAACTTCTCTGATACAAACATCTTGATTCTTGACTTCATCCTTTTCTCTCTCGCTGTACAATCTCTCTCTCTGTCTTTCTGACTCTCTTTCCCATAATTTTTTTGAACCCATCACCTTTGCAACGAGATAGAATAGGCAAGGTTCTGTGCACACAGATCGGGGGTTTTATTTGTGCCTATTGATACTTACTGCAATCTGGAGATAGAGATGTGGCAGTGTCATACACTTGGTGTCTCTGAGAAGCAGCTGACACCTCCGTTAAGGCACAGGTTTATACACAGATTCCCAGAGTCAGCAGGGAAAGCCCAGTTTAGGTGCAGATCTCTTCACAAGAACAGATAACTGTAAAGGAGGTGTGGAAATGATGCTCCGTGCGTCATGGACTCAGGAAGAAAGCAGATCTGTCACTTCCAAACCACAGATGGAATGAAGTAGAGCATCAGTTTCTGTGTGCCAAGCATTTGTCCAAAGAATTTCTCCCTCTGGTTTTGCTTGGCAGTATCAAAACTGGAGTTCATCAGCATAAGGTGCTCCTGGGGAGCAAATTCATCGCTGAGTGTCACTGGTACAGGTGAACAACATCAGTTTAAGGCTTGGGCTAGCTTCATTTAACAATAGGTTGAGAACTGGTAAAGTGCAGGATGAGGACGTGGTGTCATACGGGACCAGCAACTGCTTCATCAAGTGACCGGCATCTGCTTTCTACAAACCTGTGTTCGACTGCAAAAAATGAAGCCTCATGGATACCTCTCCTTTAGTAGAGCTGTGTAGGTTGTAACAAAACTGGGTTGCTTCTTGATATTCTTCATTAGATAGATTTCCAGGTTGCCAAGCACAACCTAACTCTCAGCTGGGAACGTGAGGTAATGAGCTTTAGAACTTTGGGATGAAACGTGAAATCTTCTTCTGCATTTTCCAGGAAGAGATTCTCCAGAATTGTTAATTCTGTAAATGAAACTCAGCTAGGACATGACCTTTTGAGAGTTGTTGGGTGACTGCACTTGAACTCTTCCTGATGAACACAGAGAGTGACTTGCAAGGTCTGCTTCTTAAGTTACGAAAGGAGTTTTTAGCTTTTGAACATGTGACTGTGTTTACTGGGTGTTGCGAGCTCTGAGTGATGTACGGGAAACCTATGGAAGCAGGATGTCAAGGTTTCCCCTTGAAAAAAGGACTAGTGGTTCAAATTCCCATGCTGTCACAATGAAAGGAAACAAAAGTGGGTGCAAACGCTGTAGCACTGGCTGTGTGGTCCCGTTCCCTCCCCTTGCCCATGCTGGGGTTACAGCAGCATCCTTTCTCCTGATCTTTGCAAAACTTGTTTGCCAGGAGGTGCTGCTCAGGAGAGTGTCGCTTGGTGCGCTGCATCTCTTGAAGATGCGTATTTTAATTACAATTTCTCTAGGGTTGGTGATCAAGCAGAGGAAGGTGTGAACGTATTTGCTTTCAGGGCTTGCAGATTTGTTTCCTTGCATGAATATGTTGAAAATGTGTAAATATTTAATATTGAACTCTACAGTTGACAGTTACATAACTAACCTACAGGGACAGCATCTCTATTTCCTTACCCCCCCACCCCCTGCCACTGGCGTCCTTATATAACTCAGTGATGTAGCGCAGAGCACAGACTTCTGATTGTGTTTTCAAGCAAATAGCCCAAAGTTACCTTTAGTGGCTGTTCAGACACCCTGAACCCACGATGGGTGCAGTGCCAAGCCAGTCAGAGTGTTCTTCAAAGGAACCTTGGGGGAGGTTTAGACTTGACCTTAGGAACAGGTTTTTCACTGAGAGAGTGATCCGATTTTGGAACGGGCTGCCCATGGAGGTGGTCGGGTCACCATCTCTGGAGGTGTTCTCAGTTAGTCTGGATGAAGTGCTGAGTGGCATGAGCTAGATGTTTAGGGTTACTTGGTTGGTTTTAGGTTGGACTGGATGATCTTTAAGGTCTTTTCCAGCCTCATCATTACTGTGAGACTGTGATACTGGGACTGTTGGTTCTTGGGTGACTGGCAGTCACCCCTAGGACCAATTTTTGCATCAAGTGGTACAACGAGGAATTGGTAACAATGAGTATTAGGGAATCTGTTGCTACCTGAAATACCTTGTTAGGAAGGGGAAACTGTGCCAGGGGAGGGTTAGGTTGGATGTTAGGAAGCCCTTCCTCACAGCCTGGCTGTGGCCCTCAGTGCCCTGGTGTGGCCACTGTGGTGATGTTAGGTCCTGGGCTGGGCTGGATGAGCTCAGAGGGCTTTTCCAGCCTCAATCATTTCAGGATTCTGTGATATTTATAGTGTAATTTTTGGTCGCCATTCCTTTTCCCACCCAGCTGAATAGGTTTGATAGAATTTGAACCCACTGATGCTCTTAGTGGCAGGAGCCCAGCTCCACTGATGAAAAGCCCTAACTCAGGGCTGTGACAACAGCACCAATGCTGGAGCGGCAGCTTGGGAAAAACATCTTTGCAGAAAGCCAGAAAGTTTGTATCATGGGAACCGTTGTCTTCCCGATGACAAAACCAGTTTGAGTGACTAAAAAAATTACCTCTGGGGGCGTGATGAGATTTTCCTGGGGAGTTTAAATGCCACAAGGTATTCTCAGCCTTAAAAATAGAAACGTGTGGGTTGAAATGAGGAGCCGAGAGGTGTACGGAGGGTTGGGGCTTAGGGATACAGATGTTGGCAGCGCTTTAAAAAGATGCTTTTTCTGATTTCTAAATTACCATGCTGCAGCTTAGGACTGTAGGGTTTGTAATTATAATCGTTATCTTATTCAAGGCAGCTTTGAGGAGCTCCTCATAGTGATTTCAAATCTTTTTGGTTGCGCAGGGTTTGATCAGTTCTTTCTGGTTTTGCCCAGATCTGCTTGATATCATGAGAAACGTGTGGGGAAAAAAGCCTAAAATACTGCAGGTTCTGGCAGGACACAAGCCTGCTCATCTCTCAGATGAGGCTGGCTGGCTGTGTCTGCCCTTTCCCCCACCTTTCTGGCTTTCACGTAATCAAGTTGATTAATAACAGCACCTGATTTGTTTTCTCCTGCCAGTTTCCAGTGAAAACTCTGGCTTCATGTCTTCCTGAAGTGCTTTATCTGCTGCTCCTTCTGCTTTCTCACCTTCTGCTCTTGGCACAAGTGTACCCAAGTTTTTCTCCGCCATCCAATTCCCTTCCCTTTTAGCACGTTAGGCCTTGCTTGCTTCGCTTTTCTTTCTAAACCCTCATGTAGAAATTCAATGCTACTCATGCAGAGTAGACTTCTCCAGTGAATTTGGGAAATAACTGACAGTTGAGAGCCTTAGCAGGTCCAGCCCAGGCTGAGCATCTGCTCCTTGCTCAGCTCTCCAGGTTCTGTAGTTCCTGTGCCCAGGTTGTTTGCAGCCTGATGAGACAGAAGCCCAGGATGCTGTGATTTCAGATGGACTTCATACATCTACGGGTTTGAATTTCTTTCCTATTCTTTTATTTTCAGAATTCTTTTTCCCTTCTGCATTTTTCTTCCTTTCAACTCCCTTCTATAGAAAACTCCTCCAACAGTCTTCACTGACCTATTTCTGTTCAGATGTTTGACTGTTAAAGTCCAGTTCTTCTCACAGAAGCTTTTTGTCATGGACTTTTGAGCAGTTTCCTGGAGGACACAGTCCTGTTAGTCCCGTTCGGTATTTCTGAGTTCAGGCCACTCTGTCATAGAAACACAGACTGGCCCAGGTTGAAAAGGACCTCCAAAGGTCATCCAGTCCAACCACCATGCAGGGAGCAGGGACATCCTGAACTAGAGCAGGTTGCCCAGAGCCTTGTCCAACCTCCCCTTGAATAGCTCCGGGGATGGGGCCTCAACTCCCTCCCTGGGCAACCTGTTCCAGTGTTCAACCCCCTCCTAACAGTCCATGTTAGGAGGAGTCCATTGCTCTTCTCCAATGTGAAGCCATTTTCCCTTGTCCTGTCTCATCAGGCCTTCGTAAAGAGTCCTTTATCAGCCTTCTTGTAGCCCCCCTCAGGGACTGGAAGGTCGCTATCAGGTCCCCTTGGATGGAGCTTTCTCTTCTCCAGGTTGAACAACACCAGCTTCCTCAGCCTGTCCTCATGGCAGAGGATCTCCAGCCCCCTGATCATTTTGGTGGCCCTCTCTGAACCCACTCCATCAGATCCATGTCTTTCAAGGACCTCCTATTAAGGTCCTCCCACTCCTCTGTTGGTATCACCCCTGGGCTCCTGCACACTCCTTCGGACGAAGCCAGTAGAACTCAACCTAACTTCAGACTGTTCCCTCCAGATTTTCTCTCATTACAGCCATTTTTTCAGCTGTCATGTGAAACGTGAATTGTTTTCGTTGCTTTGTACATCATCCATCAGGCAGGTATGCGAGATCCTTTCATCTTCATAATAACATTCTGGACCTGGGGTCTTGGTGGCCAGCAGGATGACCAGGAGCCAGCAATGAGCCCTTGTGGCCAAGAAGGCCGATGGTAGTCTGAGGAGGATTAGAAGGGGGTTGGTTAGTAGACTGAGAGTGGTTCTCCTCCCCCTGTACTCTGCCCTGTTGAGACCACATCTGGAATAGTGTGTCTGGGTCCGGTTCCCTCAGTTTCAGAAGGACACAGAGCTGCTTGAAAGAGTCCAGCGCAGAACCACAAAAATGATGGAGTGGAGCATCTCCCTGAGGAGGAAAGGCTGAGGGAGCTGGGTCTCTTGAGCTTGGAAAAAATGAGACTGAGAGGTGACCCCATGAATATTGATCAATATGGAAAGAGTGGGTGTCAGGAGGAAGGAGCCAGGCTCTGCTCAGTGACGCCCAACGATAGGACAAGGGGCAATGATTGCCAGCTGGAGCAGAGGAGGTTCCACATCAAGTTGAGAAGAAACTTCATTGCGGTGAGGGTGCCAGAGCCCTGGAAGGGGCTTCCCAGGGGTGTGTGGAGTCTCCTTCCCTGGAGATGTTTAAAACCCACCTGACTGTTCCTGTGCAACTGGATCTAGGGGATCCTGCTCTGGTGGGGGGAATTGGGCTGGATGATCCTTCGAGGTCCCTTACAGTCCCTAACACTCTGTGATTCTGTGATTATTTAGCTGCTGAGTTGGGCTATTGTTGCCAGGTGTATGAACATACTAGGGGCAGTGTAACGTTAACATGGAAATCAGTTATAAGAACACATACACCCAATATTCAGTTAATTACTCGAGTGAGTGAGTACTTTACTTTTTTTACCTGTGTTTGTTGACTCAGAAAGATTGATTGGGGATTTGTTTGGCTTTTTCCTGAAAGGACACAGAGCTATCACTCTCTAAGCCATTATAAGCCAGGCATTGTGTGACTCTAGTCCGTGCTTTGCTGTCCACTGTCATTTTAAGTCTCTTCAGTGAGATCTGCATTAGTTTTATTTAGCTATTATTACAGTACAAGAAGGACGTTGAGGTGCTGGAGTGGAGAAGGTCAAGCAGGCTGCGGAGAGGTCTGACAAACAGGCCCTATGAGGAGCAGTTGAAAGAACTGGGGTTATTTAGTCTAGAGAAGAGAAGGCTGAGAGGAGACCTTATTGCTCTTGACAGCTACCTAAAAGGCAGTTGTAACGAGGCTGGTGCTGGTCTTTTTTCCCAGATTATTAATGATAGGATGAGGGGACATGGCCTCAAGTTGCATCATGGAAGGTTTAGATTGGATCTTCAATCTAAACTTCCTGAGAGAGTGGTTGGGCTTGGGAACAGGCTGTCTAGGGAGATGGTGGAGTCATGATCCCTGGAGGGGTTTAAAAAAGTAGTAGATCTAGCACTTGAGGCCATGGTCTAGGCTTTAGGGAGATGTTGGGATGAGGGCTGGATTTGTTGGTCCTAGAAGTCCTTTCCAGCCATGAAGATTCTATGATTCTGTGATTACCAGTGAAATCCATTACAGCTTGAGTTGCTCATTACTTGGACAAAAAATGTGCCTGCGTGTCTAGAGCCTTCAGAATTAAAACACAGGATGTGATTTCTAAACATGGTTCAACTCATGACAAAAATAAATGCACTTCCAGTTCTGCCAGCATGTCACTGCATTTTTCTGGAAGGAAGAGCCATGAGGTCTTACTGTTCTCTACAACTACTTGAAAGGAGGTTGTAGAGAGGTAGGGATTGCTCTGTTCTCCCTAGTGGCCAGTTATAGGATGAAGAGAAATGGCTTTAAGCTGCACCAGGGGAGGTTCAGCCTGCCCATGGTGGGGATTGAGTCCCCATCCCTGGAGGTGTTGAAGAGAAGGGTAGATGTTGCACTGGGGGACAGGGTTTAGTGGTGACGGTAGGGCTAGGATGAGGTTGGACTTGATGATCTTGAAGGTCTCTTTCAGCCCAAACTCTTCAATTATTCTGATGTCATGCTATTCTTTGGATTCAGTGTTCCTTCATACATTTTCCTATTTACTTACTAATCTATTTAGTTCCTTTCAGTAGTTTTTAAACAAAGGTTCTTTAAAGAACCATTTAGATGAGAACATTTGGAAATTGTTTTGAAAATTATTGCTTTAATCTGTTTGACTTGAATCTAATTTTTTATCTCAATTTAATGCCTTTATTTGGCACCAATTGATTGTGATTTCTAACAAAGCTGCCTTATTTCTGTTACTGTTTGGTGGCTCAGGTGAAGTTCTCAACCCTTTCATTAGTTAACAGGACTGATGCTGTCTTCTGTTGGTTTCATTTGGATTTCCCCAACTAGAAAATAAAACTCGCAAGTTCCTGTTGATTTTTTTCTTTCTCTTTTGCTGAGAGAACTGTACTTCTACTTGTTCTCTCTCCTACCACATTTTGTGTAGCTTCCACGAGCAGTTCTGTTCCTTAGCTTTAACCTGATTTGGACTGGACTGAATGATTCCTGATGTGGTCTTTGCAGGGTGTGGGACTGCAACAGGAGGAGCTGAAGATGAAGGGGAGGCTGAAGCTGGTTGGATCGAAGGTGCTGCCATCCTACTCTCCGTTATCTGTGTGGTACTCGTCACTGCCTTCAATGACTGGAGCAAGGAGAAGCAGTTCCGTGGGCTTCAAAGCCGTATTGAGCAGGAGCAGAAATTTACTGTTGTCCGTGGTGGACAGGTCATCCAGATCCCAGTGGCAGAGATAGTGGTTGGTGACATCGCACAGGTGAAATATGGTGAGTTGCATCCACTAGGATTTTACTTTCCGGAGCTTCATTTAACTCTCCTTCCCCTTTCTAGCACAATGGACACACTTCACTGGAGGTGACTTAGAAGATGGGGTTGTGTGGTGTCATTCTGTCACGGTAAGAAAGCAGTTTGGCTCTTAGGGCAAAAGGAAACCCCAGATTGTTGGCTGACCATTGCACTAAGCAATATGGACAGGTAGGGTGAGAGTTCTTTCCCTCTTGTTTTCTTTTTACCTTTTAATGGGATTGTTACTAATTGTGATTTCACTAACAAAAATGTAATTCTATAAACAGCCTTCCTGAAGCCCTCTGGTTTTCCATTACCATGTTCTTCCCAAAAGGTGATCTTCTGCCTGCTGATGGGATATTTATTCAAGGAAATGATCTGAAGATTGACGAAAGCTCTTTAACTGGAGAGTCAGACCAAGTCCGCAAGTCTGTTGACAAAGACCCGATGCTCCTGTCAGGTGAGTCAGCCTGAACTCCTGTTGAGTTCTCTTCCTCTTCTGCACTGCTTTGTTCAGCTTTGTGTTTATTTTGTTTTACCAAGCCATCAAGTTTTGGTAACCGTTATACAGCTGATGCTTTGAAGACCCTTTGTTGTTGGATACAGTAAATCCAGGAATGAAGTGCTTAGAAGGAAATGAATGTACTAAAATACAGTGAGTTTGGCTTCCCTGTCAAATTCAAGTTATTTGCACTATTTGCAGTTTTTCCTATAATTCCACACTGTAATTGGATGGTGATTTTAAAATTCTAGCAAAGACAGTTTCTAAATGGATTGGTTTTGTCAATAGTTTCCAGCTGGGATGTGAGCACAGATTAACAGTGAAGAAAAGATAACGACCATTCTCAGTGAGTTCTATAGGTTGAAATGATGGTTGTTGAAATACTTTTGAACCCTTGAATCATGGAAAAGATTCCTTTGGCTCTCTGGCCGTACAGCCAGCCGTGAGTCAACCAAATGCCATAGCTACATTGCAGCGCAGCAGGTTTATGTTGCGACGCAGAAATCCTGCCCTCGTCCTTCCTCCCCGAGCTGGTGTTTCCCAAGCAACAGCTGTTGGGAGATGCTTTGGGTCAGAAGAGACAAGGAGCGATGAGTAAGGATGCGATGGTTTGTATTGTATTAACATTGCAACGCCTTTCCAAATTGAAAAGCAGATAATTAGCTGACTGGCTATGAGATTACGAGTACTTATTCTGTGAATTGTGGAATCGTGGGCAAAAGGTGGTGGCATTCATTTCAGACGAGGAAACTGCCATCAGCACAGGCTTCACGTTACAAAAGCCTCTGTTAATTAATTTAACTTTAGCGAGCTCCCAGCACCTTTCTGCCTAAAAGTGTGCAATGAAAAGGATCTTTTCTCAGATTGCACAAAAGATCCCTATTGCTTCTGAGAATGAAACAGCAGAACAAACTTCCTTTGCTCTTTTAGAAAGGTCCTTTGGTTTCTTGAAAGCGATTTTGGGTTTATTTGTTAATAATTTTTTTTTTTGCTGCTGTTTGCTTGCCAGCTGTGAGCTGGAAATGGTCAAGGCTAGCTTGGATGGGACTCTGAGCAACCTGGTCTAGCAAGAGGTGTCCCTGGCCATAGCAGGCAGTTGGGACTGGATGAGCTCTTCCAACCCAAACTGTTCTGTGATTCTATAAAGACAACAGGAAGTTTTGTCCTGGTAGACTTGGAATTTCAAAAAATATTGTTAGGATGCTGCCTGCCACTGTTCTCCCTTAATGATCTGGTGGGAGTGAAATCTCTTCAGGCTTGACAGAGGAATAACTGAAAACACAAGGTCTGAATTGGAACCGTAGTTTGTTTGCAAATCAAACACCCCAAATCAGAAATGATTATGTATTTTCACCATTGGCACCTGAAATATTCACTCAGTTTCAATGCCATAATTCACCTGAATTAGTTTCTGTGCTTAATGTCCTGCTTAATCATCCCGATAGTCACTTACTGCACTTGAGAATGGATTCTAAAAGTCCAGGTGCTGACTGAAACAGATGGTGTGTTGCCATGTCTGTGACACGTTTGATCCACCTAGGAAGGAAAAGATGGAAATACAGACCCTGCTATACCTGAGACCACACAAAGCAGCCTCTACAGTTCCACCACACTTCTGTCTGTTTGATAAACAGAGATCTGAGTGCATGCTGTAGCCGTGGCATCAAAAGCTTAGAGGAGGCCATAGTGACATTAAATTCCTTTGCAGTGAGCACATATGTGGTGGTACCTCACCTCAGAGGCAAAGACTGGGCAACCAACCGCTACTCAGCTGCCTTGATTGAAGCTCATGAGCCCTTTACATTTTGTATAGTTCAAAGTGGACAGGAATCCATAAGACCAAAACACAGAAGTTTTGAACATGAGTCTGGACTCACGGTGTGCAGGGTAGAGGATTTGGGGGGAACACGTTACAATAGTTAACCCTTAGGAGACTGACTGCCTGCAAGTTATTTTTTGGGTATTTATATTCATTCGGTTAAGGTGTGAAAAAGTTGCAGAGCAGATGTCACCTACAAAAGTTCTCACTGAGCTGGGACCAACAGAACAAGTCTAAGTGTCGGCTTCTGCTTTTTTGGTTATGGCAACCGCAGGCAGAACTACAGACTGGGAAGAGAGTTCTTAGAGAGTATTCAGGTAGAAAGAGACTTGGGAGTACTGGTGGACAGTAAACTTAGCATGAGTCAGCAATGTGCCCAGGTGGCCAAGAGGGCTTG
>VZRI01013999.1:90557-121559 GCA_013397515.1 Upupa epops | reverse complement strand
GGGGTGGTGAGAGGCGGACGGATTGTTTTGATTGTAAACAGCTTTCTGTAGCTATCAGTAGTTACTGCTCATCATGTCTTTGGTTTTTTCAGTACCATCCTGACTAGAATCACAGAGCAAGGTTTGCAGAAGTCTACAAATTATTTTCAAAGTTCCAAGAATTTACTGCATAAAGCTAATTCCCATCTTCTGTTGTTACTTGGACTTGATTATTGACAACATTGCCTTTACAGAGGAAACCTGACGGGTGTGCCAGCCAAAGACTTGCAGATAAACACTTATTTTATAAAAATTAAAAGCAGTAATGATCAGCTAACACTCATGATAAAGATTTTATTATAATGAAACTAAATATGTACCCAGATCCGCTGTTTTGATGATGAGACTATGCTGTGTAATTGGTGAACTCACTTGAAGGCAGGGAGGCCATCCAGAGGGACCTTTACAGACTTGAGAAGTGGGCCAGTGCAAACAGCATGAGATTCAACAAGTCAAAGTGCAAGGTACTGCATCTCGTCAGGCCAGTCCCAGACACAGTTACAAACTAGATGCAGAGCAGGTTGAGAGTAGCCCTTTGGGGGTGCTGAGGAGCTCAATATAAGCAAACAATGCGCTGATGCAGCCCAGAAGGCAAACCTTATCCTAGGATGCATCAAGAGAAGTGTGGCCAGCAGTGGAGTCTCCTTCTCTGAAGACATTCAAAACCTGCCTGAATGTGTGCCTGTACAGTTTGATCTAGGTGATCCTGCTGTGGCAGAGGGATTGGACTAGATGATCTTTCAAGGTCCCTTCTGATCCCTAATGATTCTCTGATTCTCAACCCTTTCTGACTAATGCACACTGGTAGGTTTTATTTTTGGTGTGTAGTTAGATTGGCCTCAATAACTGTAGCGAAAGGACAAAGGGGATGGGATCAAGTTAAAAGAGGGCAGACTGAGATCAGATGTGAGGAAGAAATCCCTCCCTGTGAGGGTGCTGAGGCACTGGAGCAGGTTGCCCAGGGAGGTTGTGGCTGCTCCATCCCTGGAAGTGTCCAAGGCTAGATTGCATGGGGCTCTGGGCGACCTAGTCTGGTGCGAGGTGTCACAGTATCACAGTCTCAGAGTACTGACGAGGCTGGAAAAGACCTTAAAAATCATCCAGTCCGACCTAAAACCAACCAAGTAAACCTAAACATCTTGAGGTCCCTTTCAACCTAAACTATTCAGTACTACAGCAGGAGTCTGGCATAAACCACCAGTTAATGGTTGCTGGTTTTACTTTAGCTATATAAGCCTTGTGCTTTGTGCCTTCAGGTACTCACGTCATGGAAGGCTCTGGACGAATGCTTGTGACCGCTGTGGGTGTGAATTCTCAGACAGGCATCATCTTCACTCTGCTGGGTGCCGGAGGAGAAGAAGAAGAAAAGAAAGATAAGAAAGGTAAATCTCCACAACACATAACAATGCTCTGCAGAAAGCTCTGGGGCTTTGGGTAGCCAAAGCTGTTCTCTGCTCTTGACAAATAAACACGATTTGAAAACCTTGCTTTTTCTGTATACATTGTTGTCATTACATGTCACACAGAAAAACAGGCAGAGCTGTTAACCAATAACTGCATTGGGTAACAAGATGTTTTTCCAGTGTGAAATAGCAGGCCCTCAGCACCTAATTACAGCAGGGGTATACGTGGGCACTCCCATTGCCATGTCTCCGCTACATAAATCCATGCTCACCCAGAGCTCGCTGAGCTTTTGCTCTTGTGCATTTCCATTTATGGAATTTTGGTTTTTTAGGGTAAAAAAAAACTACCCCACCTCAGGTCAGCCATGAAGATCACGTCTTTCTTTGAGCTTCCCAGTCAAACTCAGCTAAGAGATATGGCTTTCTGCTAGCCCTGCCGTTTAATGTCAGGGAGTGACGTTAGGGGCATTTGAATTTCTTCAGATGTAAAGGTCAACTGAATAAGAGTGAAAGACAAGAAAGTAGCGTAAATGTTAACAGAGAGTTTAACTTTGATGTCCTGTATCAGTTAATGGAATCACAAAGCCTCTTCAGACTTTTCACCTTATTAAAGAGTGATGTCATCAGCAGTTGCTAATTTATGGGTTGCACAGGAAGGAGGGATGTGATGGAATGTTTGTCTTCTGTTCACACAATCATGTAAATTGTTCAAGTCTGCTCTCTGAATTCCATTCCGAGTTTGCTCTAAGAATATTTATCTCTCCATCACAATTAAGGGCAAATTAATAGGGCTTTTCCAGACATTCCCACTCTTTTTAGTGCTTTTCAGTACGAATAGAAAAGAGTAGTTGTAGCTTTACTGACCATTTCGCTGCCAGGCAGTGCGATGCTGCTGGTGTTTTCACTTCCATCCTTTTAATTTCAGGCTGCAGACAGGAAGGCCAAATTCAGATGTTTTTTCTGACCTACAGTGTCCATTTCTGACCATGGACAAGCTGTTGCCCTTGACTATGTGTTTCTCTGAGGAAATCCCTTTTTACTCGATGAGGTTCGTTTCTGCAGGAATCCCAGTACCCACTAGGCAGTGGGTGAGTTGTAGGAACATTCACAGGAGAAAGACTGAGCCTTCCTGAAGTAAAAACTTCCCTGACAGACTAGTTGTGAGCAGTATCTTAGAATGTAATCTTGATGTCACAAAAAGACTCGGATAAACAAACCGATTGAGCAGCAGAACAGCTTGGCAGTGTCCTTAGACCAAGTCTGATTGGGTGTAGCTCCAATCCCAAGCAAACTCCTTCACCAATTCTAGTTTAGCTAGTGTAGAGGAGTGTCTGGGCAGAGCTGGTAGCCTAAGCTCCAGTAGAAACCTGCAATTCTCTGAGATGCTGCCAGTCAGAAATGTTTGCTTCAGTCGTGTGTGGGTCTGTGCTTTTCTCCTTCACTAACATGTCGTCAAAATCATCATACAGGTGTGAAACAGGAGGATGGACAGCAGCTTCCAGGTAGAGTAAAAACTGTACCCCATCAAATGAAAGCCTGAGGCTATCAGCCAGCTGAGCTAGCTTTGGTGCTAATCAGGGTTGAACTCATGATTACAATAATCGTCTTTGAATCAGTCCAATTAACCAAACGAATAATTCCAAATCAACAGGGCTGTTTGTGGCAGAGATCGGAGCATGCACACCGTGTTGGGGTTGCAAAGCTTAGCACTAAGCTTGACTAATCAGTTATTCTCCAGAAGTAAAGTGCAGCGTGTGAAATACTGGAGCGTGTGATTTGCTATGAGCAGTTCATGTTGTGCTGGTTAGCGTGAGGATCCAAAAGGAATGAAAAACAAGTGTGAGTAACCAGAGCAGTTGAAGTTACTGCCATCGAAGTAATCAGATTTGCAATTGAAATTGTCACGGAGGTGGTTACTCAGGGTGTGTTTTTGAATCCCGGATGCTGTTTATTCTCTCTTCTCAATTTACATGTGTAAACAGAGTAAGACCATTTATTTCTTTTCTCGAATAACAAACAAGAACAGTGTGAAACACTCGCCACAGATCAAGGACCAAAGAAGTTCCAGAGTCTAGATCAGGAGTCTGTTCTCTTGTGAGCGAAGAACCAACAGAAACAGAACAAAACTTACTTGATCTAATATTCATAGAGACTAATTTTTGAGCACCAGTGAAAAAAACATCAGGAAATAGTAAAACCTTCTTTGAGTTTTTCAGCTTCTTGCTAGGAAAAGGTTTCTCGAGCAGTTGTAATAATATGCAGATCATCACTGAAAACAAACAGAGCCCTTTTTTTGGTCTGATACTTATTTCACTGTTATTTGGGATTTAAATCACTCGGTATTCTCCTCAAGACCATAGTTGTGATTTCCACATGCAATAGTGAGAAGTTTAGCCTTTCTGCTCAGATCAATGTGCGTATTAACTAGGTTCTGGCAGGACACAGGCTGAGCCGACGTTTCAGTGGGCTGTGTCAGCGCATCATAAAAGCAACATTATGGAAACCATAGAACATCGTGTCTACTCTGTTCTTTCTGCTACAGACTTGACAACTACCCTGGCATTGTGTAAATCCACTACTTTGAGGGAAATATTTCAAAGATTTTAATACTTTCCCATTATATAAAAAAAAAATCATCCTATACCAAGAAGGGCCAGAGCAATGTGCATAGTGCTGTCAGGCCTCACCGACTCTGTTGACTCCCTTCAATGTCTTGCCTACTTATTTACTTATTGTTACTCCACACATGAGTTTTTGCCTTATTTTGTGTGACACCTTTGTGATGATGTTTTGCTTTTGACCTGTTGTGTTAATTGCTTTCAAACCAGCTTGATTTGGGAGAAAACAGAAGCCATTGTATTCCATGAATGCATTTGATTTGGTTTGTCATGTGCGTTTTTTGTGTTGCTGTTATTATTATTATTTATTGGTTTTTTTTATCCATTATTGCTCAGTAGATTCTTCCCATCCCTCCTCCCACCCTCCTTCAGCTACAGATGGTGCAACAGGGGCAAATGCCACCGATAATGCAAATGCCAGCTTAGTCAATGGTACGTCACCAACCCCCCCTAGCCTGTTTGACTGATGCATTTCTCTCCTGACTATCTAAGATCTCCTCTTCCTTTAACGAGCTGCACAGATGTTGTTTGTGCATGTCACTACCCTCTGAGAGATCCTACTCCACAAACGCCATATTGGCTTAGAAGACGTGGCACAGAGATGCTATGACTTCCTTTATTTATCCAGAATTAAGCATGGGAGGGGAGGAGGTAGAAATTAAGATCTATTTGCTATGAAGTAAAACTGCAGTTAAAAGGAACAGTTAATTGAGGCTGGTTTGCAGACTTTGGATTTGCCCTTACAGGAGTGAGACATGTGTGCCAGCGTGCGCCTGAGTAGCTCCATGATAAATGGATTAGATCTTCTTTTCTCCTGATGCGGCATATTCATGCAATCTCCGTGTCGTGCTGAGAAAAAGGCCTGGGATCAGCAATCTGGCTCACTTTCAAACTTCACTATGAGTTAGGGATAACTTGTGAGCATCTACTTTGTAAAAGACTGACCCAAAGTTTTATGTGTGGGTGTCTGTGGATGCCGTAGAACAGAGAGCATCTCTCCAGCTTGCCTTTATCTACTAAGCAGGAAAGAAAGAAATGACCACAGTCAATTGTGACTCTTTCTTAGCGCAGATTCTTGACCCTACTTCTCAGCAAGCAGCTATTTCAGTCTCTCTTTGAAGTCTGATCCCAGTGTTAAATGGGATGGGTCATTATTAGTGTAGGCAGCAGCCGTATTTTCCTGATAACCAGATTCATTTGTCTTTATTTTCCAAAGAAAACCTTCCCATTTGTACAGCACCAGTAGTACTGGCTAAAGCAATTCTGCTTTTCTTCGTGCTGGTCCTAGCACTGGTTTTCCATGCAGATCAGCAGTTGATGCATTATGCATGGGAAACGAGGTTCTGTCAGCAGCACCAAATATTAAGAACTAAGATTTACTAGAGTAATTATCTACTTTAAAGCAAAGACATCGGAAATCTTTGAGCCTACATTAAGTTTTACTGTAATTTAGAACAATAATATAACCAGATTTAAAACTGTACTCCTGTACATTCTAGGTTTGCTGGAAAATTAAGATTTACAATCCTGCATCTGCATGACTGGAACCTCTATCATCCTGATTCTAACAATCCAATTTCAAAATCCTTTGAGACCAGGAACCAGGAGGTGAATGATGAATATTTCATTCTCCACTCTTTGTGCTCTGTGATTCTACTCTGTTTTATGTAAAAACTCCAAACCAAAACAGCCCCCACAAACAAAAATCTTCTGAAAGCCAACCCAAAACCCAAGCACACACATACAAGAGTCATCCTGACTGGAGTCTCCACTGGAGACTGCAGGATTACATTTATGCTCAGTCCCACACGTTGCTAGGGACTAAATTAAGCATCTACTTACATGTTCTGCATGGTGCAGAAATGAGTGCAGAGTTGAAACCTGCCCCCACACCCCCCACACTGCATCAGCAGTTTTAGTTGCCTAGTAGATGTCCGTTGTGTTTGCTCTTAATTCCTGAACTTAGTACAGGAGTTGAGTTCCAAGGGGTATTACATCAGTGTCTTAAGTATGTGATTCTTCCATGTTGTCTCCCTTCAGATTCAATAGTCACTGTCCCTGTTTATATTGGAGTTGAGAGACATAGACTCCACTCTTCAGACAACAAAGTGGAGAAGTCAGTTTGTTTTGTGCAGCTGAGCATGTTTTCACTTTTGTCTCTTCTGGGAGGAGACAGCTGAATTAATTCTGCAGCTCACTGATCGTGAACAGTTCCACTTAGCTGACCTGGTGTTCAGAGTTGAACTTAGACTTGATAAAAAGACTTAGACCCAAGTGCTTGGAAATTGTCTGGGAAATCACCAAACCCAGATTTCTGTTGATATTATACGTTTCTCTAGTTCTAACTCACGATGAGTTACAGAACACTGCAAATGAGGTTGCTTTGGAGGGAAGACAGATTGAGCTCTAAAGCAAAGAAACCAAGTGCAGTTGGTCCTTTTTGGCCTGAATGAAATCCATCTTGTCCGTAATGGTTGAGAATTCTCCCTGAGATGTGACTGGAAACAAACATTTTTCCCTGAAGTCAAACACCTCTGTATTCTTTAAATTAAAGAAATAAACTTTAACACACCCCCTACCCCCCAAAATATGCTTGAATAAGTATGTAGCTCAGGAGAGGCTATAGCTTGTTCCTTGAAAGGCAGCTCCATGGTTGATTGCAACATACAAATAATTTCCAGTGCCCACGGTAGGTCTTTGTTGTTGGTGTTCATTGGCTCTCCCTGATGGACTGGGGGAGGTAAAGGGCAGTCTTTTCCAGGGAAGGTGGTTTGGATGTGGGTAGTAACAGTATTGTTGGTACATTCCAAAAGACATATAATGTGGTTAGGCAAAGGCAATGAGCAAACCATTTTCTATCAGAACCTTCCGAGGCACTGCAGAACACAGGTCACATTAAGAGAGGGCTCTGTATTTCTTTTCTATCTTTTGATTTTTCATCCTGGCTTAGAAAAGTGATGAACATCTACTTAGATCAATTCCTCCAGATTGCAGGGCCCAAAAGCTGTTCCTTTTACTTAATTCCAAAACAAGAGAAAAATAAACCATTTCCGAAATGATGCTTGAATTGTTGAGAATGATGTAGAAAAATATTATCAAAGTGTGAATAAGCAGTCATCCTTCTAATGTTCCTAAAGCGTGCACGGTGATCAGAACAATGAGCTAATATCTCTGGTCCTGGCACTAACTGAAAGGAGAAAGGATCTCTCAGCAGTAGTGATTCTATCATTTAAATTTCTCTCTTCATTCATAATTGATAGCCATTTGCAAATTCCTCCGAGCAGGAGGAAATAAATCCTTTACAGCATTCTTTTCTTTACCATAATTGCCTCAATCACCTCTTCTTTGTCATTCTACCTAAATAATTGGAATATGACTAGCTGTGATGACCTGCACTCCTCCAATTGCCCTATAACCTCAGAGCAGGGTAGGGATCTCTTGTGTTGTTGTTATTGTAAATGATTGTCCTTTTGGCTACTGGTAGGTTTAGGTTGCCCAGGTAGATGAATGGGTGATGTAATTAATGGAAACAATTCTGATGCCCCTATTAAATAGCAAATACATAGCATAAAGTTAAATACTCTGATTTACATCTTCAAACCAGTGTGTTTTGAGTTGGCTGGTTATGAAATCGTCGGTTTAGGGGATGATGTCTTTTTTCTTAAATTGAAAAATCTTCAGTTCTACTGCTTTAAAGTTTTAAATTGTATCCTGAAAAAGGGACTGCAGGGCAGGAAATAGGGCAGAGTGTCTGCTCTGCTCTCCTGTTCTTCCAGAAGGTTTTGTCCTCTAACCAGAAATCAGAATATGTGGAGGTTTTTTGTGCCTTCCACTAACTTTATTAAAAAACATTCTAAGAAGAATATCCATTAGGCAGATATGAAATTCAACTCTGTGCTGCAGGCTGAATTTTTAAAGACAATTTCATAATGAAAATGAAGTTGGATTTGTTCAAGTCCCCAGATTTCTGTCTCTTGATAAGTCCTTGAGGATAGAGGCCGCTTTTTCCAAAGTCCTTTTACAGCCAAGGGGTCAGGAGTTAGAATTGTGGACAAGCAGATGATGCTGAATGGTTTACTTAGCACACTTTACTAATCCATTTGAGCGTATGTCATCATCTTGGATCATTCGAGATACTCTCAGATGATTATATGTAGTTAGATATTCCTTACCGTCGTGCTTTCCAGTTTCTCAGTGTCTGTAACCATTCAGGATGCAGTGAAATGTTATGGTGAGAAATTGACAACTGATTTGGCCATTTGTTGCACTGTTTGAGAGGGAAGTTTTTTGTGCCCTCCCAGTCACTGAAAGTGCAAGAAGTGAATCAGCCTTTTCATTCTGCTGCTGTTTGATCTCAGCATAGAGTGGAAGGGTGAATATGTATGCTGAGAAGCGCTGTCTGCTGCATGTTGGGAGCAGCTGCTTCATTGCAGGAAGCTGGAAGAGCAACACTTACTAAAGCTGATAAACTCTTATAAAACATTTCTTATTAGAATGTGTCCAACTTCATGTTAAAAAAAGCTGCTTGAAGTCTTAATTTTTTTGTAAGTATTAATTTTCCTCAGCATTATTATTATTATCCCCATACATTCATCAGACATGACTGCCAACAGAGAGCGTCACCTCAAGTAGTGTTTTTTGTAAGGTTCATCTGTCACTGGGCAGGTTCTGGAAGGGATTCCACCAAGACATTTTGAAATAGTTTCCTGCCCGTTCTCAGTACAAACTAAACAAAGAATAAGGACTTTAGTATGAGTCTCTATGTGGTCGAAGTACTGGACTGGAGATTACAGATAATATAGGATAAACCAGCTGTAGGATGGTCACCTTGTATTTATAGGAGTAACTTGCTGAGTAATACAAACACATGAGGAAGGTGTCATTCTAAAATAGCATCTGATTTGCACATTTTAAAAGTTGTATTTAAAAGTTACATTTATTAACACTCATTTATATGTTGCCTTAATTTACTAAAAATACTGAATTGAGTTCTGGAAGAATCCATTAAGACAGCCATTCTCTATACTGGTTTGTGCCCGTATTCAACCCATAGGTGTTTTTTTTAAGTCCCAGCATTCTAAAATTCCAGTTGAGGAGTATGATTGCCATTCTCCTTTCCACTGGACTCTTTTTATTAGTTTCACCCTCTTAATTTATGCAGTTTTCTCAGAAATACCTGCTGATGTTTAGTATTTTCCATGTCACAACACTGAACTTGACTGCAGCTCCTTGAATGTGTCCCGCTAGGTTGTCTGTGCTTCTCGGTAAACGTATGGTGACCCTGGCTACTGACCATGAAGAAGTGTCTGTAACATGCTCATTACTTTTGTCTCTGCCCTTTGATTTAAATTCCCATGTTCATGCTCTGTCCTGGGTGAAGATTGTTTACTGTCTGTTGTCTGTTGAAATTTCTCATCATATAGGCAAAATGCAGGATGGGAATATGGAGAACAGCCAGAACAAAGGTAATTCTCTTTTGTATTAAAGAGGTTGTGGATTGATTGATTGTTGGTTGGCTGGTTTTTGTAGCATGTAGTTAAATTCTGTTCAAAACTCAAGTGGAAATTTATCATTTGTGCCTGTGTGTAGAGAGGACATTCAAGAAAACCCTAAATGACAACCAACAGAAACCCTACCAGAGAGGTGGTAACTTAGAGGGTTTGGATGTTTCAGATATTTAGGGTAGGGGAAGGTCAGTGTTGGTAATAAACCATTGGTAGATGATACTTTCACATCACAGAGCTCATTCAAATCCATTTTCTTGTGCAAGCTCAGTAGGCTCCATATTGTAAGTGAATTCTCAACCTTCTTTTTGCTCTGTCTCGTCGTCTTTGGTGTTCAGTGACATCATAGGGACAGTAAGAAAAGGCAACTTACAAGCCAAGAGTTTATTTAGCAAGATAAAAACACATCATCAGACTAAATGACAGGGAGATTAAGAACTCTAGGAGTTTTTTATTTAATATACAACCTCAGGTACTGTAATAAAATGGAAATAAATATTTTGCTTTCTCCAAAGCAAAATCCTGGTTCCCTATTGAATCTGTGGGGCAGAGCTAGCACGGTGTCTTTGGGTCATGCCAAATAAGTACGTTCAACTCGAACTTTCTCTTCTCAGTACCAGAGACTGCCAAGATGGTGGATCAGAAATGGGATAGATAAACTCAGCAGTTAATGGGACAAAAGGATTAAATCAAATGATGCTAAATGAATATTTTAAGGTCAGCTAGATGAATTAGATTTCCAGGTCAAAGCAGCAAATCAGTTTTGTTCAGTCTGTTCACGAATGTCAAAGCAAAGCTGCCTCATCTCATCCTTTTAACTATGAGTGTGTTCAATGCAGAACAGACATATACACATATATAAACTGCAATGTCCTTGGGTTTAGAACACCATGTCTTTCCCTTCCATACCAAGGGAAAGTTTCCTTAGCATTCTCTCGAGAAAGGATGCTTTACTCTAAACATTCTGCTTTCTTTTCATGGGAGAATGCAGATGGTGTCACCACTAGAACTCATGGTTAAGTTATTTGAAACTGATTTCTAAGGAAACTTCAAAGACTTTAATTATAAGGAAACTTTTAAGTCTGGTATTATCTAGAGTAGCAGTTCACCATGTGTGGCCCACTGGCACTGAGGTGCCCGTGCGGTCAGGAGAAGTGACGTGGTTTGTGGAACCTGTTACCTGTACAATGTTTTCCACTAAGATGAGAAAGTTCCCCAGTAGTCAATGGGAGACACCAAAGCTGAGAAGAATAGAGACACAGTCTGTCTGCTGCAGCCTTTAGACCTGCTGTCCTTGGAAATCCTGCAGTAGCGGTGCAGTGGGTTGCAAGACATTGGGTGATTATATATGTGTATTACACAGAATGTCACTGGTGGGTTGAAGAAAACCTAAGAATCAGTGGTTTTTGTGGTGTCGGACAATTGGTGCAGTCCGTATCCCCTGCGTATGGGGTTCACGTGGGTGTGTGTGTGCTTGTACCCCTGCAGAACCCCAACAGGTCTCCCAGTGGCATCAGACTGACCTGGGAGCCGAGTGTCATTCTGTGCATAGTTCCCATCATCTGTGTTGCCATCAGCCCTGCAGCGGGCATTGCTGGTTGAGTTCAGTAAGTCCCAACACTGAGGTACAAAAGAGGAAGAAATGGGTGCGGAGTAACCATTTTATTCTGCGTTATTAGCCAAGCAGCAGGACGGGGCTGCTGCCATGGAGATGCAGCCACTGAAGAGTGCAGAAGGGGGCGAGGGAGACGACAAAGACAAGAAGAAATCCAACATGCACAAGAAGGAGAAGTCTGTTCTTCAGGGAAAGCTGACCAAACTGGCCGTGCAGATCGGCAAAGCAGGTATGACTGGCTAACAGACCAAACCGTGGGGTCCTCTGCTAGACCAGAGAGTTAGGAAATAAATTATTCTGGAAAAGAATAGGTCCTTTTTGCTGCAATAATAAGAAACAGAGCTTCAGAGTACTGTGGTGGTGAAGATCTTTTACTCTTCTAAACCTTACCTTTGAATGTCAAGAAACTGGAAGCTTAGGGCAAGGTGGTTGGTGATGAATAGTTGAATCAAAGTGAAACAGCTTCTCGAATCGTCAGTAGGTCCAAGTGCAGTAATTGCATATTTAATGTCCTCTCTGCTTAGATCCTCTCAGTACACAGTTTCAGAGTCTCTAATATTATTGTGAAATGTCACTCACATCGTATTTCCCTCTTACAGATTCTGAGATCATTCTGTTCTCTCTTCATCTCTATGTTCTTGCCTTCTACCCAAATATGACACATCTGTTGACTCTTGCATCCAGCACCATCTGCTCCCTATGCTTATAAGTAGTACGTCTCTAACATGTAGGTAGAAAGTGAAAATCTTCCATAATGACATAATATTCCTTGGGTTTGTTTTTCTAGCTGCATAAAAGAGATTTGATCCTCTCTTCAGATCCTTGGTTGAGCCCTAGAACAGATTTCAAACTTCTGTTGCACCTCCTTTATCCTTCACCAGTCTCATTTTTATCCCAGTACCCCTCCCTGTTCCTGCACCTAGTTGATCACATAACCCTGGGATGTCTCTTTGCTTAACACCACCTGTGCTGGTGTAGGGGTGTAGTACTGTTGTATGTGGGTCCTTGTCTGGATCCCCATGCATCCCACCTGGGTCACCACCAGTGTCATGGGTCAGAGGCCTCAACTCTTATTTCAACCAAGAGCTTTTATCTAAAGCATCAGACTCAGAGGGAGGGCTGAACAAACCCACTGACCGATCTGCAGGCGGTGAAACAACTGACTCAGTTTGGGGAAGAGAGGCATCAGGACATTTTAATATACTCCCCCACCACACATTACAGAAAAACCCCTCACAGGACATAGACACAGACACACAGGGTTTTGTCACCCTGCTCCTACACTGAACCGAGACAGAAAATGTCCGACCTCAGTCTTGATCCTTGTTAATCTGCAAGGCTCAGAATTCTCACAGTGTCCAGGTCCAGGGAATCTTCCTGCTGGCCATCAATGTTCTTCACCTTGAGGAGCAATAACACTCTCAGAAGCCATAACCTTCTCTCTCAGTGGCAGCAACGCAACTCCCAGCAGCCCAAGATGGAGAGAAGTGAAGAACAAAGTGGAAGTCACCAAGGGTGGAGAAGAGAGGGGAAGTGGAGGAGACAGACACTTTACTTTTCATCTTTTTAAACCCAATCATTTCTGCAGAGAACACACCAGCTGGGCTCATGGATTCTAACACCATCTGAATCCATAAGTGCCCTCTGTTTCATATCCAGTGTTAAGCTTCCATAGTCATCAAGCTTCTCGGCTTTGTGGCCGATCGTAGGGCAGTATGGACTGAGAGAAATCCACTTCGTGATCGTTAATTCCTTAAGTTAATGACCTCTCTACATTGCCTTCTTAGTATTTACTCCCTGCTCTTTGGGCAAGCAATGAATAGCCCTTTTAAAGTAACTGCATAGGGAATTTCATGGCGAGTAATCTGAGTTGAATCAATTAATCATTGCCTCGTTCACTTTTTATTTACCATTGGG
This sequence comes from Upupa epops, assembly GCA_013397515.1. Classification (NCBI taxonomy): domain Eukaryota; kingdom Metazoa; phylum Chordata; class Aves; order Bucerotiformes; family Upupidae; genus Upupa; species Upupa epops. Next base: position 108,463 of record VZRI01013999.1, on the reverse strand, counting down.
ATATCTATCACTGCCGTGACGATTTGCCTCTACAATATTTCATAGATTTTCCTTCATCCCCTGGCATTTAGTGTTTGCCCCGAGTCATCTGTTTCTTGTCAACCTTCGCATCCCTCAGCTCACCGATTTTTTTCTGTGTAATCGTCAGTCAAGACATGAAATTCACAGCATTGTTCCTCTACTGCACCATCCTGTTAGAGAGAAATGAATTTATTCTGAAGTGAGGTCTTACCTGCTCCATAGGTCCTTGCCAAAGACCAGCAGTCAGAGCAAGGCAAAAGAGGTGCTCTGCTGGAGTTTTTAGTTGTGCACTCCAATCCAGCAGCAGAACTGGGGAGGTGGAGTTCTCTGTTCACACAGTCTGTGTCATTGGGAGAGCACATTAAATCCCTGCGGTCTTTTGTGAGTTCCCTGCAATATTTATTAGTGCCTCTTGCTCCTGGGGTGTTGAAAATTTCTGGAGCTTCTCCTCATAAAAATGTGCTGGCATTTGTCCATTTGGAAAGGGAAGCCTTGGAAATGCTGGCATTGATCACGTTTTCAAGAAAACCAGTGAAAACACCATTCTGTGGATGATTCTGCAGTATCAGCCCTTTGTATTCAGTCAGACATCAGCAAAGCCTTCCTCCAATCTTTCCTAAAGCAGCATCAAGTCCAGGAGTCAACTCAAGGCTCTTCAGATAAGCTTATTTAAAAGGTAATTTGTACAAAGGTGGAGGTTAAAAGGACAGATAAATGTTGTACTAGGCAGAGGAGGGAGTAAATTGGAAACACTTAGCTGAAGCAACAGAGGAGCTCCTGTGCAACTCGACTGAAGTTTAACAGCAGTGGTGAGATGGTGCTGAAAAATTAATGCGGTGATTCAGCCCTTCTGCAGAATTCAGCTTCTCCTTATTCACTGGGATATATGGCTCTGCTAAATGTTTTATGCTGTGTTATTTCTACACTTTCTCTTGTCATTATCAGCATTACTGGTAGTGGGGAAAAGCGTCATGTAGGACAAGAGAATGATTTCCTATCAAACTCCAGTGTAGGTTCCTAACTGCCCCTCTTTTGGTTTCTAGTAATTGCTTGTTTCCCTTTCCAGGTCTGGTGATGTCTGCCATCACTGTAATCATTCTGGTACTGTATTTCGCCATTGATACCTTTGTGGTCAACAAGAAGCAGTGGTTGCCTGAGTGCACTCCTGTCTACGTTCAGTATTTCGTTAAATTCTTCATTATTGGTGTTACTGTGCTTGTGGTCGCTGTTCCTGAGGGGCTGCCGCTTGCTGTCACTATTTCTCTGGCTTATTCTGTGAAGGTAAGACATTCGGCTTAATGACGGGACAGCAGCACCATTGGGTTCATTTCAGTTGGGAGTTGGTCGTTGGGGTTTATTGCATCTGATGGATCTTTCTTCTAAGTGCTAGTCTCTTCTCCCAAACTGCTAATGATAGGACGAGGGGAAATAGCCTCGAGCTGTGTCAGGGCAGGTTTAGAGTAAATGTCAAGAAGAAGGTCTTTACTGAGAGAGTGATTGGGCACTGTAATAGGCTTCCCAGGGAGGAGGTGGAGTCACTGTCCCTGGAGGTGTTTAAAAGGTGAGTACCTAGAGCACTCGAGGCCATTGTCTAGAGGTTGGGGAGACGGTGGGATGGGGGCTTGACTTGATGCTGGAGGTCCTTTCTAGCCGTGAGGATTCTATGATCCTGTGATTCTGTGATTGTGAGAAAACTGGCCTACAAATGAAAGGGCTGACATCATCAGCCAGAGTCAAAGGTCTTTAAATTGAAACTCTGCTTTTCTGCCCGTAAAGCAAACGCATTTGCATTCTAACAGATGTCATTTAAATTACACAGAGCAGGAATGTCAAGCAGTAGAAGTCACCTCCTAGGTTTGTAAGGGGCTTATTGAGCAGAATTTACTACAAGGACAGTGCAGGCTTTTGATGTAGAATAACTTTGTCTTCGTGTTTCCTCAGGCAGTAGTACAAGGCTTTGACATGGATGTGAAGGAGTCTTCAGGATCACTTTTTAGATAAATTAATGTTTCACTGGAGCTTTTTTGCACGTTTGCAGCTCTTTGTAGCCCAGAGAAATGATTCTGTTAGGAAATTCAAGAGGATTTTAAATCCTGGGATTAGCCTGTTCTCTATCTAGCAGTTTTTCCAGATTGTTTTAGCTGTTTAGTCAGATGGGCCTTATTTAAACACGCTGGAGATTTGGTGAAGTTTATTTTCATGTAGTGTGTAAACAAATTAACATACAAGCGCTAGGAAGGAACAGCTCCATTTATATGTAGACAAACATCATTATGATTGGGGAAGAGGGCACATCTCTTGTGGGATTCTGCTAAAAAAGGTTGCAGCTGCTTTTAGAATGTTTTCCCAATCTCATTAAACTCTTCCTCTGACGTGCAGCACATTCGCCATGTTTCCCTACTTGTACCATCAACCTACAATGGTGATGCTGTGCCCTCTGCGAATCTGGTACTGTGTGACCCAGAGGGTTGGGGAACTTGGCACAGCATTTTTAAACTATTAAAACTTTGAAACAACAGCAACACCTATTTCCAGGATGACTGTGCATCTTGTGTAAACTAAACCCTGTGGGATGGAGTACTGGACAGTGATGGTTTTCCCGTGGGGTTGTTTGGTGAGGTTTGTGAGTTGAATTCGGAATTTTTTTTTGTTCCCAAGCTTCTTTGTTTTGTTTCCTCTTATAATGGGATGCCTCCTGGCATCGGAAACAGTCTTGAAAATAAAGTGTAATACTATAATGAGACTGTCTAAGAAATCCTGTTCTCTTCAGTTTATTTAGCTAATCTTTGCTGTTCTGGCTCTTCCTCCAAATGTTTGTAGACTGCAGGAAATGCTGGAACTAACCCAGGATATCAAAGGCAGAATTATTTCAGGGATAGGCACTGCTTGGTTGGCTGTAGCTAGGGGTTGGGCTAGTGGCCCAGACTAAAGTTCCAACATGTAGTGAATGTGTGAACCAGACTAAATACCTGCTGCTTTGTTTTCTTTTTTCTTTCTGTAACTGATGCTAAAAACCTGGTCAGAGCAAATCTTGAAGGTTGTTTTTCCATGTTGCCTTCTCTCAGAAAATGATGAAGGATAACAACCTGGTCCGTCACTTAGACGCTTGTGAGACAATGGGTAATGCCACAGCCATCTGCTCCGACAAAACAGGGACACTCACTACCAACCGCATGACGGTCGTCCAAGCCTACGTTGGTGACGTCCACTACAAAGAGATCCCTGACCCGGATTCTGTCCCCGCCAAAACCCTGGAATTGCTGGTTAATGCAATTGCGATCAACAGTGCTTATACTACAAAAATTCTGGTAAGCTGCTTTTTTATCTCAAGGGAATGAAACAGCCACAGCGGCGGTGGGGTTTTTTAAAAGATGCTACTGCCATACTTTTTCTTCGTTGTTCACAGCTGCTTAGGCTGAGGTTCCAGGCATAAAGTTCATTTGAAATCATGAATAAACACAGCAAAACACACGCAAGGGAGTTGTTTGCAGGGTAAAGTACACAGAATTATTTCTCTAGCTGTTAATACTGGTCACATACTTGTTCACTCATTCTCAGAACATATTTAATCAAAGAGTGACTACGAGCTTAAACCCAAAGGGCAGACAAGTGCCATCTCTCTCCGATTGAATTTTGCATGTTCTAATTTGAACCCTCTAGTCCTGCCTGCGCCGTAAATTGCACTTTGTACGAACTTCTGTTCAGAGGCATCACGGATGGGGCCATAAAATTAGTCAAGATGCTCAGCTGAATGAGAAGTATTGCCTCCCGCATTGTCTTTTGATTAAGGAGCAATTGAACCATTGATACAAAAATAATATCATTGCTTGGGAGAAAAGATTTGAATTTCCCTGAGTAATGAAATACAAATTATTCCATCTGAACAATGGCATCATTTAATATAGTTCTTTTTAATGCTTTCCAAGAAATAAGTTACTGGGTGAGCTGATTCTGCATCCCATTAGCTTCAGGGTAACTCTAATGCTGCTTTTAGGTTGTTTGCAGGAGACTATTCTCCAGAAATCCCTTCTTCTGTGCTGCCTCTGTTTCAGAGAGCTTTCCTCCACAAAACTTTATACATTTAGCATATGAGCTGTGATGAGAATTGCAAAACAAAGCAAAGTTTGCCTTTAGGGAATCCTTGTGCTGGTCTTGAAACAGAAGCACCCTAATCCAAAATATCAGGGAGGAAGAGCAGAACAGAGACTCCAAATAGTGAAGCTGGTGATTTGAATGCTTGCATTGAGCTCTTGTTCCATAAATTCAGTTTTAATGAGAAAAGCTTTTAGTCTTTTAATTCCCTGGATATTGTTGGAGGGTGCAGATGGTGCCTGCTGGGTGGGTGCAGGGTGCTCTCCGTATGGAAAGATCACAGTATTTAGCCAGTAGAGAATGTCAGAAATAGAGATTTTTAGCACCAGTGGAAAAGACCTACTAGAGTGGGGATCTAGCACAGGCATTTCATTTGGTACTCGATAGGTGCCTAGGGAGCCAAAGAAGCTGCGCATTCCTGAACAAGGGGGATATCTAGAACTGCATCAGGAGGGCAGTTTCCAGTTCTGATGGTTTGGAGGATCATTTACATCATTAGCACAGTGTGGCACAGCTAGCAGCATCCTTCAGTCAAGGATCTCCACAGGAAAAGACAGGGACGTCACACAACACTGCGAAATGTTCGCCCTCTTCCGGAGCTTCTGCCAACTCAGGGTGAGAGGTGAACATACCTCAGTCTGCAGGATGGGAATGTGAGTGAAGTGATGAATGTGACCTTGCAAAACTTTTGGAACCCCAATTCCAACCCAGTTCCTCCCAAAGCCCTAGGTGAGGGTCTTCCTGTGTGCTCAGACAATCCCCCTGCTCACAAGGCTGTGGGGATGGCGTGGAGGGCCTGTGGTGGCCACAGTGGTGGTGTAGTGTTGTGGGAGTCTTGATGCATCCCATCTGGGTCACCACCAATCTCATGGTTCCGAGCCCCTGACTGCATTTCAACCAAGAGCTCCCATCTAAAGCATCAGATACAAAGGGAGGGTTTAACAACCCCACTAACAAATCTGCAGGCAATTCAACAACTTAAACTTTTGTGCAGAAAACACACAATTTAGACTCACAGATTCTGAAGTATAACAAGGGCACGAATAACCCCAGCGAGGAGGACCACAGGTTCCCCACCAGCTTCCCTGTGAGGCAGTGGTTGTTCTTCTGAGGAAGTGACGCTAGTTTAACAATGGTAAGTCATTTACCAGGAGAGACACGAAGGTGTTAGTTCACCCTCTTGCTCTGTGTAATTACCTTTTTCCCAGATATATGCTAAACAACCCTCATTAACATCAGAGGAACACGATTCCTGGCTTATTTATGTTGAAAACCCAGGCCTGTATTGTTGAGGATCACTTGGTTCCTTTGGCTGACAGGATTGCAGGGTATAGATGAAAATCCACTGCAGGCACTGAGAACATGGATGTAGTAGCTAGATGAAGAGGTCTTATTTGGAAAGAATATATTTGCATCCAGAAGAAATTCAGCTCTCTCTGGCCTATGGGAAGACACAGTGTTCCCATCAGAGGCAGTTTTAAGAAGGTTTGCAGGCACCAAACACACTCCTCTCTCTCAGAGATTTATTCTTGTAATGTTTTATCAATCAAGTGTAAGGACTTGGATCTCTGTTATCAAATCTCTTAATTAATGTGATCTATTCTTAATTATTTAATGGGATGAAAAAAATCAACTCTAGAAAAACGCGATGCACACACACACGTGTGGTCTGCCCAACTCAAGTTCTTTTACCTCGCATATTTTCATCGTTTTCAGAACCAAATACCAAATGTGTGGATATTCAGAAGCTTCCAAATGAATCATCTAAAAACTTGAGGACAAGTAGCGGGTTCAGTTAGAGATGTTTTCCCTATGTTTCCCCGCGTTAATGTGTACAGTTAATGGTGATGGAAAAGAGGATTGAAATGCCTCATCTTTTTAACAGTAGTGTCTTGCAGCTCTCTAATTCTTCTCTGACACAGCACAGACCTCTTATCCCATCTTTATGCATAGATTTATGTGTCTGTGTACATATATTCCGTAGAGATATAAAGGATGTTATATATAGATCTATAATATACATAGAATATGTAACAGTATGGATAAATGCACATTATAGACGTTTTATATAGATAGCTAATATGTCTGTATTATATAAACATACATATATTATGTATATAATCTATATATAGTATGTTTTTTCTATAGCCACTGGGAAAAGACTCTTTTCACACAGAATCACAGAATGATTGAGGCTAGAAAAGCCATCTGAGCTCTTCCAGTCCTGCTCAGGACCTAACATCACCACACCAGGGCACTCAGGGCCACAGACAGGCCGTCCTTCAACACCTCCAGGGATGGGGACTCCACCACTGCCCTGGGCAGTCCAGTGCAGGCTCTGAGCACCCTTTCCATGAGGAAGAGCTTCATAACATCCAACCTAACTCTCCCCTTTAAAATCCAGAAGGATTTGTGTGAATTTGTGGGGTTTATGTGAATGATTTGTGGGGTTTTTTATACCCCGGGTTCTTTCCTCAGGCAACACTCAAAAATAAACCCTCCCTTTAGAAAGCATGTCAAAATTTCAGTCATTTGTGGTTGAAGGTTGAGGAGGATGGGGAGGAGGAGTGCTAACAGCCCTTTTATGTAAGGATAGAGCCAGGGAAGGTTTCAGCATTATATAATAATCCTGGAAATCAGTAAGTGGTGAGAAACATTATCTGGGATGGATTTTTGCAACTCAGTCCCATGTGATGACTCTGCACTGGCTGATTGTCAGTTGGCTTTGGATGAAGGAGGACAGCTACAAGCTTGAGTCATATTCCTGCGATGTCTCTGTGCAATGCCAAACTCCCCTGCTTCTCTGTCTTACAATTCAAGGTGTACTTGAGGCCTCCCCTCAAGTACTGGGGGCAGTTCTGGGCCCCTCACTTCAAGAAAGACCTTGAGGGGTGGAGCCAGTCCAGAGGAGCAGTGAAGCTGAGGAAGGTATTGGAGGGGAAAGGCTGATGACGAGAGGCTGAGGGAGCTGGGGGTGTTTATCCTGGGGAAGAGTAGACTCAGGGGGGAACCTTCTTCTCTACAAGTCCCTGAGGGGAGGTTGTAGTCAGGTGGGGGTTGGGCTCTTCTGCCAGGCAACTAGTCACAGGACAAGAGGGCAGGGCCTGAAGCTGCCAGGGGAGGGTTAGGTTGGATGTTAGGAAGCCCTTCCTCACGGAAAGGATGCTCAGAGCCTGGACTGGACTGCCCAGGACAGGTCCTAGGCTGGATGAGCTCAAAGGGCTTCTCCAGCCTCAGTAATTTTATGATTCTGTGAAATAAGTTGAGGGCAATACTGGGAGTCTTCTGCTGGACTCTTTCACAGAACCTTAGTTTGGTGATGGAGATGTGGGATTATGGTAGAAGATCTTTTTCAAGTGTTCAGACACCAAGCTGTGTGGTGCAGCAGACAGGCCAGAGAGTAGGGATGCCATCCAGAGGGACCTGCACAGGCTGGAGAGGTGGGCACAAGCCAACCTCATCGGGTTGAACAGGACCAAGTGTAAGGTCCTGCATCTGGGGTGAGGCAATACTAAGCACAGATACAGGCTGGGCAGTGACTGGCTGGAGAGTAGCCCTGAGGAGAGGGACCTGAGGGTGCTTGTAGACAAGCTCAACATGAGCNACAAGAAGGATGTGGACATGTTGGAGTGTGTCCAGAGGGGGGTCACAAGGATGATCAGAGGGCTGGAGCACCTCTCCTGTGAGGCCAGACTGAGACAGTTGGGGCTGTTCAGTCTGGAGGAGGCTCCGAGGTGACCTTATTGTGGCCTCCAGTATCTGAAGGGGGCTACAGAAAAGCTGGGGAGGGGCTCTTTAGGATCTCAGGTAGCGACAGGACTAGGAGGAATGGAGCAGAGCTGGAGATCGGGAGATTTAGACTTGGTGTGTGGAGGAAGTTCTTCACCGGGAGAGTGGGGAGAGCCTGGAATGGGTTGCCCAGAGAGGTGGTTGGGCCCTGTCCCTGGAGGCGTTTAAGGCTGGGCTGGATGGGGCTCTGGCCAGCCTGATCTAGGGTGGGTGTCCCTGCCCATGGCAGGGGGGTTGGAACTGGATGATCCTGTGGTCCCTTCCAACCCTGACCAATTCTATAACTTCTTCCCAGGGAGGGTGATGGGAGGCGGGAGGGGGAGTTGTGGAGTCTCCTTCTCTGGAGACATTTTAAATCTACCTGGACCTGCTCGAGGTGTCCTGCTGTGTCAGGGGGATTGGACTGGATGATCTTTGGAGGTTCCTTCTGATCCCTGCTGATTCTGTGATTCTGTGATCATTACTTGATTGAGCTGATTTGTAAAAATTGTGTAGTTTGAAATATTTGCACCATCTATTTCCAGTATTTGTTACTGATGTAGGTGCAGTTGTGTCTTGATCTCATTTTGTTGTCAGTGTTGTACCACTCTATTGTGTAGACAGACATTGCAGAACAGACTGGACAATGCAGCTGAAGACTCTTACTGTACACACACCACACACACACAGAATCCCTGTCAATATTCACCTCGAAATTATTTTTCCATGAATTATTTTACAAGTTTTTCAGGAAGTCCTTGGCAAGCTCTTCCTTAGATTAAACCAGGCAGGAAAACACCCCCACCCCCCAACCCCATCCTATAGTCTGGATATTATTTACTGTGTAAATAGCAATTATTTAGGATAATAGATCACATAGCTAATTGTCTTTGCTTCCAGGAGGGGTAATTAGCAGAGAGTAGTGATCTTTACCCGTCACTTGCCACGGCAGTTTTATGTAATGAGGGGCTCAGATATAGCTTTTCTCACTTAATTATCTCCTGACTCGATAACTGAAATAACTGTGTTTAGAAAAGACTCTGTGGATGTCCAAAGCATCTGGTGTGTTGTTTCCCCAGTGGTGCTGTTGGGGTACAGGACTTGGCCTTGGAAAAAGTTTTTTGGTGGTTTTTTTTAAATAAAGTCTCTGTTTTTAGACATTTGTGAGGGCTGGGATGAATCAGCTGCCCCAAGTGCTCCCTGCCGGTTGGCTGTGAGGTGGATTTACTGAGGGATTAAGGAGCAGAGATCAGAGCAGGGCTGCCCTGTACATCTGCTGTTGACATCGCTAAATTCCTGGAGGGCTGCACATTCTTATAGCCAGTGGGCAGAGGTGAGGCAGGTTCCACCACAGGATGATGATCTTGAAGGTCTTTTCCATCCATGAGGGTTCTGTGGGGGAATGTCGCAGGATGGAAAGGTGAGATAAAGGCATTCGGGCAGAGAGGGTTCTGAGGAGCTGAAGTTGTCATTATTCAGTGAATTGCAATTATAAATAAATGTGGCAATGGGAGAACTGCAGCTTCTCACAATGCTTTTCCATAGTTCCCAGCGTCTTATTCTGTGACCCTACTTCCAGATGAGAATCTTTCACTGCAAAGTTAGTGCAGAGTGTGATTTGGGTTGGGAGGGAACTCAGAGGTCATTCAGTCTCAACTCCCTGCCATGGGCAGCAACACCTCTCACCAAGTTGCCCAGAGCCCTATCCAACCTGGCCTTGAGCACTTCCAGGGGTGAGGCAGCCACAGCCTCCCTGGGCAACCTGTTCCAGTGCCTCAGCACCCTCACAAGGAGGAATCTCTTCCTTAGATCTCTTCTCAGTCTCCCTTCTTTTAGCTTGAACCTATCCCCTATCCTATCACTAGATCCCTTGTAAACAGTCCTTTTACAGCTTTCCTGTAGCCCTTTCAGGTACTGGAAGGCTGCTGTAAGGTCCCCAAATTATTCCAATACCAGCTAAAATGTTATGATCAAGTTCAATTATATTTCAAGTTCAATTATATTTCTTCATCTTCTTTCTTCAGATGACAGAAAGGCCGGTAATAAAAACCTCCTTCATACCGACCGTCTCAGCCTTCACTTAGGGAACTGTAGACTCCTGTTGGAGTAAATAATCGCGACAAGATTATAAACAGCACTGATAGTCACTTGGAAGCTTTTTCTCACTACAGTATCGTTTACAACATTAGCCCTTTGTTTTCCTGCTTGCTTGTATGAAATGAATAAATTAGGTTGTTTAACTTGCTATGATGAAACGAAGGAATTTCCTGTTACCCTGCTTAGGCTTCTCCTCTGTGCTATTTGCCCTGCACTCGTGTCTCTACTCATCCTGAACTGGTGTGAGATGATTCCCTCACAGGGATAGCTGAGAGCTGTTTGCAAACAGCCTTGACAAGTCACCCTTTCCTACAAGGTTTTCCCAGGTAGCTTCAAATATTGTCTGGCAGAGAGGGACTTTGGGGTTCTAAGTGACAGGCGGCTGAACAGGAGCCAGCAGTGTGCCCAGGTGGCCAAGAGAGTGACTTGTACCAGCAATGGTGTAGCCAGCAGGAATAAGGAGGTGATTGCCTCCCTGTACTGGGCATTGGTACGGCCTCACCTCAAGTACTGGGGACAGTTCTGGGCACCTTAATACAAAAGAGATATAAGGTGATGGAGAGAGTAGAGAGGAGGGCAACAAAACTGGTGAAGAATCTGGAGAATGAATCTTATGAAGAGTGACTGAAGGAGCTGAGGCTGGTTAGTTTGAAGAAGGGAGGCTGAAGGGAGACCTCATCACTCCCTAAAACTACCTGAAGGGACACTGTAGAGAGGGGGATGCTGGTCTCTCCCAACAGGTGATTAATGAAAGAATGAGAGGGAAGGGCCTCAAGCTGCACCAGGAGAGGGTTAGGCTGGACATCTGGACATTGACAGCAAGAGTGGTCAGACCTTGGAACAGGCTGTCCAGGGAGGGGGTTGAGTCACCATCCCTGGAGGTGTTTACACGTCATTCAGATGTAGTGTTGGGGGTTCTGGTTTAGGGTTGATGGTTGGACTAGATGATCCCAGTGGTCTTTTCCAACCCAAATGATTGTATGATTCGGTGATTCTATGATTCTGATGCTTATTGGTATCTGATAATTCTGAGGACTAATTTTTTATTTTTAATTTTTTTCAAGTAAAATACATTTTCACAGTGAGTGATTTTGCAATGTGCTGCTTCTGGTGCCTGTGATACCCTACTGGCATCCAGTCACCACACGTTGGAGCTCAGTGATGCTCTGGTTAGAATTTTGTGTAGTGCTTTGGAGGAGAACTTGTGAGGGAGCGTGTTTTCCTGATAGCAGCTTTGTTTTTTACTCGGCTGGAAGGAAACTGCTTCCTTCAGATACATCTGTTTTGATGTTAGATTTGCTTTGTGTTCTCTAGCATTGGGAACAGGAAGGTAATTTCAGATGGAATCATTTCATACCAATTTGGTAGAAAACAGTAGTGAGTTGAGAGTCAATGATACACAAACAGGCTTATTAGAAACCAGCACGGGGGCTGAACCACCTCGTGATGGAATACCACAGGAGGTTTTCTTTCAGATGTATGTTACAGAAGTACATGTTCTATGGCTTTCAAAAGTTTTCTTTCTGCGCTCACAAGCCCAGCACAGTTTATCCCTCTGGGAGGTGGGGGTTGGAGGGAAACCCTAAACCAAACAACCCCAAACCACCTCAGCCAGCAGAACGCCTGAGGTGCAGCAGATCAGCAGCCTGGCACAAATCATTTTGGTAATTGCAGAGCACTAAGTGCAAAGGACTTATTTTCCTGACTTGACAAAGACTTCACATTGACTTGGCAGTGCTACTCTTTGTGAATGAAATTGCCCTTAATAAGATTTATTATGTTCCTGTTAATCTAAGAAAAATATTATTTATTTTATTTTCTGTGCAGTCACAGCTCATCCTAAAAAGCTGCTAGTTAATATAAAACTGCTTTGGGTTCTAGCTGCTGCTTTCTCGTGCTGGTAGTCCCCACTAGTGATTTTTCCTTCAAGCTTCAATTACGAGAAGCTCTTGGCTCCTCTGCATCCCAGTCAATCTTGTCTCTGTGTTATTGACAAGGGAAGGCCTTGCTGCTCTAAGAGATGGTGCCAGATAAACCAGAGTGATCTGCAGAAAGGAAGAGCTTCTCAAACATTGTGACCACAGATTCTGAGCAAACTCAAGAATCTCTGACTTCTCAAAGACTTTGCTGGTGTGGATTTCCCAGGGCCATTTGGCTGTGATGGTCAGAAGGCATCTGTTCAATAAAAGCCTTTTCACAGCAGGAGTCTAGTGGAGGAAACAAAAGGTTTAGGAGGAAAGGTTGCTGTGGTATTTGAACATAGTCAGAACGCCACTGTTCTTAGCATCCATCCCTAAGTTCTTCATGATGAGGGTGCTGAGACACTGCAAGGTTGCCCAGGGGGGTTGTGGCTGCCCCCTCCCTGGAAGTGTTCAAGGCCAGACTGGATGGGGCCTTGAGCAACCTGGTCTAGTGTGGGGTGTCCCTGCTCATGGCAGGGGGGTTGAAACTGGATGATCTTTAAGGTCCCTTCCAACCTGAACCATTCTGAGAACCTATGAATCAATGAAGGAATGACAGGTCTGGTTTGGCAGACTACTTGCATGGAAAAATTAGGCACCTAGAAGTTAATTCTAACAATTTAGAACAAGTTCAATAAGTTATTACTACAAGGCACTCCCATGGATTCATAGAACTGGTTAGGTTGGAAAAGACTTTCAAATCATCAAGTCCAACCATTAATCCAGCTGTCCCAAGGCCACTTCTAAACCCTGTCCCTGAGCTCCCGATCTCCACACATCCAGGGATGGTGATTCAACCCCCTCCCTGGGCAACTTGTGCCAAGGCCTAAGGACCCTTTCCATGGAGAAGTTTCTCCTCATGGCCAATCTAACCTTCACCTGGTGCAGCTTGAGGCCATTTCCCCTTGTTCTTTGTGAGAAGAGACCAACTCCACCTCTCTCCAACCTCCTTTCAAGTTGTTGTAGACAGCAATAAGGCTTCCTGTTGTGGATAAGCACATGTGGATAAGCACAAGCATAGACTGTGGCTGGCCACTGGCAAGTTCTTATGGAGGCACTGGGTCATCTCATCCATCTGAGATGCTCAGTGAGTATTGGGCAGCAGATGTAGCTGTGAGGATGTCCCACTGTCTATTTCTTAGGCCACTGTTGTTTTTCAGTGGTTCCTACTTTTTGAAGCGAGCAGGAAATCAAGTTCCCTTAGACTTCACAGAATCAGAGAATAATTAAGGATTGGAAGGGACCTCGAAAGATCATCTAGTCCGATCCCCCTGCCACAGCAGGATCACCTAGACCAAGAATGTCAGGGTTTGGAAGGAACCTTCAAAGAGCATCTAGTCCAACCCCCCTGCCAGAGCAGGATTACCTGCAGTAGGTCACATAGGCACATCCAGGCAGGTTTTGAATGTCTGTGGAGCAGGAGACTCCACAGCCTCCCTGGGAAGACGTGAAGCTGGTGGCTCCATATTTGGAAAGGGTAAGAGAGGAGCTTTCCTGGGAGAATTTTCCTGGGAAGAAGGACAAGATGTTCAGCCTCTCCATCTTTGCTGTCCTGTTTCCTTCTGAATGAATAATCAGATAAGATTTGGCTGCGTTGTTCTAGTCTGCTGTTCTGCCTAGCAAAGGCATCATTCTCAGTACCCTGACAAGGAGAGGAGCTGGCCAGAGGACCAGTTGTGGAAAATACAGCTCAGACACTACCCCACCAATCATGCAAGAAAAATTCCTCTAAGAAAATATTAGCTAAGCATCCTATAACTTATTATATTTGCTTGAGCTCATGCATTGGCTTCCAAAACCCACCAGCCCCTAACTACCCAAACCCAACGCCGAAATAATTTCATGCCAGTCGAGATGTAAAGAGGAGCACATAGTGGATGATAAGTGACAGAGCTTCTGGGGCAGGGGTTAGGCTCACTTAGAAATAGATGCTTGAAGAACCCTGTGCCTCACGCAGGCAACAAGAGACCCAGTAACAGAGCAGATCTATAATTGTGATGGGTTATCATCAGTGGTTTTAAGTTAAATGAATGAGTTTCTCTTTTTTATGTTTCATGATGCAAGATTTGCTTTGCATTTCCTTAAACTATACAGATTGTGACTGTGCTGCAAGCAGAAAGGCAGTGAGTATTAAGGTTAATGTTTGCTTTGGTTTGATCTTCCTGCAAATGGAATTTTCCTGTTCTACTTAGTAAGAAATTAGGAAATCCAAATACTGGTAAGTTTTGTGCAAAGGAAGGCTGTGTGCACAGATCAGCTGCCTGGACAGGACCAGACAGTGTGTGCTTGCAGCCCAGAAGACCAGTCGCATCCTGGGCTGCATCACAAGAAGCGTGGCCAGCAGATTGAGAGAGGGGATTCTGTCCCTTTGATCTGCCCTACTAAGACATCACCTGGAGTCCTGTATCCAGCTCTGGAGCCCTCAGGACAGAAAGGATAGGGTCCTGATTGAGCAAGTCCAGAGGAGGCCACCAAAATTACCAGAGAACTGGAGCTCTTCTATGAGGACAGGCTGAGGGAGCTGGGGTTGTTCAGCCTGAAGAAGAGAAGGCTTCACCTGGGGGTACCTGATAGTGACCTTCCAGTCCCTGAAGGGGCTACAAGAAGGCTGCAGAGGGACTGTTTATGAAGTCCTGGAGTGATAGGACAAGGGGCAATGGTTTCACATTAGAGAAGTACAGATTGAAATGGGCTGTCAGGGAGTTCTTGAGCAGGAGGCGAGTTGAACACTGGAACAGGTTGCCCAGGGAGAGAGTTGAGACTCCATCCCTGGAGCTCTTCAAGGGGAGGCTGGACAAGGCTCTGGGCCACCTGCTGCAACTGAGGCTGTCCCTGCTCCCTTCAGGGGGGGCATTGGACTGGATGACCTTTGGAGGTGCCTTCCAACCCAGGCCAGTCTGTGATTCTGTGAAATACTCTTTCTTGTGTTCCTGTGATGGTTAAATTCCTGCACTGTATCAGAGTCCATATTTCAGATGGTGGCACAGGGGATTTTGTGGGGTTTTGTATGGTTTGTCTTTGGTCAGTGGGTTTTTTTCCAGTACATTAATCTAAAATAATGATTGAATGTCTACACTGTTCAGATCTAATTAGTAAATGAAAGTTAAAGAAGGTAATGCCAATTAAAAGGAGAGTTGGTAATTTCAGGTAACATGGATGAGGTGGTGGGTAGTGCCCAGCTTGGCTGAAGAGAGATGCGCTTCAGACTGATGGTGGAGGTGTTTGTAAAAATGTTGACAGGTTCACAGGTTTGCGGGTTGTAAGGGACCTCAGGGATCATCAAGTCATTAGATCTGGTTAAAAGAGTAAACTGGTTAATGAAAAGTGAGGAAGATAACTTTCATTTTGAGGATGCATTCACTAGCATTTTTGAAGCACTGGCTAGCCTTGCCTTGGTGAGAGAAAGACTAGAGACGCAAAGGAGAAAACTTTTGATTCCTTCCTAAAGTGCGTGTTAGGATGGCTAAGAGGATGTCTTCCAAACCATTGAATCATTTAGGGTGGAAAAGATCTTCAAGATCATCAAGTCCAACCATGAACCCAACTGTCCCAAGGCTCCAGACTGAACCCTGTCCTTGGACTCCAGATCTCCACAGCAGTGAAACACATCCAGGGATGGCAATTCAAGCCCCTTGGTGGGTAGCCTGTACCTGTGCCAAGGCCTGAGGATGTTTCTAGGATGAAGCTTTTCCTAATGTCCAACCTAAACTTCTCGTGGTGTAGTGTGAGGCCCTGTCACCTGTTACTTGTACAGATCACTGCTCTAACTGAAGAAAATGTGTCTCTGTTTCCTCAAACCCACAAGATGAGATTTCAACCCTAGAACAGGCACGTTGATGCTTTTAATGTTAGTAAGACCCCATGTAAATGTCTGTCACTGGTTCCAGTTTGGAAATCCACTTTGGAAACTGCATTGAAATTGAATTTTCACTACCCGAGCAGCTCAGCATTATCGGGTTTGTCTCCTGTCTCTGTTTTCTCTGTCTGCAGCTCTCCTGGAGCCAGTCTAGGATCAGCATGCAGTAAAGCCTCCGATTAATAGATCTCAAACAAGGTAGCAGATGTTTGGGTTGGCATTATGGAGATACCAATTAGAATCCTGCAATTAAGTGCAATTTCTCGTTTGCACTTAAAGAAAATGTTCGCCTTGTTTGTCCTTTGGGATTAGGTAGGGGATGTTTGCCAAATGTATGGAACAAAGGTTCAGAAATCCATAAATTCTATTCATCTCTTCGTAATTTTAATCAGTTTGGTTCAGAAATGACCCAGCTGTGACTCCAGTCAGTGTTTAGAGGATAGCATAGGAGGAAGATACCCGTGCTGATATCTTTATAGCTAACTTGGAGTCAAAGCTTGTACTTAGATGATATTTAAAGTAAATTGGTTGTTAATTAAAGTTAATAACAATTGCTCTGTCCAATTATTTGATGATATAGGTTCCTTACTTGCTGCTCTTAAACACTGCTGGAATGGCTCTCGCTTAGCTCTGACAATGGCTGGTTCCCTGTGAGTGGGACTGTACAAAAGGGCAAGAGGGGGGATCTTTAGTATCTGAATTTGGAAGCAGAATATGTTCATTTTCAAAATTGTAGAGCCGTTTTGTCATTAAATGCTGTGTTTGAACGGAATGGAGGGACGGTTTCGGTCAATTACAATAGGAAAATTGCCTATGTACAGATGAAGAACATCTTCTAGAGCGATAAATACACTGGGAGCCCTTTGGGGGAAAAGAGGAGAAAAGAGTATCTGTAAAATTCAGCATAATCTCAGCTGGAAGCGCTATGGCTGGAGCATCCCAATCACAACTATGGCTGAAGTATCCTGATCATAACAGTGATTTATCAGGAGTGTCACAACAAGACAGAGTTTGTCCTTTGCACTGTAGTTCATGTACATCTGCTCAAATTCAGCCATAAATCTGTGGTCATTTCAAATGAATGGAGATAGTTTTTTTTTAAATTATTTTATTTTTAAATAACCAATCTGGAAATGTTGACTGGGTTTTTTTCCAAAAGGAACAAGTTCTAATTAGAGAAGCAAACTGGATTAGGAGGTGGACAGGAATAGCCCAGGATTTGCTGGTAAACTGGATTTGATGATCTTAGAGGTCTTTTCCAGCCTCAATAATTCTGTATTAATGTACCGTGCATGCCAGTGTTGGGCTCCTTAGGATAAATATTGTTCAACTCCATGTGCAGCACTTTATGACAAGGTATTATTAATTTAAAATGTTATCAGTTAATGTTTTCATAATTTGGAAGCAGAAGTCCTTGCTCTGGGCCCAGTTAAATTAATTACATAGATAAATGTACTTGAATTTAGCTTCCTCAAATACTGCTTCTACTATGCTGCTTTGTCTCTGGTTTGGGAACTGAAGGAAGCAGCAATTTTTGTTCTAGTTAGTTATAGCAAGTTCTTTACATCCAGGAGTAATAGTCTCAGTGAGTGTCCACAGTTTATATCTCCACAAGTCTGTGCCCAGGCAATGTTGGTGTTTGGTCTGTATTTTTAACTTTTGACCTCTGGTCTTGAAAATCTGGTGAACTGTGGTCTAAAACACAGAGGAGGATGTTACAGAATCACAGAAGGACTGAGGCTGGTGAAGCCCTCTGAGCTCATCCAGGCCAGCCCAGGACCTAACATCACCCCAGCAGGCAGACCAGGGCACTAAGGGCCACAGACAGGCTGTCCTTCAACACCTCCAGGGATGGGGACTCCTCCACTGCTCTGGGCAGTCCAGGCTCTGATCACCCTTTCCATGAGGAAGGGCTTCTTAACATCCAACCTAACCCTCCTGTGGCAGCTTCAGGCCCTGCTGTCTCATCGTGGTGCTGGTTGCCTGGGAGAAGAGCCTGACCCCCACCTGACTACAACCTCCCTTCAGGGAGTTGTGGAGAGGGAGAAGGTCCCCTCTGAATCTGGCATCTGGGCAAGAACAACCCCAGGGACCAGTATAGGTTGGGGACT
>VZRI01013999.1:55886-82953 GCA_013397515.1 Upupa epops | reverse complement strand
AAGGTTTTTCACAGACAGAGTGATCCGGTTTTGGAACTGGCTGCCCAGGGAGGTGGTCGAGTCACCGTCTCTGGAGGTTTTCAAAGTTAGGCTGGATGAAGTGCTGAGTGGCATGAGCTAGATGTCAGGTGTTTAGGGTTACTTGGTTGGTTTTAGGTTGGACTGGATGATCTTTAAGGCCTTTTCCAGCCTTATAATTACTGTGAGACTGTGAAATGCCCTGATGCACACAACTACATTTTAGCAGTCACCTAAACAATTAACTTCTGGTTTGTTTCTTTTTCTTAATTCAACAAGGTGTTCCAGGATCCTTAATGCAGCTGGTGAACCTCGTATCTTCAGACCTCGGGACCGAGATGAAATGGTGAAGAAAGTGATTGAGCCCATGGCCTGTGATGGACTCAGAACTATCTGTGTTGCTTTCCGAGACTTTAACAGCAGTCCTGAGCCAGACTGGGACAACGAGAATGACATACTATCCGACCTGACCTGCATCTGTGTTGTTGGCATTGAAGACCCAGTAAGACCAGAGGTAAATGCAGTTCTTATATTCTGAAGCATAGTCAGCTACATGGCCTGATAAGAATTAGTTGTTAATCAATCGTTATTTAAGTAAAGCCAACTCGGGCTCTGTGAACTCAACAGCGCTGAGATGACTTAACCTCTCAACAGATTGTGTTCAGGGCGACTGATCAGCATTTTATTGTATTCTTAGGCGTTAAAGACTTTGTCTTTAAGTAGTGCAGGGATGTGTGGAAATTGAGAGGAGCTGTGCAGTGGTTGTAATTGCACTGATCAGAGCTGCAATGTCCTCACTTTGCACAGGGCGTGCACGCTCAGTTCCCACTTTACTGCTTATCTTAAGGTTGTAACTGGTGACTTTGTTTGCAGTAAGGTCATTGCAAATAGTCTCACACGCTTATCCCAAAAGCTTGGGTTCTGATGCTGTGCGAGGTGTAAGGAGCCTGGTACCAATCTTTGTCTTTCATATTCTTCTTTTTGTATTTTTGCTGGATCTCTTTTTAATCACAGTCTTTGTAACTGATCCCCTGAGAACTGGTGGCAGCGCTATACATGCTGGGAAATGTACTTGGTTTTTTACTAAGACATCAGAAGTATAATCTGATTTCTTTCCCCAAGCATCAAAAATATAAATTGATCTGATTCATTTTCCCAAGTCATTTAAAATGAAGGATTTTGGATCCTTCTGATTGCATGTACCAACTGCATAAGGATGCTTTGAGTGATCATGGACTTTTGTGGGAGGGGCTTCAGTGTCATGAAAGCCATGAAGTAAATCTTTCTTAGGTCTAAAGTGATAAACTCTTTAGATCTCTGCAGTCAGTAGATAAACAGCACTCGCCATATCTATCATCAGATGGTCTCTTGCTGCTAATCCATCTGCCCCTGCACCTGACATCACTTGGCTTTAAAAAAACAGTCAAGTGTTCTTTCTGCAGGGCCTCCTTATTGCTCTCACTCAAACAGAGAGCAACTCGGGAAGTTTTCAGCTGTCAGTGCCCACTGGATCTGTGCTTCAGCTCCTCTTTCCATCCCAAATTCATTAATTATCTGCGTCATTAGAAAATAGCTCATGGGGGTTGGTTGCAGTTCTTATTGAAAATAGCTGTAGACTCTCCTTCCATGTCATGATGCTGAGTGTGTTTTGTAAGAGAACTGCTCTCCTCTCGCAGGGAATAATTTTTTAGGAGCCGGAGGTAAAACTGAATAGTCCTGTTAAAAATAAGAAGGTTGAGTCTGACTTCTCTGTAATGGATCAAAGAAGAGGAAGGCAGGAAAACATTTTACTTCTAGATAATTGTTTGAATAAAGTATTGAATTTCTTGTAGTGTAACATCAAAATATGCAGCAGCACTTCTTACTTTGTTGAGATGGTTATTATCATATAATTTTACCAAATAGTGGACAGTTTTGAATTTTTTTTTTCCTCCTTGCCCCTTAGGACTGTTATAAGTGGATAACTATAGCATGGTGGCATTACCGTTATTATTAATGCATTAAGTCATCATTAGAATTACTATTATCCTCACAGTTATCATTATTATTGCTAACACAAGTTACTGCTATTCCAGTTCTCATAATTACTCCATCCATTGGTAAAAAGCAGTAGCAGCACCTCAGGAGAAAGAAAAGAACAAGACACAACAATATAACAATGAGTGCGTACTACTCATTGGTGAAATCACCACTGCACGTAGAATCATCATAGAATGGCCACGATTGGAAGGAACCTTAAAGATCATCTAGTTCCAACCCCCCTGCAGGGGCAGGAACACTTTCACTAGATCAGGTTATTCAGGGCCCCATTCAGCCTGGCCTTGAACACTGCCAGGCATGGGGCAGCCACAACTGCCTTGGGCAACCTGTTCCAGCATCTCAGCACCCTCACAGGAAAGAATTACTTCTTCATGTCCAACATCAGTCTCCCCGCTTCAAGGCTGCAACACTTTCCCTTTGTCCTCTCACTACCACCTGTGTCAAAAGCCCTACCCCAGCTTTCTTGTAGCCCCCTTCAGAGATTGGAAAGCTGCCTCCTCTTCTCCAGGCTGAACAACCCCAACTTGCTCAGCCTATCTTCACAGGGGAGGTGCTCCAACCTTCTGCTCATTTGAGTTGCCCTGCTCTTTCACCAGTTCCAAAATAATGCAAATAGAAGATTAAACACTGAAGTACCTGCTTGATATTTATCTCTTGCTTTTTGGTAGCTGCTTGTGGTTTTTGGGTTATTTTTGTTTGTTTAACAAATGCACAAGATGAGGATAAATAGAGTGATGTCTTCTTCCTGTCCAGATTTCTCTGTTGATTTTGACAGCCTCTCCAGGTTGATTTTAATGAGTCTGTACTGGCACACCCTGGTTTGCCAGCACGCGCCTACAGTCTATTCTTTGTGGGAGATGAACACAAATCACTCCCAACTGTCACCTCTTTATTTGTCACCTAATTCAAATAGATCTCCCCTTATGGGATAATGTGTGCATGCGGCCATGCATCTTGAGGTTGTCTTTGCAGAGAGAAAACAAACCAGGAGATGTTTCAGCTCTGCAAAATGGATGGAAAAGATTTGCTCTCACTGCCCACTCATTCTGCCAACGCTCTCTTCTTCCTCACAGCAATAAAAAAATAGGAACAATATTTTAACTGTAATTACTGTACACAGCATTAAAGCAGATACCACCCACCAGCTGTCCAAAACATGAGAGAAGAGAAAAACAGAATGATTTCGCTAGTTATCTGTGAGACATGTTTAAAACTAGGTTGTCCTCCCATGACCTCACTTAATAGGACTGGCATTTGATGCAAAGAGACAGCTTTTTTTGCACTGCTTGCGCTGTAATTCATTTTCCTCCCTCCTGGTTGATGCTCTGTGCTGGTTTTACAGACCCTCATCTCAATCCACCATTGCCTGTGCACCAGGATTGCCGGGGCACAGCGGAGACTCCAAATTGGCCAATGGGACAGAGTCAGAGTTATTAATGTGGAAACTGGGGAAATCAGGAGTCATTTGCTTAAGTAATAGATTTAATCTGATTCTGCATCCCCCAGAGGAATCTATTTCATACTGTTGAAAAGCTTCAGGTCCACATCATGTTTCCAGGATACAACTTGTGGGAGGAACAGCTTCAGTTAGAAGAGATGAGGAAATGGAAAGATAAACCCTGTTCTTTAATTTTTCTCCTGGTTCTGTAACCTCTGAACAGCCTGTTCTGTGGATGCAGGCTAAAGGAGGGTTGGTGCTCTTCATGGAGACATAAACATCACAGAATCACTGAATATTCCTGATTGGAAAGGACCTCCCAGGTCACCAACCATACACACCACAACAACAAAACCCAAACCCTGAAATCCTGATCAGACACAAAAGCCCCTGATCAGACATCACAAGTTGGATAATTTTCTGCCCAAAATATGTGCTCACAGCTCATGTTTACACCTCTGTTATATTCATCATGCTGCACCATACTGCACCTCGATGCTAAGGGTCAAAATGTCTGCAAAGCTCTATTTCATCAAAGCAGAAATTTAAGGCAGCTGCTCTAAAAGATGGTTTGTGTGCCTTGTCATACAAGATGTGTCTTGCCTGTGGTGTGAGTTCAGTTCTGTATCATTCATAGGGGAGGAAAATGCTGCAGAGATATCTGGAGAAGTTGGGTCAATGGGCACAGGCCACCGGGATGAGGTTTAGCAGGGCCAAGGGCAGGGTTCCACACTTTGGCCGCAGTAACACCCAGCAGAGCTACAGACTGGGGGATGAGTGGCTGGAGAGCAGCCTGGCAGTACTGATTGACAGCCAGCTGAACAGGAGCCAGCAGGGTGCTCAGGTGCACAAAAGGCCAATGTCATCCTGGCTTGGATCAGCAATACTGTGGCCAGCAGGACTAGGGATGTAATTCTCCCTCTATACTGAGCACTGGGGAGGCCTCCCCTCCAGTACTGGGGGGCAGTTCTGGGTCCCTCACTGCAAGAAAGAGATTGAGGGGATGGAACAGGTCCAGAGGAGCAATAAGGCTCGGGAAGGGACTGAAGGGAAAGGCTGGTAAGGAGAGGATGAGGGAGCTGGGGGTGTTCAGTCTGGAGACTGAAAGGAGCGGTTCTCCCTCTCTACAACTCCCTGAAGGGAGGTTGTGGTCAGGTGGGGGTCAGGCTCTTCTCCCAGGCAACCAGTGCCAGAACAAGAGGGCAGGGGCTGAAGCTGCCAGGGGAGGGTTATGTTGGATGTTAGGAAGCCTTTCCTCATGGAAAGGGTGCTCAGAGCCTGGACTGGACTGCCCAGGGCAGTGGTTGAGTCCCCATCCCTGAAGGTGTGTCTCCTAGTGCCCTGGTCTGGCTCTTACGGTGATATTAGGTTCTGGGCTGGGCTGGATGAGCTCAGAGGGCTCTTCCAGCCTCAGTCATTCTGGGATTCTGTAATCATAATGTTATACAGCATTCATTATTTCTCTTCTTGCTCCAGGAATTTCTTAGCCTCAAAATTCTCTGCTTGGTAACACCTGGCTTAAATTATGTCTCCTCCTTCTTTTTGTGATACAGGTCCCAGAAGCCATAAGAAAGTGCCAGAGAGCTGGAATTACAGTCCGCATGGTCACCGGAGACAACATTAACACAGCACGTGCCATTGCCATAAAGTGTGGGATCATTCATCCAGGAGAAGACTTCCTCTGCCTTGAAGGGAAAGAGTTTAACAGAAGGATCCGGAATGAGAAAGGAGAGGTAATTCATATCCTAAATCCATGGAGAATATTATGAATTTGTTAAAAAATTGCAGAAACATGGAAATGTGTCTCCTGGGATGAGGATTCCCTCCTAGCAGTAAAGACTACCTGGAGACATTAGTACTCCTCCCTACCTTTGACTTCTTGGCATTTAAAACACCAGTGAAAACTCAGTCTTTGATTTACAAACAACCCAGTAAAAAAGTAACTTTGAAGTAGTAAAATTCATCATCCATGAGTAGACCCAGTTCTTCAGTCCCTGAATCAGTTGAAGGCATCCTGGGAGTGTTAATAGCTGCAGCGGGTTTGTCTCTGTTGCTGCTGGTGGGCAGACGAGATGCTGCCATTTTTTAGTGCCAAAATGAAGGATGTGAATGTAGAGTAGAGCACAACATTTGAAAACATGTTTGATCAACTCTGAGAAATTCCATTCTCCTGCACCTAGAGTCATGATTCCGGGTGGAGTTACCCATAAAGATGATGAGAAAGGCTGGTGTGACGACACTGACCTACATTAGCCAACAGCTGACCTTTGGGAGTAGAAAACTGCCTCTTCTTGCCTTGCTGTCATCTGCAGTGTTGATGGTGGATAGAAGCTGCAGATCTGAGCAGTGAAGTGAATCTCTGACACAAATCAATTTGGCTAAAGACAGGCAAACAGTTGGACTGATTTGAGTTCTTCTTTTGTGTCCCACCCACTCTCCAGATCGAGCAAGAGCGGATTGACAAAATCTGGCCAAAGCTGCGGGTGCTCGCTCGCTCCTCTCCCACGGACAAGCACACGCTGGTAAAAGGTGGGTGCAGTCTGCCTTGGCTGGGGTGTGTAAATTGGTGCCACAGTCATTACCTTTCACTGAACCTCAGTGTGTCTGTATCTCAGGTAAGGAAGTTTCCTTAGCCTGTTGTGGTTTTGTTAAGGGACCTGAGCATCTCTCCTATGAGAGAGTTGGGCTGTTTAGTCTTGAGAAGACTGAGAGGGAACTTATTAATGTCTGTCATTATCTAAGGGGTGGGTNCTTAGGGGATCCTGCTCTGGCAGGGGGTTTAAAGAATCACAGAATGTAAGAGATTGGAAGGCACTTTGAAAGATCATCCAGTCCAATCCTCCCACCAGAGCAGGATCCCCTGGACCCAGTACACAGGAACAGTCCAGGTGGGTTTTAAACATCTCCAGAGAAGGAGACTTCACAACCCCTCTGGGCAGCCCCTTCCAGGGCTCTGGCACCCTCACCAGGAAGAAGTCTCTTCTCATCTTGATGTGGAACCTCCTCTGTTCCAGCTGACACGCATTGTCCCTTGTCCTATTGTTGGGTGCCACTGAGCAGAGCCTGGCTTCTTCCTCCTGAAACCTACTCTTTCCATATTGATCAACATTCATGAGGTCACCCCTCAGGCTTCTTTTTTAGAAGCTAAAAAGACCCAGCTCCTTCAGCCTTTCCTCATCGGGGTGATACTCCACTCCATCATGATTGTGGTTCTGCTCTCTATGGATCCCTTCCAACCTGTGTATTCTATGGTTCTGTGTTTCTGTCTGAGCCCCCAAATGGGAAAAAATATGAAGGGTCAGAAATAGTGTTAAGATGTCTGGCAAGCAGACTCTGACAATCTCATCTTTGTGACTTTTCACTGGGCTACAGGGAGGCTCTAGCTCAGAAAAGACAGAAAAGCTCAGACAGAAAATAGCATTGAGAAATAGGCTGCTCTTCATAGAAGCAAGATGGTCTAGTCTTTGCCTATAGCTCATTATGAGGAAAGCAAGAGTATGCTCTGAGTAAATCAAGTCACCCCGGTGCAGTGTCCTTTCACTTTTATTTTAAAGAACTTACCAAGATGAAAATCTTCTCGCGTTAGGGCAGCAGTTATTGGAAGTCATGTAACTGAGAGCTGCCTTCTGCAGCATTAAGTGGATGGGATATGTGTTTTACTCCGGTTTGCCTTTACATTGCATTAAGATGGGGGGGTGTGGGGTGGAGAATTAGAAAGAATTTTGTGAGGAGTAAATCCCCTTGCATTCTAGCCAATTTGCTCCAAGTCGAGGGGCTGGGGCAGCTGAGTTTATTTCTTATTAGGAGTGCCGATTATGAGACTATTGATAGAACTCTAACACCGGTGGTTAGAAAATAGTATTTATTCACAGATGCAACATTATACAGATTCGTTTGATTGTTGGGGATAACGATTTGCACAAAGTAGTGTGTGCCTTTAATGGATATACAGAAGGGCAAACCACCCTACAACAGAGATGCAAATACGAATACAGACATGAAGGCGGGTTTCTTACCAATGGTAAGAAACTTCTGTGGGCCGAGAGGAGGGAAAAAACCAGTCATTTTCGTTCATTTTGGTGTCAGGTTGGTGCTTTTCCCTCTGCCCACTGCTTCCCGCTCAACTCTCAATTAACTCTCCTACAGTCCCCAAAAAGACTGAGAATTCATATTGTGCTGTGTGTTACATGTGTGTGTGAGGAGGCTGTAGACAAAGAGGTTCCTTGGGGGAAGCAGTGTTGCGTTTGGGGTAGCAGTAAGCACAAAGATCTTGATAGGCAATTTAGCTTTTGGTTAGCTCATCAGGTTTCAGCCATTGTGTCCCTCACTCTTCCAGGAAGAGAGATTAAGAACACTCTAGTCCATCCTCTGTGTCAATACAGATCCTCACCTCGGAGCCTCCACTCCCTCAGTCAGGGTCTGGGGCTTTGAACACAATTCAGTGGATGCTTACCTTTCTGTTGACTTGGCTGATTATCTTCTGATTACTTCCTACTTGCACGTGCTCTGCTCCTCAACACTATAGCCTTGTCCTATAGTTTTCTGGTTGCAGTGTTAGTGTGGGTTTTGTCCTACAAAAGCTGCACCATACCAGTCACATTCTCTGATGATGCTGCCTGCAGAGGGAGATCTCTGTGAAACAGGGATTTGCTTGCCTTTGTCTTTATAAAGCTGCCTTCATATCTGTGTCTCACAGTTCCTGATCACTTGAAATCTTATTCTGTTGGCTTCGAAGCTCCCAGTTGAAGGGCGGCTGATTAAATCAGAACATTTTGAATGGGGAATAACATAATTTCTGGCCATAATGAGATGGAGAGTGGTGACACAGGCTGTTTGCTGCCTTCCTGGTTAAAAAGGAACTGTGTCATTTTGTTCCAGCCCTAGAAAGTCTGGAGAGACTCTTCCTAGCAGTTCTTGGAGAAGCTACATTTTGGGATAAGATCCAGCTGATCAGTTAGGTGTTTTCAGCTGGTTGACTACTGAGTGATTGTCAGATAGGTAGGGAATAATTTCTGGGTCTGTCCTTTTGGAATGACAGGGTTTTATCGAGCTGACTCCAAAAAAACCCATTACAAAGGCTTTGGAGCAGTATGGAATATTTTTAAATAAATGACTTCAGATTGAAAGGTCCATTGTGAATTTAAAGATTGGATCTGTTGGGTCCTTGGGATTCAGCCTAGGGCAAAGACTTCTGAAAGCAACAGATCATTTGGGAGAACTAAGGTATCTTGTGACCATGAGATAGGGCAGCTGGAGTTAAACTGCAGTCAATAGCTATTAAATAGAAGAATATTTATAAAATACTATTTATTTCACCTCTACCTCATCCTTTTCTAACATCTGTTTTATACTGTACATGATACAGCAGAACACGTGTGATTTATAAATCATAGAGATGTTTTGTGGGTTTTACTCCTGACTGACAAGGTTTGGAGACCATTGGTTTAGACATAAGAATTCTCAGCTCTGTAGGTCACAGCGTGTGCTGAAGTCTCCTCATTTCCCTATGGCTCTTGAGCCTTATATGCCCTGTCCTCTTATAGTTTGTTTGTTTCAGAAATGCACAGAGATTTGTACTTCCTTAAGTGGATTAGCTAAGTCCCTTGGGACTGGTCTTTGGAATAATTCAGGATTCTTCCCTTAAGACAAAAATGAAACCTTGGCCAAGGAAAAATGAAATCAGTCAGGAGCAGAAGGAAAAGAAGCAACACATTATTGATGGGTTTTAGCATGAGCACTTTGACAATGCAAAAGTGATCTGGTGCTTCTGAGTGCAGCCAACGCAGTTATGTTTGAGAAATGCATTAAGGGCAATCCATAGTGATAGGATGAGGGGCGATGGTTTCACATTAGAGAAGGGCAGTTTGAAATGGGCTGTTAGGATAAAGTTCTAGAGCAGGAGGGGAGTTGAACACTGGAACAGATTCCCCAGGGAGCGAGTTGAGGCCCCATTCCTGGAGATATCCAAGGGGAGGCTGGACAAGGCTCTGGGCAACCTGCCAGGATGTCCCTGCTCCCTGCAGGGGGGTTGGATTGGATGATCTTTGGAGTTCCCTTCCAACCCAGTACACTCTATGATTGTATGATAGAGTAATCCATTATCACAGAATCACAGAATCATTCAGGTTGGATCATTGAGTCCAACCATTAACCCTACTCTACAAGTTCACCCATAAATTCTATGCCCTAACACCAAATCTAAGTGACTCTTGAACACATCCAGGGTTGGTGACTCTACTGCCTCCCTGGGGAGCCTATTGCAGTGTTCAACCACTCTTTCCGTGAAGAACTTTTTCCTGATGTTCAGTCTAAACTTACCCTGTTGAAGCATGAAGCCCTTCCCTCTGGTTTTGTTGCCAATGACCAGTGATAAGAGACCAGCACCAAGCTCAAAAGTGTACATAATACTCAAGGTGTGGCCTTTCTAGTGCTGAGTACAGGGGGACAATCACCTTCCTCAAATACTGAAGCTCTATGTGGAAAATGGTGATGGAACTTTTTGGCTGCTAATCCTCCAAGGGCCATTAAAAGTTACAAGAAACTCTTTAAATGTTCACTAGTTTTGGGCCTCTTGTTAAAATGTTATGTTTTTTTCAGACACTTGAGGGATCAAGAGGGTTTTTCTCCCCTTTGATGTATTCTATCTGCTCTAGGGTAAAACCACACATCACAAAATCAACTCTTTTTTGGGGGATTGAATTTTTAATGGCATACAGCTGCTGGAGGGAGTATTTTTTTTCTCCTGAACAATCCCACCCAGCAAAAGGGATAATTTTTATTTTGCATTTTGGTTTTCACTACTGCTAAGGGACTAGAGAAAGACAGGGTTCAGCATTTTGGGCTGGGCACAGAGTTCCTTTCAAATATTTATGGCTTTGAAGTAGAGGTAGCTTAAAAAAAAAAGAAATGTCAACATGGTTTATCATCACAATCTATTCCAGTGGAACAAAAATGTTGGCTATCTTAGGGCAACTAAAAGATCATTTCTTTGGGATTTTACAAGGTCCAGGGATATGACTTCATACCTTTTACCCTATCTCACAGTATGATGAGTAAAAAGGAATGTTTGTGTATGCTTAAAATACTGAGGTACTTCAATGCTGGGTTTTTTAATACTGTGAGGAGCAACTGTTTCGTACTGACAGGAAATATAATCTTATCAGAGGTATAAAGATCAAATCAATATTTCTAAATCAGTAGTCAGTTCAAGAAGCTGTGCCTTCTGATATGTTTGAATTAGGCTGGAATTGCTTTTCTGTGATGTTAAAAGCAACTGTTCTTGGGTAAGACTGATAATGGGGTATTTAAAGAAGAAAAACACATTCATATTACTTACTAAACTAATGGAAATTCTCTTGCCTGGGTTGGTATGATGTTCATGACCTCATTACCGTGGCTGTGCCGTGAGACAAGGTGTAATAATAAAACGTACAGAAACGTCTGTTGAAATTCTGGAATTTACTGTTTGGCAGAAATCGTTGTGGTTTAGCCATGTTTTCCTCTGCCATTCTAATGGCATGAGTTCTGTGGAACGCAGTCAGATGTGACTGTGATAAACTCCACTGCCGGCTATGTGTACAGTGCTGCACCTTCTGCAGGAAGTGGCTGCATCAGTGATCAGTGCTCCTCCAGACTGCTCCACAGAGCTTCTCCCTTGTCAGAAACAAGCTGCTTGCTCTGACAAACTTATGCCTTATGCAAGCAACACGACTCCTCCACAGATTCCTGCAGCATCAGCAGGATCTGTGTGTGCAATACGCTGTGATGATGTGCTCTAGGTGTTTTCCTGCGGCTTTCAAATTGGTTTTGACAGAGGAAACTCGTGGCCAAACAGATGATGGGGGAACAGGCAGCAAAGGCTGGTTTGGGAGGAAGTTTTGCTGAGTTTTAAGAATTGCAAGGGTCATCAGGTCTTGGAACAGGCTGCCCAAGGAGGGGGTTGAATTGCCATCCCTGAATGTGTTTGAAAGCCATGTAGATCTGGAGCTTAGAGCAGGGTTTAGCAGTTGGAGAAATGGCTGCACTTGCTTTTTCCAACCTAAACAAATCTATGAATTCCCTTGCAAACCTATTTCTGTTAAATCTTGCTTGTAAGTGTTCAACTGGAGCAAAGTAGTTTATTTTGAAGACATCTTCTGACTTCTAGACATGACTGGTTAAAAGTAACACTACTCTTTAGCTTGTTGAATGAATGGAAAGTCTGGAAGAGAGCTCTTCCTAGGCATCCCTCTAAGCATTGGTGTCCTTACACAGTCTGTAAAATCTCTATGGACATATTAGTAGGCACTGAAGAAAATCCTTAAGATGAAAGTTTATCACAACCATTAACAGAATGATACCAAAGAACAAAGGCAAGTGCTGGGAAGAGGACAAGCATTCAGAAATGGGAGGAAGTAGGGAGGAAGAACAGATTAAAAAAGCCAGGGAGTCTAAGAACAACTGTGATAAACCTCAGAATCACAAATAACCACTGCTCCTCCTGGTTAGGATCCTGACTGATACACAGTCCTGTAAAGATCTTCTCTCTTCCAGTGACCAGCACTGATGTCCATCCAAGGCTGGTATTTTGATGACATTAGCTGTGGCCTTTGAGATGCTGATGTGGGGCTGAGATGCTGTTGATAACAGACCTTTTTGTCTCTCTGTTTCCATCTGCTGGTGCTGATGCAGTTCCATGCTCTCAAGGGTGTTGGGCTTATCCTGGCTCCATAATTTGCTTTTAGGGATAACTATAGCTCCTCAACCTTGGGAGGCTCTACTGAGCTTTGTGAGTTACTTAGCTGCCTCCAGCAGCTGGCTGACGAAGGGCAGCTGGCAGTTCAGTTGTTGACATTAGAGCATCATTTACATCTATTTGGGGTCGTTTGTTAGAGCCTCTTCAACTTGATTTGGGTTGTGCTCCCCTGTGGGATCTGGTTGTTTGAGGACCTGTCTGGAGCAGTTAATACCGGAGTGTGTCTGAGATGTTAATGGTTTTTTCCTGAAGCTCACACTACTAATTTCACATCAAAGGATGTGCTAATAGCAGGAAGGGGAGGCCAATATAAATGCTCTTAGCAGCAATGGCAGCTGATGATCCCGTTTATTTAGGCAAATCACCCCAACAAATGGAAAGCTCTAATTATAAGATTTTTATCAGCATAATGTGCCATTTATCAGAGTTCAAAATGCCTGTGGAAAGTGAATAGGTTTTGGGGTTTTTTTCTGATTATCATAAGACTGCAAAATACGGGACATTAACTGCTTCCATACTGCATTTCAATCTTCTGGGGGTCTGATAAGCCTGAACCTTACCCAGAGGCGGCTACAGTTCTGTAATCTGCAATTTCCTATTTCTAGGTAGTTATCTGATAGGTGACTGTTTTTTTTTCCCAGAGCAGAATGAAAGCCTTTCACACTGGGTAGGTTTTGATAATTATTTTTAGAGGTTATGACTTTGTGTAAAAGGAATGTTGTCATTTTTAAAGTTGTTATTGCAGAAAGTTGTTCTTCTATCCTACACAACCATGCTGTATTCTCATTTGCAAATGAACTCTGAGGTGAAAATCAAAATATGAGCGATGAATGATCCCCATCCCACTGAAAACCAAGACTGGTTCTGTAACCTTATTCATTCTTTTCCTTACTTTGTTCAGTGGAAAACACTTCCCTGCAGGCTGCTATTAATTTGCTACGTGGAAAGAGCTGGCTTTCCCAAATGATCTAAAAAATGAAAGTAGAAATTACTTTATTATGTCTGACTGTGAAAGTATTTGACTTGGAATTTCAAGAATTATTTTCTATCTTCTTTGCCATTGTTTAGCAGGATCAAACGTGTCTGTGAAAATCCTAATTTGGCTCCAGCTAACTAAAATTAATCAATGGCGCTTGTTATCTTTATGTTAAAAACTGGTTGCCCAGAGGCATCCCAGTAAAGCGGATAGTCCAGTGCAGGCCCAGTTTAGGAGAGCCTTAAGCATGAACTTAAGTCTTTGGCAAATCCTTTCCATCACTTTTTAATCAGAGAGCTGGGCTGAAATGGATTTACTCTGACACATCATGTTGAATAGGGGAAGTCTTCCCAAAGGACTTAATAAGCTGATCTCATCCTCTTTGAAGTCTGAGCAAGTTTTACTGATGGTTTGATGATGCAGGATCAGAACTTCCCATGGAAACTCTACTTATTATTTCCAGTAGCGTGTAGTAGTGGTGACACTGATGTCCAGTAGCGTGTAGTAGTGGTGACACTGCTTCCGTCATTGTTCTCCTTAATCAACTCTGTTCACCTCTGTAAGACCAGTGTGATGGGATGTGGTCTTTATGACACGGTCATATTTATTAGAAAGCAGCTTGGTGTTGCTGATGACTTTCTGTATGTGCCCGTATCCACACAAAGCCCCGTTTCTTGCAGGTATTATTGACAGCACACAGGTGGAACAGAGGCAGGTTGTAGCTGTGACTGGTGATGGAACCAACGATGGACCAGCACTTAAAAAAGCTGACGTTGGCTTTGCAATGGTATCATCTTGAGCTTATTTATTGATGCTTGTGTTGTCATAAGTTTGCTGGACAAGGTTTTTCATTCATTGTACGTGTGGAGGTTATTGCTTGTCAGTGAAGCAATAGGTCAGAGGGGGCAAGTTAAATTGCCTCAGAGACCTCTGACTTACTGTGTTAGAGTCACTGCGTGAGTCTTTTTCAATACTTTATCTAAGTAAACATATGCAGAATCCTCTGCCAGTAGAGAAAACTGACCTCTCTGTTCTTCCCAGTACTATTTTTAATTGATCAGAGCCATCACTAACAGCAAAGGCGTCTTCCCAATGTCTCTGATGACAGCAATATACTAGACTATATATTAAGATACATAATTCTAATTTTTGTTAGCAATTCTGACCATATATATTAATAAAATATCATTGCTGATAAAAATAATGCAGAAGATCAGTAGTCATTAAGTCAATAATTTAAAACACCCAAAAGTAAAATCACGTGGCTTCCCCTGCACTCCATCAATTCCCTTTCCTGTGTCCTCACTCCCTTTCAAAAGTAGGGCAAATTGGCCTAATTCCCCACAAATTGGAAATGCAGGATATACTGTGCTGGGAAGTCTTGGTCTCACTGTGCACTGCGAGTGTGGAGATTTGTATTCTGGCTGTCTCTGTACTTCCTAGTACGTAATTTTATTCGCACTTAATTTCTCCAGGGTATTGCTGGAACAGACGTGGCAAAGGAAGCTTCAGACATCATCCTCACAGACGACAATTTCAGTAGCATTGTGAAGGCCGTGATGTGGGGACGCAATGTCTACGACAGCATCTCCAAGTTCCTGCAGTTCCAGCTCACTGTTAACATCGTGGCTGTGATTGTGGCTTTCACTGGAGCCTGCATCACCCAGGTGAGATTTCACTAGCTCTAAGTGCAGGACCAAATCCCACCCAGCTGTGTGTTCCCCGAAGCAGCACTAGCTTGTGCCTGGTTCTTGTTTTGCACAACAAAACGAATGCGTTCAGAATCCTCCAGAGCATTAGGAGTGTGTTTAGGATCAGTCTGCTAAATGTGAAATAGCTGTTGACATAAAGAACTGCACTAATCCATCTTCTCCTCGAGGTAAATTGCTTTTAGGAGCCGCTAATTTTTGTGCTGCCTCCATGCAGCTCCTGGTTTTGATTACACAGTGCAATCGTGATTGAGCTGCCAGTGATAGGGTAAAGCATCAGGGACTGGGAGAAGGAAGAGGTTACATGACTTCGGCATTTCCTCTTGTAATCTTTCCCTATAAAATATCTGTTTATTGATGGATTATGCAACAGGACTTAAAAATTTTAGGAGAGCGGTACTGACACACAGAATTAATCCTGGCAGGGGAGCTCTTTGCCTGATAAAATCATTGTGTGGCTTTCAGGCAATTCCTTTTCATTTCAGATGTTAATGACAAACCAATTAAATGACACATAGGGTTTGACTTAGATATCTTTTCCTCCCCCCATGTTAACCCCTCACTGCAGTGCTGACACACACACAGCACGTCTGCAGCTTTTGCAAAGAGTGACTGTGAAAGCAAACCAGGGGGTTTTTTCCCTTCAGAAAAAAAACTTTTTGTAATAAAGTGAAGTTTTCGCTGGAAAGAATGGATGACCAGTTTAAGGCAGTGTGAGGTTTTCTGTCCTTGGTTAGAAACCAGCAAAACGTGCGGGTTCTGGAGCTGGCACTTCCAAACTAATGTCTGTTTCGGATGCTGCCGACAGGGACTGTTACAAAACGCCTCCTTTGGTTGAGACGCTGTATGGGAAAGCTGATGCTTCCCTCTGTGGAGCCTCACACAAATGTCTGTACCTGTTCCAGCAGGTGGATTTCACCTCCTGCACACCAGAGCAAGACAATGAATAAATAATTCGCTCTGCTTCAGGGTAAACTTACAGTGTAATCATGGAATTGATCCTTGAAACCAGAGACCCAGGTACCTTTACAAAACCAGAGTGTCAGGCTTCTCCTGAGTCTTGTCTGACATGCAAAGGCCTCTTGTTGTGCTGCCTGAGAGAAGCCTGTAAACTTCAGCCTCTGCCAGCACCAGGCAACACCCAGGGAGATAGAACTGTCCAGTACAGCTCCTCTGAACACTGGTTCCCTGCATCACTGCACTAGGACCTGGTGATGCCTTATTGTCCCCATTGAAACTGTGCTGAAGCACAACAATAATGCTGCTGCAGCACAAGTTGGGGAACTTCCCCTTTTCCCTGGGGAAATAGTACCAAGATTATGGAGAAGATGCTTTGCTCTAGGGTGATGGTTGCTATGAGCAGAAGGTGTGTAAGTGAATAAGGACTCCCAAGTTTGGAAGGTTTGTCCTCCTATGATTTTATCAGTGATTCTGCACCATGAGGCAGGCACTTGAGAATCATGGAATTACAGAATGATTGAGGCTGGAAAAGCCCTCTGAGCTCATCCAGCCCAACCAAGGACCATCACCTGGCCACACCAGGGCACTAAGGGCCACAGCCAGGCTGTCCTTCAACACCTCCAGGGATGGGGACTCCACCACTGCCCTGGGCAGTCCAGTCCAGGCTCTGAGCACCCTTTCCATGAGGAGGGGCTTCCTAACATCCAAACTACCACTCCCCTGGTAGCTTCAGGCTCTGCCCTATTCCTGGTGCTAGCTGTCTGGGAGAAGAGCCTGACACCCACCTGACTACAACCTCCCTTCAGGGAGTTGTAGAGAGGGAGAAGGTCCTCCCTGAGTCTCCTCATCTCCAGGCTAAACACCCCCAGCTCCCTCAGACTCTCCTCATAAGCATTTCCCTCCAGTCCCTTCTCCAGCTTCTCTGGATCTGTTCCATCCCCTCAATCTCTTTCTTGAAGTGAGGGGACCAGAACTGCCCCTTGAGGTGAGGCACCCTGTTTTGTAGAGTAGCTACTCAACTCTATCTGAAGTCAATAATTATTTGTTTAATATTCAGCATTTCTTCAGTTGCTTTGTGAGGATATAAAGGGAAATGTAAGGTTTTCTGTAACTGAGGAACTGCTTTTATATCTTTGCAGAGGTTAAACATCACTGAGTCTGGGTAAAGTCTTAACTGTACGTGTGGTGCATAACCAGTGCAGGTTTTCATTGCTTCATCCTTGCAATCATTCCAAAAGCTTCCAGAAGGATTGAATCAGGCCCAGTGCATTTATATAATCCCAGTGGTCTGTAAGACCACCACTGAGCCTGTCATCCCTGTTGTCACACACTCCTCCTGGGATTGCTGCCCAGAGAGGCTCTGCAATTCCTTACTTTGACGGAAAAAAAATGCAAATCAAAGGAGAGGTCTGAAAGGAGCTGAGGTGGAAACTGCAGCAAAGAAGGCAGCAGCCATTTCCACTGCAGTTGTGTTTATACTCTCAGCAAGGCTCAACTGCTGATAATCTCAAGCAGCTCTCAGCTCCATCTCATTCAAGCAGGATCTGGCCTCACGAATGAACGTTATTATGTTAAGCTCTGGCTCAAAGGCTCCAGCCAGGGAAAGGGCATTATGCTTGTTTGGCTCATGAGCTTTACTAAAAATTACACTTGAGAACACACTGTACCCTCTGGTTGCTATGAAAATAGCTCCAGCACAAAAGGCATGAATATACCCAAAAAAATCCCCTCCTGTCTAACAGGCTATGGTGCACTGGCATGAACCAGCATCTGCAACCCTGCATGCTGCTCTTACATGACTCTTCTGACTGAAGCTTTCCAGTTCTGAACAGGCAAATGAAAACAAAATCTGTGGTTTCCAAGAAGCAACACAGCTTCCTGTGACCTTCAACACAAAGAAGGTCCTAAGTGCTGGCCTAAGTGTTACTTTGCTTTTCAGGTTCTCAGACTAGCTGTCTTTGGCAAACACAGTATAACCCACAGTTATGGAATCCTAGACTGGCCTGGGTTGGAAGGCACCTCCAAAGTACCCATCCAGTCCAACCCCCCTGCAGGGAGAGGGTGCAGCCTCAACTACAGCAGTTGCCCAGAGCCTCGTCCAGCCTCTCCTGGAATAGCTCCAGGGATGAGGCCTCAACTCCCTCCCTGGGCAACCTGTTCCAGTGTTCAAGCCCCTTCCTGTGAAAGAACTTCTTCCTAACAGCTCATTTCAGTCTGCCCTTCTCTAATGTAAAGCCACTGCCCTTCGTCCTGTCGCTCCAGGCCTTCGTGACCAGTCCCCTTTAGAGACCAAAAGATTGCTATGAGATTCCCTCACCAGAGCCTTCTCTTCTGTAGGCTGAACAACCCAGTTCCCTCAGGCTGTGCTCGTAGCAGAGGGACTCCAACCTCTTGATCATTTTCATGGCTCACCGATATTATTCAGATTAATGAGCCTTCCATAGGCTGTTCTTCCGGTGATATTTTCTCATTCATGTGAAATGGGAAAAATTCTACATAGACAGGACTACTTCTTCCTTGCTTTTTGATGTCTTCTCTGAAGAAATCTGTTCTGCATTTCATAACCAGCATCTTGCAATGCTTTGCACGTGAAGCTTTTTTTATGCTTTCCTAACTCCTCATTGTGCTTAAAGGTGCACAAGAATAATACAATCTTTTAGTTTTGTTCTCGGTTTTCTCTAACACTTGGTTTCTACTTTGCAGCTAAACAGACTTAATTTTATTCAGTCATGATCCCACAGTTGCATGGGTGTATCAGCACTGTACTCTGCCCAGCAGGACTAGGGACATAATTCTGCCCTTGAACTGGACATGGGGGAGGCCTCCCCTCAAGTACTGGCGCAGTTCTGGGCCCCTCACTTTTAGAAAGAGGCTGGAGGGAAAATCTGATGGGGAAAGGCTGAGATTGCTGGGGTGCTAGTGAGCTTTGTTTGAACTAGGGATGTAATTCTCACCCTGTACCAGGTACTGGGGAGGCCTCCACTCAAGTACTGGGGGCAGTTCTGGGCCCCTCACTTCAAGAAAGAGTTTGAGGGGCTGGAGTGAGTCCAGAGGAACAATGAGCCTGGGAANAATGGTGCTCAGAGCCTGGACTGGACTGCCCAGGGCAGTGGTGGAGTCCCCATCCCTGGAGGTGTTGAAGGACAGCCTGGCTGTGGCCCTTAGTGCCCTGGTGTGGCTGCTGTGGTGGTGTTAAGTCCTGGGCTGGATGAGCTTGCCGCAAGAAGAGGCTGCACAACGACCAATGTGATCAAGCAGATCCCCCTTTATTACAAACTACTAGCTCTTTTTATACAGTTCTTAATAAGGTTCATACATATTGCAGAAGCCAAGCTCATGATTGGTTAGGTTACATCTTCCCTAGCAACCCTAAGTTATCTTCTGTTTATATAAACATTACAGCTACAGCCTTAGTGACAGGACCCCCATTTGCTACATATTGCTACTGCAACAAGGGACCTGGTCAGTACTACTACAATAAGACCTTGTCAGCATTCAGCTTCGATATCACAGTGTCCTTGGTTCCCAGGCTCTCAGCCTCTGGTTCTCAGGCTCAGGTTCTCAAGGCAGGCTCTCAGCTCTCTTGCAAGGCCTTCTGAGACTCATGCTCTCGGTACCAGTTCAGCTATGTCATGTCCTTTCTCCTGAAGCCACTCTTCAACATGAGCTCAGAAGGCTTTTCCAGCCTCAATCATTCTGTGATCCTGTAATCCTGTGTAAGAAAGCGAATGGGACACTGGACAGGAGCTGGCAGTGTGTACTGGCAGCACAGAAGCCAACCATGTCCTGGGCAGGAGTTTTTAACTGAAGGAGAGCAGGCTTGGTTTGACATAAGGAAGATAGCATTGTACAGTCAGACACAGGTACAGGTTGCCCAGATAAACAGTGGCCTATCATTGCAAGTGTTCAGGTTCATTTTAGATGAGGCTTTGAGCATCACAGACTGCTGAGACACGCACCAGTTTCATAGCAGGCCATAGGCTGGGCTTGAGGAGCTAAGAGGTCTTTCCCAGTGTCAGTAATGTATGATTATGTGATTCTTTTATACTGGAAAAGGTTATCCCAGAATGTTGTGACTGCTCCATCCATGAAAGTGTTCAAGGCTAGGTTGGATGGGGCTCTGGGCAACCTGGGCTGGTGAGAGAT
This sequence comes from Upupa epops, assembly GCA_013397515.1. Classification (NCBI taxonomy): domain Eukaryota; kingdom Metazoa; phylum Chordata; class Aves; order Bucerotiformes; family Upupidae; genus Upupa; species Upupa epops. Next base: position 62,932 of record VZRI01013999.1, on the reverse strand, counting down.
GTCACTGCCCATCGGAGTAAATGATCTCTGACATCCCTTCCAACCCAGACCATCCAACAAGTCTATGACTCAAGCAAGGGCTCTTCTCTAGAGCTCTGCATACAGCTAATATGAATTTTATACTTCAGATGAGTCACTGCTCTACATCTCTAGGTGTCCTGTACTGTTCCAAATGTACCCTGCAAAGCCAGGAGGTTCATCCCATGTCCTGTCCCCAAAGAAATATTAGGAGCCATCAATAAATAATCTGGGTATGTACCAAATGAAGAGGGTTAAAATCCAGTTCAGTCACCTGGAACCAGTTTTACGACTGGAACTCTGAAACAGCACGGTTATCTCTGAGCTGAATTTTGCCTCCAAGTGCTGAGTGCCTGTTCAGAAATGTTGAATTAAAGAAAGGGGAGACAAAGGCTGTGTTTTAACATTTAAAAATCAAATTATTATTCTTGTACTTGAAGAAAGACTTAATGTTTTAGCAGACATTAGGAACCGAAAACAGTGACTCTGTAGGACATTATGTTTGGAAAATTAAATGTTAATTAAAAGCACTGTAGCAATGAGCTACTGCATGAATCATTTATTGTTTTTACAGATCTTGCTCAAAAAAACAGGGATGATCTATACTTACATGTCCAAGGCAGTAATTTACAGGATGATAATGTTTTGCTGCAGAACTCTATTTGGCAAATCCTAAAATAATAGCATTGGCAGCTCTAAGCTGCAGTATAAAATCAAAGAATGTGCTGTTCATGTTGGCTTTGGGAGGCTCAGAAGCACAGAAGGAGAACAGAGGATGCTACTTCTATACAATTAGTAGCCACCATGGTCCAGCAGCACAAGCAAGGGACTTTCTTAACTTGCACTAGTCTGCATCAAATTAAGCTTCTCGAGACACTCGTTTCCGTGAATCCGTACATGTGCTCCCTGACAAGTGGGAGCAGAGAGGTAAGGGTGAAAATACCTTTTGATTCCCCTGCAGCTTGTCACCTAAATCAAAAGTAACAAGCTCTAAAATTTGCGAGGCTCGGTGTGTCACAAATGATTTGTAGTTTATTTCCAGCCCTTGGCCATTTGTACTTTTAAGTGTTTCCAGGATGAAGTGTAACATCACTTGATTTAAGGGACATTTTCCTTTTACCTCTAGGCCAGGGCTAACCTATTCCAAGGTCGAGTGGCAGGGAATTTGACAAATTGGTGCTGATTTTGGGTGCTTTGCAGTTTGATCAGGTCTCATCTCCAAAGTGTCCACAAAGTGAATTAAGAATTATTAGCTACTCGTTTAGTGGCTAAAACAAAAAGAGAGCTGGATTTGCACCCCACCTGCCTCAGTGACCAAGCTCCGTAATGGAAGACTGAGCTGATACGTATTTTCCTTAGTTTCCACCAACTAATCAGAAATCAGATGGAGTTGCAGTGGAAATTTCATTCCACTGCCTGCCCAGACTAATGTGTATTTAATGTTTTGGCTTGGGCTTAGAATGAGCTTTTACACTCGACTGAGCAGCGCAGCACTGCCAATAATAGATAATTATTAGGGGCACCACAGCCACCCAAGGTGATTGGCAGTGTGAAATGGTGTGAACGTGCTGTTGCCAAAACTGATGACTGCCAATTGCAGTTGTGTGATTTAGAGACTGAAAGGATCTGATTCTTCATTAGGAGTACGTCAGCCTCTGAATATTTGACTATTTATTAAAGTGAAACAGGCAGATTGTGTTTTATTGACACACGAGTCAGTGCAGGCGGTGGAAATTCAGCTACCGGAACATCTCAAAGCAGGGATTGTTTTGCAAGGAAACATTACCTAGGCAGTTTAGGGCACGTCAGTACGAGAAGGACACTGAGGTGCTGGAGCAGGTGCAAAGGAAAGCAACGATGCTGGTGAAAGGCCTGGAGAACCAGCTTTATGAGGAGAGCTGAAGAAGAGGATATAGTGGGGAGACCTTATTGCTCTCTACAGCTATCTGAAAGAGCATTGTAGAGAGGTGGATGCTGGCCTCCTCTCACAAGTAAACAATAGTAGGACTGGAGGGAATGGCCTAAAGCTGCATCAGGGGAAGGCGGGGTAGGCTGGACACGAGGCAACATTTATTCTCTGAGAGGATTGTAAAGCCACGGAACAGGCTGCCCAGGGAGGGGGTTGAGTCACCACCCCTTGATGCGTTTAAAAGTCCTATAGATGAGGGGCTTAGAGATCTGTTTTAGGGGTGGTAAAGATAAGAGTAGGGTTAAGGGTTGGACCTGGTGATCTTATAGGTCTTTTCCTACCTGTGGTTCTGTGATTCTGTGATAGGTAAAAACATGACAAGGGAAATTTGTCAGCAGGAAACGTGTTTTCTTTTTTTTTCTGTGTGCTGTGTCCAACACTGAGCTCTCTGAGCCCTAGTGTCAGGCTGCTTCTGTTGCACATATTCCCCTTGTTTTGAGCCCTTAGTATTAACACAAATACATGAGGTCTCACTTTGGAACGATTTTGCTTTTAGGTTTTGAGCCCCCTCTAAAGACAAAGACATTTCTGTTTCTGCAGCTGCAATCAAACAGTTTGCTGAGCTCTCCAGATAAGCCCGGTTAATGCAACCCATAACCAAGCGCTCAGGGAGCTATTAATGCTGACGTCTCTCCTCTCCCTGATGTAGCTAACCTGCAAGACTTAGACTATGCAGGCTGCCCTTCTCCATCTCCTCGTACAAGTCCAAATGTAATGTTTTTGTCATGTTAATGTACCAAAACCAGTGTCAGTGTGGCTGCATTAGAAATCTGTTTTCAAGAGGAAATAACACCCCTATCTCCAGGAAGAACTGAAATATAAACCCACATCTACCAGAGACCAAACCACTTGCCTTTCACCTCCAGATGTCCTTGGGATGCTGAACAGCTATCAGCCCTCTTTATTTGATAATTAAAAATGAACACGTAACCCTTTGAAGAAAAGTTCAGGGTTTGTAACGTGGGTTTACTGGCTTCGATTTGCCTTGCGTGCCATTGCATAAATTCCTTGGCAGCACCATGGCGATGTAATGCATCAGCATACAGCGCTGATCTGCTGACCGTCACACTGCACAGTAATGCCCGTCATAGAATTTGATGCAAAATTTCTTACTTTAGAGATTGTGGTGGGGTTTTTTTAATTATTGTTTATTGTGGGGGAAGTTAATTCGGAAAATGTGTTAATTAGCTTTATTTTTTTTTAAACCATGGGCTGAAGCCCCCTGTGCTATGAGCATAGGCTGCTCCTTGAGTTCAGTGTGGAACGGGCTCCTTCTAGTGGTTGGCGATCTGCTTTAGAATTTAAATCCATCCTGATCGGTCCTAATGTTGGGGTTTTCTGCTTCCCAGGTCCTTTCTTTCAAACATGCTGTCGTGTTACCCAGTAAAATGGTAAACTTCTCTTGCCTTTGCGATTTTGGTGTGATTTAGTGAGCTTCAGAATGTTGTTTCAATTCAAATATCAGTGATGAAATCACAGACTGGTTTATGTTGGGAGGGAGCTCAGAGCTCCTCTGTGCCAACCTCCTGGCATGGGCAGCAGCACCTCTCACCAGATCAGGTTGCCCAGAGCCCCATCCTACCTGGCCTTGAACACTTCCACAACCTCCCAGGGCAACCTGTTCCAGGGCCACAGCACTCTCATGGTGAAGAACTACTTCCTAATCTCCAATCTAAATCTCCTCTTTTTCAGTCTCATGCCAATGCCCCTTGTCATATCACTACAGGCCCTTGTAAAAAGCCCTTCCCCAGCTTTCCTGTAGCCCCTTCAGGTACTGGAAGGCTGCTATTAGGTTTCCCCGGAGCTTTCTCTAATCAGAACTTCTCATCACTATTGTTTTTTAAAGGTTCTTATTTAAGTAAGATGTATTCAAGTGTTACTTGTTTCATAAATTAAGTAGCAGAAAGAATTGTACAATGCATTGTAAAGTGTTAATGCTGTGCTCTATCTCATATATCCCTGAGTTAAATGACCGGGGAGAAGTAATTTCTCTTTGTTCACATCACTGTGCTTCTTGCATAAGAAATGTGAGAAAGGTCATGGTAGGTCAGATGAAAGATCCATGAATTTGAGCATTCTGGCTTGCAGTCATGCAGGAAGAGGCAAAACCCGATGATGGTGTCTTTCCTAGGAAATACGGAACTCTCATTTGTCTCCGCAGGACTCTCCTCTAAAAGCCGTTCAGATGCTGTGGGTCAACCTCATTATGGACACCTTTGCCTCACTGGCATTGGCCACCGAACCCCCGACTGAGGCTCTGCTGCTTCGCAAGCCATATGGCAGGAACAAACCACTCATATCCCGCACCATGATGAAGAACATCCTGGGCCATGCCGTTTACCAGCTCACGCTCATTTTTACCCTTCTTTTTGTAGGTAAGGGAGTGTGTTGGGCTTGCAGCTTCCAGTGTCACCAACTGGGAGCAGAATGGTTGCCACAGTGAAGAATAATGCTGATCCTCAGTAGTAGAGATAAGCCAGTAGCCAGTGTTAAGTGATAAAAACAGCTCGGCACTTTGACATTTAATGTCTAGAATGGATATTAAAAGGGAAAAAAGAATCTATTTTATTACATTACAGGACTTTTCTTCAGGCTTTGCTGGCAACGAATGCTTTTTATAGGTTGTGTTTTGGAGGGGGGAGGGCAGGAGGAGGAATGTTTCTTGCTGCAGGGAATCATAGTGGCTAATAATAGATTCTGGTGCTCCAAATAAAAAGTGAATTTGCTCAAAGGACTGATAATTTTATCAGCTGGCTATTGTGTTCTTGTCACTGTGCTGGTGAATTACAGACTTTCTTTACTTTATATAAACTTCCATATAAGCTGAAAAGGTAAATGTATGATTCCTAGTTTTTTGAGCACTGTTGGGAAAATCCCCACCTTATCAACAACTGGCAGCTTCTTCAACCAAACTGGTTTATTACACTGGAGGTACAGAAGTCACAACAGTTTCCAGATTTTGAGGGGAGATAGCCTGTAATATCAGAGAACGGCCAGCCTGTCTCAGAGAATTCTAGTTTTCTCTAAAACAGCTGGAGGAAGGTCTTAGTACTTCATGTGATAGGAATCTAGGAATGAGAACTTCTGCAAAATCTGCGAGGAGTTATGATGGCTTTTTGATGACTGTTACAGTTTCAAATACTTTATACTGAGCCCCCATGAAAAGAAAAACAGACTATAAGAGGATGAGAGGAAGTGGCCTTGATTTGTGTCAGGGGAGGCTTAGATTGGATCTAAGGAAGAAGTTCTTTACTGAGAAAGTGGTTGGGCACTGGACCAGGCTGCTTAGGGAGGTGGTGGAGTCACCATCCCTGGAGGTGTTTAAAAAACAAGTAGACCTAGCACCTGAGGCCATGGTCTAGGGGTTGGGGAGATGGTGGGATGAGGACTGGACTTGGTAATCCTGAAGGTCCTTTCCAGCCATGAGGATTCTATGGTTCTGTGATTCCATCTGAACATCTTTGGTGTGTCTCTGGAAAACCCCGACATGCTCTGGAGGACACAGTGCACCAATTTCCTGTGAAGCCTAGACCCAGTCTTTTCCTCTCTAAACTTCACCAGGCTCCACTTTGAATGGAGATGATGTTCTAAGTACAGGCTGTTGAGAAATACATTCCAGATCAATGAGAATTGTTTGTATTTCAATCAAATAAGTATTTTTAATAGTTTTTTTCTTTGAGGTGGCAACAAATAGACTCTGTCTGAACAGCACCAGGACCATCAGCAACCTAGAAGTGACAGCATAGTTTTGTCAAATTGTAGTGTAGAGAAATGTTAACCTCAGAAACTAGGAGTAATGAATATCCAAAGCAGATGATCTGCAACCCCTTCTGGAAATCAAATCTAGTCACAGCTCCAGCCTCTGCCATTGGGGCTGCAGTTCCTTCTGGTTCAGGATGGCTTCTTTCACCAGTTCCTCTATCCGTGTGTGTGTTGAATGGAAGCAAATAGATGGGATGTGTGTTTATCTAGGAAAGATAAAAGGGCGATATCTTTTTGCTTTCATTTATTCTTTCATTTGCTGACTCTGTAGTGAGGGGAGCAGTTTCCAATAATCAGTTATCTTTCTGGAGATGTGTAATCTTCACAGAAATATCTGCTTGCTCACAGGTTTAGGTTTTGTGGCCTCATGTTGTGTCACGGATGTATTTTTGGTGCCACAATCTCCTTTCTGACAGAAACCCATGAGCCCAGTTCTTTGCTTGGAAACACAGCCGCTATTCCCAGGGACTCAAACACACACTGTCCAGGGCAGTGGAGGAGTCCCCATCCCTGGAGGTGTTGAAGGACAGCTTGGCTGTGGCTCTTAGTGCCCTGGTCTGGCTGCTGTGGTGATGTTAGTTCCTGGGCTGGGCTGGATGAGCTCAGAGGGTTTTTCCAGCCTCAATCATTCTGTGGTTCTGTGTACGAAAGGAAATGGGACACTGGACAGGAGCTGGCAGTGTACACTGGCAGCACAGAAGCCCATCATGGCTGTGTGGCCAGCAGCATGATCAGCAGGTTGAGGGAGGAAGTTCTGCCCTTCTGCTCTCATGAGACCCCACCTAGAGCCCTGCATCCAGCTCTGTTGCCCCCGGTACAAGAAAGATAACGGACCTGTTAAAGTAGCCCAGAGGAGGAGTCACAAAACTGGTTGGAGAGCTGTTCCAGCTGTTCCAGCTCTCCAGTGAAGGAAGGTGCAGGTTGTTGCACTCAACTTGGAGAAATCTTTGGGGAGACCTCGCTGCAACCTTTCAGTACTTGAAGAGGGCCTGTGTGAAAAACTAGTTACCTGCAGTGACAGGATGAGGGGCAAGAGTTTTTAACTGAAGGAGGGCAGGCTTGATTTGACATAAGGAAGATAGCATTGTACAGGTACAGGTTGCCTACAGAAACGGTGGATGGATGCTCCAAGGACAGGCTGAGGGAGCTGGGGTTGTTCAGCCTAGAGAAGTGAAGGTCCCTCCTATTCTGGGGGACCTGATAGTGACCTTCCAGCACCTAAAGGGGGCTACAAGAAGGCTGCAGAGGGACTGTTTACAAAGGCCTGGAGGGCAGGACGAGGGGCAATGGACTCACA
>VZRI01013999.1:26222-55769 GCA_013397515.1 Upupa epops | reverse complement strand
TCCCTGGAGCTATTCAAGGGGAGGCTGGACGGGGCTCTGGGCAACCTGCTGTAGTTGAAGTTGTCCCTGCTCCCTGCAGGGGGGTTGGATTGGATGACCTTGGGAGGTCCCTTCCAGTTGGGGAGTTATGATTCTGTAAGTGCAGAGCACAGGAGGCAACTAGCTAAAGCAAACAATGAAATTAAATTTGATTCATTTATGTGAATGGGAATGTTTGTTGTCTTCTACCTAGGAGAGAAAATGTTTAAGATTGACAGTGGAAGGAATGCACCGCTTCACTCTCCTCCTTCAGAGCACTACACCATTATCTTCAACACCTTTGTAATGATGCAGCTTTTCAATGAAATCAATGCACGGAAAATCCACGGTGAAAGAAATGTCTTCGATGGCATCTTCAGAAACCCTATTTTTTGCACTATTGTACTGGGTACATTTGCTATTCAGGTAATGATTTAGGCAAGAAGTCATCAGAAATCTGCCTACATTGTTTTTTCCCATCTGGTTTTACTGGTTTCTTGGTTTAAACCTAAGTACTGAAGCAGTAAAACCCGTTGGAATCAAACCAGCAGAGCTGTCCTATGTAGAAAGGCAAAGATCTTAATTAAAATGCAACTGAAAGTTTATTTGGGTTTGGTGTGGGTTTGAGATTGTTTTGTGGGCACAATATTTTGCTTTGGTCCTTTTTTTACCCTGGAAAATATTTACCCCCTTTCTTCTCTGCTTTTCTTTGTAGATAGTAATTGTCCAATTTGGAGGAAAACCCTTTAGCTGTTCTCCCCTACAGCTTGACCAGTGGATGTGGTGTGTATTTATTGGATTAGGAGAACTTGTTTGGGGTCAGGTAAGCACTCAGGAATATGCAGGCTTCTTCCTTTTGGTTTTACAATGAAGTCAAGGATCTGATATTGCTCCTGATCCTACCATATTGGTGTTCCCTTCATCTCTCCCAGCATCATTATTTAGTGCATGGTGAGCTACAGGGTGACTGAGTGCTTCAAGAGTAGATACACTAGTGAGAATAATTTACCCCACTGTTTCTATAGAGTTTTTTTAATGTTCATATCTTTTCTTTCCCTAAGCAGGGTGTGCTGCCACCAAGAGCTTCTACATTAGGCTTTCTCAGGGTAGATGAATCAATCTCTAGGCAGCATAAGGGTTAGGGAGGGCAAGCACACTGCCATAGAGAGCCCAGGGTAGCACGTGCAGGTTCAGAAATGGAAACTTATTGGAAGTAAAAAGAGGTTCCAGTTCAATGCCAGCGTGCTCCTTCCCTTGCTGTAAGTGCTGTTTGATCAGTCCAAGACAGTCTTGTTACTGGAACAGGTCTAAGTCCAGTGTACTTTATATTTATGCACCTTGGTCCTCCATTCACCTACCCCGTGTGTAAAGGATGGAAGCAGATCTGAAACAGAAAGACTCTTTTCTTAGAATAGTAACAGAAAAGGGCAATTTAATTCAAGTCGTCTTTCAAAATTCTGCTATGACCTGCATCCTTCTTAGCAAATCTAAAATTTTATAGAGATGTAAAAGCAAGTGTCAGTGGGATAGAGAATTGATATGACTGAAAGAAACTACAGGGTGACTATCAGGAGTGTTCAAACACTATTATGGACAAAAACATACTGAAAGGTTAATAATAATGGCTTTTCTTTGATCTTCGAAAGCAGGACTCGTGTGCTTAAGTTGCTGCCACCTGACACAGCATAAAACATGTGAAATATAAGACTTTTCACTTTGCTTCTCAGATGTAAAGGCACACATGAATCAAGTCCCTTGCCACTGTGAAAAAGCAGGCAAGAAATTGCCAACTACAGTTGAACCCAGAAATGGTCCTGGTGAAATTGTAAGGAATAGGTGTTAACCTTCAAAACGGACTTTATTATTGTTATTGAAAAGTCCTTTTGGGGATGGTTTGGCCTCAGATACTTTTGAAGAAGTGAGCTCAGAGTCATGATTGCTTTTAATGCAAATGTTACTGAAAACCTCCACTTTTAGAACATTTTACTGTAGTTATATCCTGAAGATGGGGTTTGGTTTGTCACTGTGCAGGAAGAAGACCTAAAACCAGTTCTTGAAAAGAATGTATCTGTTTTCAGCTGATGGGAAAATAAAAACTTTGAGGAGGGCTAAGAAAAGCAGGAAAAAGGAGAAAAATCATCCTACCTCTTCTATTATTGTTGAAGAATTTCCTGCAGCCTTTGATCAATGTTCTAATTGGTTTTTCAATTCTGTTACGTGCAGATACTACATAACAACTGACGACTGAGAATCACATCAGCATCTTCTTTCAGTTTAAAGATGGGCATCACTGCCCAAACCTTATTGCTGTTAAACCTAAACTCATATTGGAATGCCTCAACAATGTTGTCACTGGGGATTCTATAATTTTACATAAAACACAGAGGTTAAAAGAAATCTGTCTTCTGTGGTCAGTATTTAGTGATCAGAAAAGCACAGGCTCAACATATTTACATGTTGTACAGCCTGAGGCAAGTGCACAGACTTCTTTTAGAAGAGGGGCTTCTCTTTGTTCTCAACCTTTTATCTCCTGCTGGCACTAATTCTAGTTCAGTGCAAAACAGAATGGTTGGACTTTGTTTTATCAGTCTCCTGAACCTGTGAACCACTAAAAACAGTCAAGATTTTCGACCTGAGGTAATCACATTGACACTTTTTGAAGTGATTTAGGATGTAGCTTCAAGGCAGGTCTGAGGGACAGCTTTCTGACAGGTGGCCCTCACAATCACTGAAAACCACTTCTTTCTCAAAAAATTTATGTGATGTTCCCCAAATTATTAATGACTCTTAAAAACTGCAGTCATCTTCCTGGACATACTGATAGTTCCTTAATCTACATGAGGTCTGCTGAGTCTGCCATTATCTGAGCTGGGTAGGGGTTTGCAGATATGGGAAACAAATGATCAAACAAAAAGGCATGTCAGCTCCCTAAGGAAAAGATCAGCATGGCTGAGAGAGGAGGTGATTGGACAGGTGTCTTCTATCACACAGAATCACTACCCAGGGCAGTTGTTTCAGAGCCTTGCAAGTGCTTCTTCACCATCAGTGTCACCAGATATCAAACAGTCTCAGGTAGTGTCTTTCCCTATAGTGGTAGTCTTTTCCCTATGGTGTAGTCTTTGCACAGCTGGGAAGCTGAAGGAGTTTCAACAAGTACTTCAGTGACTAGCACTTTGCTTCTCCTTTTTCTCCTGGTCTGTGCTTGAGTCACACTAACTTGTTCATTTTCCTTCTTGTTTATCAGCCCCCAAAGTGCAGTGGAAAAACAGATCCAACACTAGTGTAAAATTGTTTGGGGTGGTTTTTTTGACATTTCTTTTTCTGACTGTAGAAATAATACAAAGTGGACTTGGGAATCATGAAGTTCAAGGAGACCCCCTCAGCAGGCCCTGCAGTTCATTTTCACCCTGAAAATGTTTGGTGCCTTTTCCTGTGTCTTCACTCCATCCATTCCAGTTTTCAAAAACAGAAGGGTATATCCTCGTCAGCTTTCCTGCCACCATCTCTATCTTTCACCCCTTTGGGCTTCAGAACAGTGATTGCTCACAAACAAATAGCAGTTTTTCTGCTAAACAGATCAAGTGACGAACTGTGTAGACTGTTTCCTTTGTTGTTCCAGAGGCATTCTGTAAGTTCCAGGCAACGTCTTGTTTAAATAGTCATCTGCTCCTATTTTTATTCAAGCTGGCAAAACAAATCAGAACAAAGAGAAAATGATGGTTCAAGGGGGTGAGCCTGAAATGTATTGGAAATGATTGTGGACTAACATTTTCTGACTGTGGTATGTGCAAGCTTTGAGGATCATTAGACATGTCCTGTGTGAATTCCTTCCCATGACCCTTTGGTGGTCAAAGAGAATAAGAGGGGCTGAGTTAGCCAGAATTTGTTAGTAAGGACACAGAGTAAGAGGTGGCTTCGTAAAAAGGCTGCATGTCAAACCCAACCCTTCCAGAAACCTCTGTCTTGAGGGATGCTGAGAGATGATAAGGACTTGTATATAAATATTTAAAGGCAACTCGTAAGGTTGATACTTCTGCAATTAGAGTTCAGGTCTTCCTGATGACTGATGGTAATCTACTGTCTGCAAATGTGAGCTGAGAAAAGGTTCCATCTCGTGCTTGTAAATCTTGGCATGTTACAGCACTTCATGTATTCAGCTTCCCTGGTCTCAGCAGGCTGAAAGGCTTCTCTCATCATGTGTCAATCTTCTTTAGTACTTTGAGAAAGGACAGCCTCTTCCCCAGCTTTAAAGTTGCTCCACCGCTGTGTGTTGCTGGTGTGGCTTAATAATGCTGGTCATGTTAATGGTTTACATTAACGTGTGTAAAGTGTAAAGGACTATTAGGAATGCCTTAGCTTTCCTGAAAGTTGTAGTTATCATTATAATATCTGTGTTCTTTTGTAGGTTATTTTATTGCTGGGATTATCTGTTATGATTAGCAGGTTGTTGTCTAACTGTTCTTGGGTGAAGTTCACGTGTTCAGTACTTTTTTGTAATTCTAGGTCATTGCAACAATCCCAACAAGTAGGCTAAAGTTTTTAAAGGAGGCAGGGAGGCTCACTGAGAAGGAGGAGGTCCCCGAGGAAGAGCTCAATGAAGATGTGGAAGAAATTGATCATGCAGAGAGAGAGCTTCGACGTGGACAAATTCTGTGGTTCAGAGGGCTCAACAGAATCCAAACCCAGGTATGCCACAAATGATCCCCACATGGTCTAGATAAATATGCTTCATCTTTGAATCAGGGCAAGATAATGTTATAAGGAAGCTCACAAGTGTTTCTGTGAACAAGGATGGTACTTGACTGCTTTCCTGCTTTCAAAGAAGCACGTGAAACGTTAAAGTATGTGACCCAAACAGAAGGGTGGTGGTGTATGGTAGAAAAGCTAGAGTGAAATGACACTGAAATTACACTATGCAGAAATAAGAATCGTTTGTATGAGGATCCTGTGAGTAGAGCTTGTGTTTTTTACTGCAGCAGTGACAGCTTGTGCAATCTGGAAAAGGCTGGTTGTGACAGCAGCTGGCAAAACGTTGTGAAGGCTTTGTGAAGCACTCTGGGTTGGTTAGGGGAAAGGATATCGTTGATGTCACTTCTGTAACAGCAGACTCAATTGTTCACTCTAAATATAGTACAGATGAGGATACCTAGGAAAACTTATCTGTAGTGCTAAAAAACCCCTACATGCAGTATTTTGCCTTTTTGATGGCCATGCAGCAGGATCTTTTATAGCACCAGAGATCTCAGCTTTATCTTTAAGGTTGTGTGTTTGTGCCAGCTTGCAGGAGAGAGTAGCTCTGCCGGGCAAACATGTATTTGCTGTATTAGATGTGGATGTTCTGCATGATGCTTACACAAAGAAAGATTAATAATTAGGGCAAATATTTTGTTCGTTAAAGATTATGAAGACCCTTGTTATAACTGAAGCTTTTGATTTTTGCCTTCATTCAAGATAAGCAGCACTTTCTCCCTTTTCTCATCTACAAATTGATTTGTGGTTGAGTTTTTTTGTGAGAAAGTGAGGGAAAATGAGGAAAATCAGTTAACTGAAAGTAAGACAGTTAAGTCTCTTTAGTGCATCCACAAAGAAAAATATAAAGAGGATGGAAACTGCCCTTAGAGAGATGTAGGTTTTAGGTGAGTTCCCAGGGTTCTGTGGTAAGGAGTTAAATACAGATCTGCAGCTCTGAGGTTGTGTCTTGGCTGGGTTGGGTCAGAAGCACTCTGGAAAATGCAGGTTGATGCACAATAAAAGGGAGGAGCAGGTGCCCAGGGAGTGGTGGTCTTTCTGGAAAGACGATCTCTAAACGTCCATTCTTTTCTTCCTGGTGGCTGTAGGAGCAGTGTTGCCTGTTGGCATTTCTGTCAGGATGTCTTTCTGGTTGTGGTGAGTGTAAACGACTACCAACACAAAAAAGCCAATTACATCCTTTTAGTTCCTCCTTCTAGTCTGAGAGGTCGCTTTTAGTTCTGCACTTGTTTGTCCAGTTAATTTACAGATAAATTATGATTCTTTTATCCTATTTAAAACAAAATGAACATTGATTACGTTTCTTTGCTAACATCCATCTTCTTAGTTTCCTTTCTGCTCTTAGCTGTAGAAGTGTCTTTGGTAGGTTGATTCATTTCTCTCTGGCCCAAACGCCTCTGTGATTTTTTTCCCCTTGTTGTGTTTATTCAGTGACTTTGATTTTTGCATCCATTCCACATCTGTGGAATGATAATGAAATAAATAAGGAAATGGGCCAACAGATTTCAAAATAGTTTCCAGTTGTCCACTGGAGAGCAATGAACTCGTGTGCAGGTCACATCAAATCTGTTGCTGGATGAACCTTGCGCTGAGCGCGTTCTGATGCGCTGTGAGTCATGGTCCATCCAGACAAATTCATACACTTGTACTACATTTCTCAGGAAGCCAAAGAAGAGGTGATGGAAGAAGATGAGGATGTCTGTAGCATCCTTGGGGAGCTGGAGGATTTGCGAGAATCCTCTGCTATCTAATTCACTCCTGGAGATGCGGAAGCAGAAGGTAGAGCATCCCGTCACTTTATCTATATAAGAGGATGACAGTAAGATTAGGAATAAATTCGAGGCTCTCTCATGACTAAATTGATCACTCAAATTCTAACCAGTGCAGTTTCCATCCTCATACTCTTGTGCTGTGTATTAGATTATTTTTGCTTATTTTTAATTCAGTCATCACTGGACAGAGCCACGGCACCCATCAAAAACCTAACACGGTGATAAAGAACCTACGATAGGGTTGGCTGGTTAAGGGGCTATTTTGGATAACAGCTCTCCAGTAAAAACTCATCCAACCAACAAGTTCTTTGCAGTACTAAAGACTTTTCCTTTTGGCACCCTCTCTCAAAACAGAAGGCTTAAACCTAGACACCAGTAAAAGGATTTCTGCTGGTGTTTCTTCCTATTGAAGTGTCTGGCGTATTTCTATGAAGACAAGCATGAATTTATTTTAACAAGAGGTTTATGAGAATCACATAAAACTATGTCAAAGACACAGGCTGTCTGCTTCTGATTTTCTTTTGCCCCTTTTGTTCAGTTAGGTATTTCCCTGTCTTACAAATATTCTGTAGATCTTCTCTGTATGGCTGCATGTTCTCTGGCACTGAATGGAAGTGGTTCCTTACTAGATAGTTCTCTCAGAAGACCACTGACATAACTCTACCCAGTTATACTAGTTTCAGAAAGATCTGAAGAGGGTCTCAAATTGCATAAAAGACAGAACTTTACAATCTCTGATAGTTTCCTGCAAGGTTTTTCCAAGTCTTTCTGCATTTCTTAGAGATCCTTCATTCTGAAGGCAGAGATAAGACTGATAGTTATCATCTTGGCAGATCCAATGGCCTTTGGAAAGGGCAGCAGGTTTCACACTCAGGCACAACTGTGTCATCTGACCAGCAACCAAAAATGGTTGCACCTTTTTTCACTGTATTCTGAAAAGTTCCTTTTCATGTCAGACTATTCAAGGAGTGTTGAGATTTGAGAACGTTTTTAGTTACGTATTAGATTTTTACAACACTGGCTCTGATTCTTTCCTTCTCTTCTTCCTTCATCCTGTAACTCAGTTTGTGTTAGTTCAGTTGTTTCAGCTGTCCAGAAATGCTTTGAGAATAAAAACAGAACCTGAAAACCATACAGGAGCTACCGACAAAAGATTCTTCCTCTTTAGGTACTAAAAAGTCGAGCTCCTCTGCATGTTCTTTCCCTTTCTTTCAGCACTAAAATTTTCTCTTGAATCAATGCAACACAGGGCAATGGCTTCACATTAGAGAAGGGCAGTATGAAATGGGCTGTTAGGAAGAAGTTCTTGAGCAGGAAGGTGGTTGAAGACTTGAACAGGTTGCCCAGGGAGGCAGTTGAGGCCCCATCCCTGGAGCCATTCAAGAGAAGGCTGGACAACCTGCTCTGGTTCAGGCTGTCCCTGCTCCTTGCAGCTGGGTTGGAATGGATGACCTTTGGAGGACCCTTCCAACCCAGACCAGTCTGAGATTCTATGAAATAAGAAGCCAACACCTCATTTTATGGCTTTCCATACAGCTTTTAATATGGGAAGCACTGCGGCAGCCCAGTCTAAGAGGAATGGAAGCTTGTATTTCATGCAGAAATAGTTTTTTCAAAAAAAAACTAAAGAAATATTTTGATAGGAGTGAGGTGAGTGACACTCGAATGCTGTCAACATTAATGACAGCTGGAGTTCTTACTGAAAATGTTGTGTGTTGCACAGCACAGAAGTGCCTGTTCTGCCAGGACTGTTCTGCTTGTAGAAGACTCTTTCCTTTTCTTTACCTGCCAGTCACTGGTATTTTGCTAGCTGTGTGTGCCTAAAATAGATGGTTCCGCTACAGTACAGAGCATGTGGGAAAGTGAGTGGAAGGTGGAAAATCCCAACCTAACAAAACGACTTTAAATGTAGGACAGCATTTTCTTTCTCTACCTGAAGATCTGTCATCAGAACACAATTGCATCCTGTAACTGGTTGGGGATGTTTCAAACTTTTCATGACCAGGCACTTACTGCTGACTTTCTCCTTTTTACCAACTTGAAATCCCTGGATGAGTGCATTGCTTTATTGTTAAACAATTCCATTTTAATTTAAAGCACATAATTTATTTAGTTTTACAAACTCTGTGTTGTCTTCTGGTTTGGGAAGGTAAGGTTTTGGGGCAAGCTCTTCTCTTCTTTCTTGGCTTCAGGTAGAACACAGCTCTGTATGTTGAGCCTTTAAGGTTCTGAAAAGGTTGTGCTGCCCCTGTGGATGACATCCATGAAGATCCGTAGTTATTGCCTTCAGGATGAGTGAATTACTAGCCTGTAGTTCTTGTTCTCTGGAGAAGCAATTCAATACAAACATTCCCTTGTCTTTTCACTTTTGCACGAAGGACTTTCAGTTTATTAGGACGACATTTGCACATCTAGAAATGCCCTTCGGCTTAGGCTTCATCATCTTCCCCCATGATAGGCACTTTGTCTTCGGCAGGAGTCTTCCCAACCTCTCTTACATGGTCTCTTTTGAGGAGTGCTCTGTCACCAGAGTTAGGTCAGCAAACCCCAAGATCTGTATTCAATTCCACCCTGGTACAGAGAACAGGCCAGGTGAGTATTGAACAAGCCTTCACATATAACCAGTGGGTTGCACCATATGGTTCTTCTAGATTTTGGTGTGGACCCCAGCAAGCGATTCACTCATACCCCTACTCCACTCAGTAACTCACCCTGTATTGTGCTTTTTTGCTGTCTTTTTTCTAACTCAAAAACAAATCTTCTGCAGCAAACACTGATGCTGTGGTGACAACCACTTAATACCCTACAGCCATGACTATGCCCATTTAAACACAGATTAAAACGCAGTCATAAATAAATGCAATAGTAAATAAAAGTAGTAAACATGACCCTCAAAGGGTGGGTCAGTGAACAACCCAGTTGTTCCATGTTTCTGTAGTAAAAGTTCAGTGGAACAACTTTACAGCAGTAACCTCTGATCCCTTTTACAGCTGGCTGTGCTTCACTTATTCCCATAAAAGCATGAGGGAAAATAACCACCAGTACTGTGATGGGAGGGGATGATAGATGGAGACTGTTAGAGATCAAACCACAGGAATCTGTTTACAATTGAGCACAGCAGAAAGTATTAGCCGGTTTATTACAATGCTGATTTAACTGATAAATACACCACCTCACCTTCCCCCAAGACTGAGTGTCTTCAGAAATGTGGGTTTCAATATACAAACCTGCTGACAGTGGGTTACTGAAGATAAGTAGCTGATTGAAGGCTTCTGAGTGATTCTACTGCTTGTGCTTTGTCACCCTGTGGTTGTACTGATGTAGTTCTGGCGTGTAGGGGTACGTTTTTCTATGTATTTACTCTTGCTGTACATTTTGCGCAGAGCTGCTTTTTGTTGGGTTGTGTTGATGGCAGAGACAGCCTTGAAATACTCTGGTCTTTGTTTTTTTTCAACTTGCCTTCTGTGGTGATGAATAAAGTACTCCGGAGGGTATCCAGGATGGATGCATGGTACAGACCAGTGAAAAGAAGTAGTAGATAATTACAGTGTGGTTTTCTGTGATAATTAGTCTGGTTTCACATCATTTTCTGTGTGATTTTATGTGCTTATTAGAAAATACTAATATTTTTAATCTGTAGTTATGAAAGACCAACATTAATTATTACTCTCCTTGATTTATACAAACTTGCATGATAGAAAAAGGTAGAATATTGGAAAACCTCCTATTTCTTCAGACTGGGATACTGAACACCCTGGATTTGTAGACCACGTGCAGTCAGATTTGGAGTATTTTGAAGGTTTCATTGGGTGCTGCCCCTGTTCTCCCCAAACACTGATTGAGTTACTGAATCTTGCCATCTCTGGAAGGTCACCTAGAGGGCAATAACCAAGTGATTTTGTTCTCAGTAGGGAAGAAGTGGACATTAGTTATAAACAGTATTCCAGCATTACCTGTTTAAGTATAAATAAACTGGTTGAAATTCTATTGATGATTATTTCAGATCTTCTTGTTGTTTAAGCTGATGCAGCTCCACTGCCTCCCAGGGAGCTATTTCATTTCACCCAGGCAGCAAATTTCCATCATTTCCTATGGAAAAGCACAGAAGGGAACACTTAGAAGTATTTATTTTGATTGAAGTAGAACCGCATGCGCGGTCGGTTTATTGTTCTTCGTTATGATTCCTGTCAGTAATGCAACTGTGTCCGTACTTTAAGCAACTTGTCTCATTCTTTCCTCCATTACAGATCGAAGTAGTCAATACTTTCAAGAGTGGCACTTCCTTTCAGGGGGCTCTAAGGAGACAGTCCTCCGTCACAAGCCAGACCCAGGATGTAACCAATATTTCTAGCCCTAGTCACGTATCGTTATCCAATGCTCTTTCCTCTCCTACCAGCACATCTGCTGCTGCGGCTGGGCGTGAGTGTGTATTCTTAATGCATCAGACCTACAGAGATGCCAACTTATGTAGCAGTCAGTTGTCACTGAGCTACTTTGCCCTTGCCCATTGTGTCCTGCTGTATTTATTAGGTTACACATACCCAGAAACACCTAACCTGGTTGCTTTGCGTACAGTAGATGCTCACCGGGGTTCATTACCACAGTGGCTAACTTGATGTTAGGGCAGGTATTTCCAGGCATTCTTAATCCAGTGTAAAGACAGTCTCATTTTATTTGAGGCTTCAGACCAGGTTGAATGACACCTTGGTCTATGAGAGGTGTCCCTGCCCATGGCAGGGGGTTGGGTCTAGGTCATCTAAGAGATCTCTTCCTCCCTAAAGTATTCTATGACTAAGCATCCCATTTCCTCACTCTCTTTACATGCAGTTTGTACTGCCTGTAAAATACTTACTTGAAATGATTCTATAAATAGAGGGAGCCCCATAGTATCAGACAAAGGTTCTGTGTAATGTAGGTCGCTCCTGAACAAGAAATACGTAGTTAGCCCAGATACAGAAAGGAACAAGTAGAGAGACAGACTCTCTGGTTTGTGGTGGAAGCAAAACTAAGGCGTTAAGGTTTGCATGAATGATGAAGGAATAGATTGCTGGGGGGTTAAGGGTTGGAGAAAGAGAGAGCTAGATAAGTATTGGATCAACAGAATACATGTGGTAACCAATTTGTTAGATGATGCACGTATCTAAACACTGAAATCTTGGCATAGATTTCTTTCCAATGGGGAAAAGGGAGGAGGTAGTGAATGAATAAAACCTTTGCAGCAGCTCATAAAACAAGAGCTGTTTCACCAGCAGCGAAATCCCAGTTGCTCAGAAAGACTCTTACAGACCTGACTCTGGTTTTATGTTTTCATTTATATTTATTCAGGACTCTGGGAGCTGTTTTATTTCCCTAGCATTGAAAACAAATATAAATATGTAGAAGTCCATTTACAAGCTTGTGGGTCACTTCACAGAGTAATTCAGTATGCTGCTTTGGCAAGCTGCGGTGAAGAGTTGGCCAAGCAGCCAAGAAGCCAGGCCTGGCAGAGACAGGGCAGACAAGAAAAAGAAATCAAATTACCAGAAAAAAAACGAAAGCTTCCTCTTTCCTTTCAGCTGGGGAACAAACCCCATCAGTGCGTGAACATCAGGAATTTCACATGTGTTACAAGTTTTGTTGGGATTAAAAGTCAATGGATAACATTTGCTTTAGATTGGAACCCCAAGAGTCACTGGAGTTCCAACAGTTGCTACTGGAGAAAACATTGATGTTTTCCTGTCCAAGCTCCCTCATTTCCACACTGCACAGGACATGAACCACACACAAACCAGCCTCTCGCCCAGGGAACCCTTTCCCATCACGTGCTATCTGTTTGAGCAGAAAACAGAGCACAAGTCATTGGTAGATGTTTCAGTCACATCCCATAGCCAGCAGTCTGAGGGGATAGATCTAATAAAAATTAAACCAGACAAGCTATCTTCCCTCTTTTGTCTTCACTGCAGCCAGGCCTCCCCTCGAGTACTGGGGGCACTTCTGGGCCCTTCACTTCCAGGGAAGGGTTAGGTTGGATGTTAGGAAGCCCTTCCTCATGGAAAGGGTGATCAGAACCTGGACTGGACTGCCCAGGGCAGTGGAGTCCCCATCCCTGAAGGTGTTGAAGGACAGCCTGGCTGTGGCCCTTAGTGCCCTGGTGTGGCCACTGTGTTGATGTTAGGCCCTGGGCTGGACTGGATGAGCTCAGAGGGCTTTTTCAGCCTCAATCATTCTGTGATTCTGTCACAAGAAAGCTCTTGCACTACAGAGTTAGCAGTGGTTTGAGAAATTAGGCTTTGCCATATCAGCTTTGGTGGAGGATCTAGGTATTGTTTTGGTAGAACAAAAAGAGATCCAGGGAGGCAATGGAGCATCTTTTTTGTATTTGAAACTTATTAAGACAAAATGTTAGTGTGGGCTTAGTAGTGAAGTGGATCCCTAAAGTATTTGCTGCTACATGACTTAAATAAGTAGAGGATGAGTAGATCTAACTGTACACAAAGTAAACATGTTACTCTTTATTCTAATCCGTTGTGTCTGGGTTATTGGTAGGTTATCCCTTCAAACCAACAAGGTTGCAAATTGCCCAAAAGAGACACACATTTAATATGGTCTCATTCCCGCTGTTCCTCCTTCCTCTCATTCTCATCTAGAGTTAATACTGGTCCTAAGTGGAAGCAGCCAGACACTGCATGTCCCTTACACAAAACCCCTCCCCTCTCTCATAGAAGGCTGTAACTAAAACAGACTGTTAAGGGTAGCAGACATCAGGGGAACCACAAAAAGGCAAAGACAAACCCCACCAAGAGGTGACCTCCCAGATCATGAATTGGCTGTAGGTTCTGTAAGTGCAGGTTCCCGTCTCTCTGTTCTGCTCAGGTCTGCCATTTCTCTATTCTAGAAGGAAATATTTCATGGAATCACTTACAGCTATGTGTTTTGTTAACCCCAGCAGCAGTGGCCTTAAACAAGCCACTTGAAAGGGAAAAAACACACAGTGATGCCTCTACATTTTGGAGCAGCCAATCCCAAGGTGTCCTCAGAGTGATGTCGTCACTGCACAGACCTCTGAAGGGTTTCTGGGGTTTTTTTTTTTGGTTGCTTGCTGGGCTTTTTGGAGTGTTCTTGAGCAAAAGAAGAGCACCACACCACCCTTAAGGCTCTGTGTTTGCTCTGTGTTAGGGTTAGAGTTCAACGAGCTTCATGAAAGTCGCTACAGTCTTTAGGAGTGGGGCTCGTTTTGCATGGAAAGGCATCCTTTTTTATCCTCCTTTTAATTAAAATTAGTCAAAATCGAGCAGACTTGCTGAGAAACTGCAATTTATAGGCAGAAGCTGTGAAGAGGCACAAGGGCATAGGAATCGCAAATTGTGTTGGCTAGCGTAAGACACCTAGCAGATTTACTTCTAGGCTTCTTTTAGTCATGTTGCTAACAGATAGTATTAGAGAGGGGGCTTAGAGCAGCTTTTTAATTTGTTGCATATGAAAATAAGATGCTTTTGTATCAAGAAAAATTATATCCTGTTCCCGTAGCTTTTCTATAATTCTAACATTGTAGTCCTAGTTCAGCCCAACAGACTTTACACCTCAGACGTGAAACTCTTAAGTCTGGGTCAGATTTTCTCCTGTAGGAAAAGGTGAGCAAATTTCTTTAAAAAAAAACAACCCAAAATTCAGTTGCTTTCCCTGGCGACAAGATAAAACTGGAGAAAAGTGACACAAGCAGGGCTTAAAGGAAGCCTGTGTGTGCACTGTTTGGGAACACCATTAAACAGGAGACAGCAGTACCATCCTGAAGCTCCAGAGTTCCCACTGTTGTTCGAATCCTGCTGGGATAAACAAGTGCAGGATCAGCCTCTGTATATTTTCCCTGCATGGAATCTAACGAGGCTTAAAGTCTGGATATAAACCCAAGTCTTCAGTTGAGCATGGCAGGAAGGCTCTTTCAAAAGGCTGCGTTAGGTGTTGAAACTGTGCCCAATCTGATACAGAAATGTCAGACCCCGTAGTTTTGCTACAGTCTTGTAAGAAAGGGGATAGGCTATGGAAAGGGGTAGCCCTGCGTATAGGTCTGATCTCATGCTCTAAGATTCAGTGGAATGAGAGCCCTAATAACCTTTTGCGACATGAGAATCGGGCCTGAGGAGCTCACAGAATATGGAGATGTTTTATTTTTTATGGATTTGCTGTATATTTGTGTGGTGAGAGAGAGTAGCCAAGGTAACGTTAGGCACCTGTTTCACTCCTTAAAGCAGAAATCCAGAAAATCTAGTTTTTCTGAGATTTATTTGGGTTGGGTTTAGATTTTAGCTTTGATTTTGCCCAACTTCTGCATTGTAGTCAATCCAGAAAAGATTAGCCACAGCATTTGTAAGGTGACTCCCATCCACACAGTGCCTCCTCCTCTGGATGCCTAACCTGATGGCACTCACCTAGATCTGAGAGGATTCAATAAATATATTGAGTGATATTAAGCATTCTGTTTCAAAGCTCTACATACCCAGTAACCCTTGACCAAAGTCATTTCCCTTTGCATAGCTCTAGTCTTGACGTAGAGTAGTATCCATGACACATAAGAGTTGGCATCTCTTTGCAAAACTGACCTCTTGTTTACAATTTTATACTAATCACCATACTGATCCTCCAGTATTGAATTTATTTGCTTTTGCAGTGCCCTACTCTCTACTGTCTGAATATTAAATGTGTTTGTTTTCCCAGAGGGCTAGAGAACATTGGACAAAAGGGTTCAGCAGGAGAGAGTGAAATAAAAAGAGGTTGTGAGTCTTTAACCTTGAGCCTGAAATGAATGTGAACCAAACTCCAGATACTTGGCTTGTATGAAGCCAGGTAAACATTCGAGTATAAGCCCATACACTACCAACCACAGTACATCTGGTGATGCTTTGAGCAGACCTCGTGTATTTTGCCTAGATGGTGGTGCGTAGGAGTGAGATTCTGCACTTCAGCCTTTTCTTCTGATGGGAAAAATTTGTAGCATCTAAAATTCTATTTCTTTTATTTTTCTTGCCTGATGCAGTATAATAAATCTGACTTTTGAGATGGGTTGAAACTGAAGAGTTTTTTCTATTACAGCTCCGGAGAAGAAAGAAGTGGAAACTTAGAGCAATGTCAAACATGTCCTGAAGTGTTGTCCCCACAGTCTTTTGTTTAAAAGCGATGCATTTTTTTTCTGTTGTCTCCATTACTGTGAGAAAAGGGAGCTGTATCCCACTGTTTGTCTTCCCTTGGCATTGTCAGCATCATAAAGAACTATCATGACATGAACTCCTACATAGCTCATAACAAGCCAACACCTCCCAGGTTCTATCCATCATGGGTATGCCCCTGCTTTGACATGCTGTACAACCATTATACGAAGTTCATCTGCTTTATTTGACCTCAAAAAAAACCAAAAACAAACCCAAACAAGTAACGTGGGCTTTGTTTCAGCAAAGCCCCAAAACATTTCAGCACCACCTATTACTTCCAATCTTGAACTGAAGCATGTATTAAAAGAATCTGTTGCTGTTGGGCCATGTAACTCAATAAATGCTACTCTTTTCACTTCTTAGCTTGAATATGGCTTAGTAGGCATTGAAACGACACCTTTGTATCCAACAAAGCCTCTGCTTTCCTTTCCACTAATAGAACAAAGCAAGTTGTTGCTCCTGTAAGCAATAATTTCGTACATTGGAGGGCAGAGTAGGAATAAGACTTTGAATTCCATATTAACCCGGAAATTTTGTCCCATAAAAAGAAGAAAAGCTATTTCCTTTTGGATGCCAAGCTAAAAAAAGTTGGGTAGGGAGTTTCTCCCTAAGTGAGAAATTATTAGTAAACATATACAGCTCTGAAACTGCAGAAATGTAAAGAAAAGAAGCTAGTTTTCTACAGTTGTTTCATCATACAAACTGATTAGGAAGCTACCATGATGCATTCTTAGCCTTTGGGATTTGCCCAAACTTGGCCCGTATGTTACCTGAGCATTGGGAAGATTAATTATATCAGACATCAGCAGATCTGAACTAGTACTAAGCTAGTATCTCCAGTAAAAATCCCTCTGAACAAGCTATCCTGATCACATCTTCAATACTCAAGCGTGTCCATGCCAAAGCAGTTGTATCCTTGGATCACTGTGTGGACACATCTAAGCAAGAGACGTTAGAGAGCCTTTTATTTCTGTGGATCATTCAATGAAGCAGTCACCGCAGGCACCAAATTCAGGCAGCTTTTCATCACTGGCACTCAAATCCAACCAAACCCTAGATCTTTCTCTAAGCTGCATGAGAAGATAGTCCCCGAGCTAGATGACTAAAACCTTGGTATCGGATGCACTGCAGGTGCTTTCCCTTCATAAACTGAAATTAGTGGAGGCTTCTGTGCAGTTTGTGTGATGTAGAAAGCTGTTTTCATTGGTCTCTGCTAGAGCTACTCAAGTACCATGTGAAAGTGCAAACCTCTTTATCTCAGTAAAAATTGTCCTTATCTAAACAGAGTCCAGTTGAGATCTAGCAAAGAGCCACAGCTGAAGGAGCCGGCAGCTGTTTTTGTTCAGCTAGAAGGTAGCTTTGCAGAAAATCTCACAGCAGCTATAAACTAAGCAGGTGACAGAAAGTTTCCCGATTTAAAACAGGGCAATGTAGTTTGTTAGGGTTGGCCTGACAAAGCCTACTGTATTTTCCATTCTAATAGCTTTGCAAGGTAAAATGCCAGGTAGGGAGGCAGTGGATAATGAGGAAATTAGCAGGTCTCAAATCCTATTTTTGTTTGTGCAGATGAGTCTTATAGCCCAGTCTGTTCTCTATAACAGAGCCACATCCCATAGCAGAGCACAGCTCTGATCAGTCCAGCTCCCATAAAAGCCTGCTTGCTAATTCTGTCAGAGAAGTGTTAGGTCCATTATGTGATTGCAGGGTGGGAAATTTGTTCTGCTTATCTTCCCCTTGGCTTGCACCTCCACCAGCCTCCTAAAGTCTTCTATTATCCCACGATCTGAACAAGCCGTTCCGTACCTCGCCAATCCTCTTTATCTCCAGCATAGGGAGCCACATGAACTGGGTTTTATGCTCTCTCCAGTTAGATGTAGGAGAAGGGACATAGCTGGGCTGACATGACAACAGCACAATTGCTGCTGTTAGGATTTTGGAAAGCTGATTAATCTGCAAATGTAGAGAATGTAAACAGAGGGAAGGTCACAGAGCTCAAAAGACAAGTCAGGCTCTTTCCTAGACATCCTGAAATTCTGCAGCTCTCCTAGACCAAGGCCAGCCAGCTCCAGGAGCTGTCCCTCTGTGGCCCCGTGCCATTACTACACTGCAATCTGCCAATTAGGAGAGGGATTAAAGCTTCCCACACGAGCAGTGTGTTAGGCCAAGCGACAGTGTGCAGCACATTTACATGTACAGAGACACACATGCCAACCACCCGCCCATTCCAGATGTGTGTGGAGAAGCTGTCACTGATGCCTGCTCGCACCTTTTCTGCCTCTGCCTTTGTTTTGGTTTCCCCTCTAAGAAATGCTAAAAAAATCGCTCATGGACTACATGGAAGTAGAAGGATAGAACTCATACTTAGCCATAAAACATTTGCCAACAGATCACGTTTTGCCATTCCGTTTTTTCCTCTCTGCCCCCCACCCCACACCCCTTTTTCCAGGAAGTTATGTTTTTTCCAGCACTAAACCAGCACAAACTGCACTTCTTATAAGATCTCCCTTTGCCCATCCACAGAGGACTTAGTGTCTGTTCCCCACACCCCAGCCTCCACAGTGCTCCCCACTCCGTTCCTCTCCTTTTCTGCTGGGAATCCAGTTTGCCCTGAGTGGGCTGAGTGTCGTAGTTTTGTTTTTCACCTGGGTTCATGGCTCTGGGCTGAGCCTGGCTTTAAATCAGCCAGTCTAGCTTAAAGACTGCATATACGGCATCAATTGTGTCAATTCCACCGCTAAACTTTCCAGTTTCACATCTGAGACACAGAAAAGGAAAACAAAAACCAAACCAACAAAAAAAAGCTGCTTAAGAACATAATTCAATTCAACCCAACAATCAATACATTGTTTTATTACATGTTTTTTATATATATCTCTATATAAAAAGTGAAATGGCTAGAACAGTGGGTCTATACTCGAGTGTTTACCTCACATGTGCATGAAGGATAAAGAAAAGTTGGTTCAACAATACTCTGTTCACATTATCCAGGCTTCCAAGCGTAGTTGTTGTGTGCAAGTTCTCTCTGTTCATGTGGTAACTGTGGTTTCTTTATTTTCTCTTTTATTTTTATCCCCCTGTGGTAGCATGACTGCGCTTAGTACTTGTGTCTGCTTGGCTTCACGTGCTCTTGGCTGCGTTCATTTAGACCTTTTTGCTTTAAAACATTGATACTACGTATAGATTTGCCACTTGGCTCCTGTGTGTGTCTCATACGTACCCATCCGACCGTGTCTATGTTCCGTGCTTTTCTGTTCGTGAAGTGTGAGATGTTACATGTAATGGTTTCAGTTCTTGATTTGTTTTTCTTTATTTAACAAGACAAAAAAGACCTTTTAAATTAAAACTTAAAACAAAAAAAAGCCTTCCTACTTAACTCACTGCCAAACTATCAACTTGCATGGTTTTACATTTGCATTACAATTAACATGGCTTGTCTTTTACTAGGGATGTACCACACGAGTGGACGGTGGCTTTCTTTAACCAGTACTCCCCATCAGTTCTTTGATGGCTTTAAACCTGATGTGTTTTAATATTGCAGTCGGTACAGACATTCCAAACGCACATAACTGAGCCACTCGTTTCTGCATATAACATCCAGAGACTCTGGACTCCAGCTGCCTGCACTGCCCTAACCATACGCTACATTTCTCACCAAGCACTCTAACACGGTGCTGCCCTCTCCCCGTGCCGCCCCTGATGCCTCTTTCCTTTTCTCCCCCCAGATCCGCGTCGTGAAGGCATTCCGTAGCTCTCTCTATGAAGGTTTAGAAAAACCAGAATCTAGAACCTCTATTCACAACTTTATGACTCATCCTGAATTTAGGATAGAAGATTCCCAGCCCCACATCCCACTCATTGATGACACAGACCTAGAAGAAGACCCTGCTCTCAAGAAAAACTCGAGTCCACCGTCTTCGCTGAACAAGAACAACAGTGCTATCGACAGTGGAATAAATCTTACAACTGATACAAGTAAATCAGCTACCTCTTCTAGTCCAGGAAGCCCAATACATAGCCTGGAGACATCACTTTAGCTGAAAAGGTCACTGCAAAAAAACAAAACCAAACAAAAAAACCCAACAAAATTTAAAATGAAATAACCCACAGCAACCAAGATATATAAATATATATATTAAAAACATTGCTGGCTGAAAAGCTGTTTGAACTCTTATTCACTCTGAGACAGGTGAATGAATTGTTGATGACGATGGTTTTGGGGAGAGAATGAATGGCTGATTTACATATCCCCCCCCCTTGTTCTCTTTCAGAAAAACAACAAAAATAATTATGATAATAATAATAATAACCCTCCTGCATGAATGTACTGTACACTTCTGGCCCTTCTTTCTCTCTTTTTGTTCCTTTTTATTTCCTCTTTCTGTTTTGTTTTTCCTCCTGAAGCAGGATCTGCAGAGGACTCTTCTCTGAGGCTATTTATCCAATTCACTGGTCTGTGAGTTTTTTGAAATGCTTGTGTGGCATGGACTCAACTGTATAGATTTATTTAAATAACTTTTTTGAAGTTGCAAAGCTTAACTTGCACAGTAGATTTGCACCAGTTGGACAGAGGAACTTAAAACCATTTATGAAACTATATATAGAGATATATACATATAAGTATATACAGAACCCATTATATATATGTATATATCTATCTATATATATATAGTTATATATATATAAAGTTTCTTTGTTGGCATGTTGCCTTGTTTCTGCTCAAATTGCTCTGACTATTTTAACTTATTTATGTCCTAAAAAAAACAACAAAAAACCGACAAAAAAAAAAAAAAACGAACAAAAAAAGAATGTAATTTGTTTACAAAACCTGTAGATAATTATCCTTAACTATTTGTAGGGTTAAGAAAGCACTTCCTGCCGAAGTAGTGTACAACTGGCTCAGCTCAGCTCATTGAAAAACGTCTGTGCTCAGCTCATTGAAAAATGTCTGTACTACTGCACCCTGGATATTTTATTACAACCGTGTTCTGATTTCTGCCTGATTTGGGTTTTCTTTTCTTTTCTTTTTTTGTTTTTATTTTGGTTTAATAATGTAGATACTGCTAGCAAATAACAAACGAAGCCAAACCATAACACATTGGATGTAGCATTGTGATCCTATATACAGGGAGGTTAAACCAGGCTTCCTTTGTTTCAAATAAAAATCAAAATAATCAGGTTCTCTCTTTTTTTTTTAATTTTAATTTTTCTTTTTTGTTTTGAATTCCCCTTTGATAACCTGCTTGACTTTGTTTTGGTGCAACATAGATTCATAGAATGGTTCAGGTTGGAAGGGACCTTAAAGACCATGGAGTTCCAACCCCCCTGCCCTGAGCAGGGACACCCCCCACTAAACCAGGTTGCTCAAGGCCCCATCCCATCTGGCCTTGAACACTTCCAAGGAGGGGACAGCCACAACCTCTCTGGGCAACCTGTGCCAGTGTCTCAGCACCCTCATCCCACACTGGAAGCTGCTTCACCCTTGGACTGTGGCGCTGGCTTCCACAAGAACTTTTAGAGTGAAACTACATGAAACTGAGTTGAGTTTAGAAATAGTGCAAAACAAGTCCTGTTTGGTCTATCCGTACAGCGACAAAACTGATGTTGAAATACCATGCTGGATTGTGTTGATCCTTTTCAGTTAGTCCCTTAAGCCTTTCTGTCCTTAATATTTGTGACATAGGGGCTGTTGGCATTTTGGATGAAAATCGCCGTAGAGTGTTGCTTTGATTTCAGGGTTTGGGTTTTTATTTGAGAAAAGAGTTAAAAACTGATGTCTGCACTAATGGGTGTGACTGACATGCTGTTCCTTGTGTACTGAGACATGCTTTATGTGCTTTCATTTGATTTCCCTTCATTTTGTTTAACCCAGCTTGTTTTCCTGTAGTCACCAGGTATCGCGTAACACAGTTATTTTACCTTGAGCTTTCTCTGGAGAAAGCTGCTCTGAGAAACCTGCAGTATGGAGGGGGAACAAATGCTTTTCAAGACGGTAACATCCCTGATAACTTAAAATTGATGAGCTTAACTAATTGCTACGTCAACCACTTGAATGCTTAAGCACTTTGTGGATCACAGACTTTTCATAAATGATTTTTGTATTTAATATAAAGTTTGCTTGGAGACTTTTCAGCATCCGCTCTTTTTCCATAACTGTACAGTGCAACAGACATTTTGAATTACACGGTCGTTTCTGCCAGACGTGTTGCAAAACACTCTTCGACGAGCTCGATATATCGGTTTGTTAAGGTCTTTACTGATTGTCTTAAAAGTTGGCTCCTAACATGGTGTGTCTCTGCGGTCACGGGAACTAGATCCAAGCCAGGACTCTCCAGAACACAAGATTAGACTCATGGCCAAACTGCAGACTGAACTGACCTAAGATGTTTTCCAGGGGGCATCGAGACGATTCAGCCAGGTAAAGCTCTAACCGGCTTCCGGACTTTGGGGCAGGAGCTTGAATGTTGTTTCTTTTGGCTCAAACTTGTAGTTTGCTCTCTGATCCAAACTTTTAACTCCACACCAGACCAGGCCTCCGAAGGCTCATCCAAGCCACTTTCCGACAGCTAGTGTGACCCGTTTCTTAACAGTACCAAGCTAGCATGAACCCCTCCATTACCGTAGCTAACTCCCAGCAACCAAGCAATGGTGAAACTCAGTCAGGAGTGTTCTTTGCTGTGTAAATACGGTGATCAACCTTTGTATAACACATGTGGGCTTTCTGTGGCCTCTCTGAGATATCCGTCCAGAAGAAAACCTACATAAGTGTTATCTATTTACAGGGAAGCCTCTGGCTTTGGACTTGGACAACCTACAGAAGCTCCTACTACTGGAACAATTTACTGTCAGCATCTTAACACTGACTGTTTGCCTTTTTATTTTCAAACACTCTCCATGGGTTTTCTTGGTTTCTTTCTTGGTTTTTTACATTTTCCTGTAGGAATAACCCCCCTCCCCACACAAACACACACACATACACACCCCACACACCCCCCCTCTCCTTCCCTCCAAGGTACCATTTGCAGACTTGAAAACTGTTAAGCAAATGAACACTGCATTCTGTGTACATATAGTCAAACATATATAAACTGAGATGCATAGAAAACTTGGGCTTTCGTGAGCAGAGACTGTGCTTTATGTATATGATAAACGATAGACTTCTTTTTTTTTTTAAAAAAAAAGAACAAAAAAAGCAGAATAGTTAGGACCTTTCAACTACAAGTCGTGCATCACAATTCCTTTCTTTCATTGCTTGACCTCTCTGTGATGGGAACAATGGATCAAAACCCAAACTGATCAGTTTGTTTCAAATTCCCTGCAATATATAAATGCTCGCTCTCTACGTACTGTACTTAGCAGCATGAGATTTGTGGACAACAATACAGTGGTACATTGGCTGTCCATCCCGCTAGGGGTTATTACTCTATGTTCATTCATCTGTTTTTATGAATTTTTTTATCTAGACAATAATTGTAAATAAAGAACTTAACTCTGTCTGTTCATTTAATACTATGCAAACGGTTATGCTTTCTATTGTTATTCTTATTCCTACAGTGTGATGCTGGAATGTTTGTGGTTTCAAAAACAAACAAAAAAACCCAAAAAAAGCCACCAAAAAAACAACAAAACACAAAACCCCAAAACAAACCCCACAAAAAAACAAAAGCAAAACCAAACAAAACCCCAAGACAAAAGTCAGTACAATATGTGATGTAAAAATTATTTTATAGTTTGAAACAAAATGATGAAGTTTTACTCTTGCTGCTTTCTGTCTCATAGATCTATTTTGGCAGGAGCACAAGTGGAAAATTTAAAGAAATAAATTCACAAAGCAGCATGAACAAATAATGGTCTGAACGGAACAGCTTTCTTTATTTGCACTGGCAGCCTGTAGGGGTAGCTCTGGACTCCCACTGGGATGTTGCAGGTGCACGTACATCTTCTGGACTGGCAGTAAGAACCTGATGGGCACTCGGCCGTTCTGCCCACGTGTTGAGTTGGCCCAGAGAGCTGTGAATTGCCGGCTGCAGATCTGTGTGTTGCCTGGACTCGCCATGCTCTGGTGGTGCCCCAGAGCAGGAAGTGGCTGGTGCAGGGCCACTGCGATGTCGCTGCAGAGTGCTGAGTGCAGACTAAGTCAAACAAATGAGGCCCTTGTGGGCTTGCAGTGTATTTCATCTTGGCCCTAAGGCAGACATGAACATCTGTTTTCTTATCCCTTTGGCCTGCTGACATCCCACTCTCGGGATATGGGGTGTTTTCTATCTCTGTCCCGTTCTGTCACAGCGAGGAAACTGATCTTTGAAACCCGCTAGAATTGGGGAGGTGAGTTCCACCACTCACTTGATGCCACCTAAGATCCTAAAGGCTGTGAGTTTGCAGTGCAAAGGGTTGAAACAAGGGAATTCCCATTCTGGGGCTCAGACCCTCAGCCCAGAAGTTGCTTGGATTTTTTTGCTTCAATTTTTCCACGAGGGGCAATGCTCTTGTTCCATAAAGGGGGATATCCCATTATACTACTGCACTTGTAGCAGCAGGGTTTAGACCTTAGACAGACAGACGTAGTGGGTTCAACTTCTCACACGAGGTGTGAGCTGAGCAGCTGTCCTACCGTCTCGTTTTTACAGGTAAAATGCTTCCAGTCACAGGTTTTCCTGTCTGCCTGCCCTTCTAGGGTTCTGGCTTCTTCTGCCTACAAGTTCTGTGCAACCAGATTTAGTAGTAGCCAAAACTATGAGGAAGTAGCAAAACATTGGGGGAAAAGTTATCAAATAAGTTTAAGTTGTTTCCTAGATTTTTATTAATAAACATGGATTCAGCACACTGGATTCAGCACAAACCCTACAACCCCCCAGCTGTTAGTTAGGCACTGGATTTCTTGGATTAACTGAGCTTTACCACCGCTTTGGCATTCTGCTTTGATTTGAGGAGCTTAGTCTCAGTGGAAATCTGAAAAGTCTGCTTTCTGTTCTCTGTCGCTCATTTCCCTCCTTCCTACAGACAGAACCTGCCATCTGTCTGACCCAAGGGCTGACCAGAAGTAGATGACTTCCAGCATCCCCTCCCAACCGAGTTTGATCTGTTATTCCAAGGTATCTGTTATTATACAAAGAGGAGTGACGCCCAGTGATTCTGTGGAGTAGCGAAATACCCACGCTGGCTGTGAGGGTGGCGGGGTCCAGCACTTCATACCCTCCTCTTGTATCAGAGTGGTGATGTAGTTGCTCTTGAGGAATGACAGAAAGGACGACATGGACACCTCCTGGTTTTGCTTGTATTCCTCGAAACATCAGCATTCTAAAGCATAGTAAGTACTCAATGAAATGTGTTCTTGACCTGGATCAGAACTGCCCTGGATTCTAAACCGTTTAGGTCCTGCTCAGTTTTGTTCACCACCACCACGTTGACCGAAGAGATGCCAGAGGTGTCTGATGTTGTTTTTCTTTCTACAAACAGGTATTAACAGGCATGTTGTGAGCTAATCCGATGGGAAATGAAGAGAAGTTATTAAACATCTTGTTTGTTAAACAAGGCAGCCTGTTTTCAACACAACTCAGAGGAAATCTTGACGACAACATCTTTTCCCATATGTTCCAATAATAAATTATTCACGCTTATCTGTGTATCTGGGAGACTGTGTTCGGCTGCTGCTGAGCGGTGAACTCCAACTATGGGAACATAGCTCCACTTTGTAATGGATCTGTTCACTTTTTGAGTGACTTACAAAGTGCCTCCCTCCACTCCCCCGACAATTTAGGGAGCTGAGCTGGTGTAAGCAGTGTTGATGCAGAGCAAGGGAGATGACCTCAGTGTTTTCAAGATCCTCCACAGTTATTAAAGCTAGAGAAACAGGTTCTTTGCTTTTCTTGGAAAAGCTTTACAGAGCATCTGTGTCATCCCTTTCAGATGACCCTGTGTGTCTGCAAAGCTTCCTTGTGCTTGCAGCAGTGAGTTGGTCCAGATTGTTTCAGGTTCAAGTTTTGCATGAGGTACTTCCTGTGGTTTTGTACAGAAGACTAATGACAGTAAGAGAAACTTGCTGACGAATCACACGAGTAGATTGCCAATAATTTCTCAGCATGTCTGACAGGAAAGCTTTCTTAGCCTGCATGGGTAGAATTAATTACATTTAATTCTGTTAGCTTGATCCCTGCCTGGATTTCTACTAGAAAAGCCAAAGGTTACGGAAGTTAGAGATCACAAGTACCCTCCATGTGGTTCAGAAATGGGACTGAGCCGATGGAACTGAATATAATGCATGGAGTTGATGATCTTAAAGGTCTCTCCCAGCCAGAGAGATTCCCTGAACATTTTCTGCCTAGCACAAAGGGAACTGAACAGCTGCCTCTGAAGCTTCCCAGCCCCAAAGACACAGAGTTCACTGCTGCTCCTTCTTTCTGTCACTGAGGTTCCCAGCCCATCACAGAGAATGTCAGTTCCAGCAGCAGAAATGCCAAGTCACTAGCCTGTGCTCAGCGGCTGCTCTACAGCAGATGATTTTCTTCTTACATAACTGTAGGATGGACAATGGTGGCTGGGTGTAGGAAGGTTATTCTGAGTATGTATAGTATTAAACAAACTGCTAGTGGGGTTTATCAACCTGTTTTCTTTTGCTTGTGAGGAACTTGGATCTTTTCAGGATTTTCAGTAATTCTCCCGTTACATTTTCTGTGCTGTTACCTCGAAGCCTGAGGTCCTGAGTCAGCTACGCTTTATTACCTATTTCCTGCTTGGCTGTCAATGCCTTCCTCTAGTCCATGGCTCCTGGATATAAACTGTATTTTCAGCATCTGAGAAAACACAGAGGAGAACCACTCAGGCTGAGTGAGCTGCAGGAATGAATCCATTCAAATTTTCATGTTTAAGGATGGAATTGAAATGGGCTGTTACAAAGAAGTTCTTCAGCAGGAGGGGGGTTGAACACTGCAACAGGTTGCCCAGGGAGGGAGTAGATCCCCCACCCCTGGAGCTGTTCAAGGGGAGGCTGGACAAGATTCTGGGCAACCTGCACTAGTTGAGGCTTTGCCTGCTCCCTGCAGGGGGGTTGGACTGGGTGACCTTGGGAGGTCCTTTCCAACCTGGGTGATCCTCTCTGTCCTTGTAACATAATTCAAAACTATCTAAGCCAACTCCCCGTACACTTCATTTGCAAAGTAATTTGCTCTCAAGAATAGGGCTCATTCCCTTTCATTTACAATTCTGAGACACCTTNAATAGAGCATCTCCCTGCTGAGGAAAGGCTGAGGGAGCTGGGGCTCTTGAGCTTGGAAAAAAGGAGCCTGAGGGGTGACCCCATGAATGTTGATCAAGATGGAAAGGGCAGGTGTCAGGAGGAAGGAGCCAGGCTCTGCTCAGGGGCACCCAATGCTAGGACAAGGGGCAGTGGGTGTCAGCTGGAACAGAGGAGGGTCCACATCAAGATGAGAAGAAACTTCTTTGCAGTGAGGGTGAGAGTCCTGGAGAGGGCTGCCCAGGGGGTTGTGAAGTCTCCTTCTCTGGAGACAGTTAAAACCCAGCTGGACTGTTCCTATGCGACTGGGTCCAGGGGATCCAGCTGTGGCAGGGGGATTGGACTGGATCTTTTGAGGTCCCTTCCAATCCCTGACATTCTGGGACTCAGTGATTTCACCACAGGAAAAAAAAGAAAAGCTCATTTGTTGAGCAGTGTGCAGCCAACACCTCTTAGAAACTTTTTCAAGACTTCAGCAGCAGAGTGACAGCCCAAAGGCACAAGTGTTTGTTTGCAATGTAGCTACGAAAGGGGCTGTTGGCATCTGCAATCCAACTGGAGCAGCAAGAGCACAATATCTTCTGCATCCCTCTTCTGCAGGAGTCCTGGGCATGCAGAAATCAATGTTATGAGTCATAGGCACCGAAGCAATGACTGCCATCAAACCTCTGTGCTCTGTTATTTCTCCTGCCATCACAGGTTTATCTAGTTTGCAGGTTCAATGAGCATCAAAACCAGCTCATGCCAAGGTTGTAGTGGGAGTAATCACAGGTGTGGGGGTGCTTGAGCATTTTGATAAAAGAGCAAACAGCCTTGTTAGTAGAGGATGCTGCTGTATGTGGGAGGGCTTGTGCTGTGAGATGGTGTTCTGGTGGGACACACTGCAGCTTGAGCAGCCGTGCATGGAGTAGCTGTCAAGTTAAAGTTAATGATAGGGAAATGTGCTGGGGGAGGTTTCCAGCAATTTCTTTCTCAGAAAGGCTTCTGTTCAAATGTTGCTCCTCAGTTATGTCCTGCAGTGTGCTACTGAGTAATGCTGGAGGAGACTCTTGTGGTGTTCCTGGGGCGGTTAGTGACTGCTGCATTAATGAGCACTCCATCCCCCCAGCTTTGATTTACAGTCCATCACGGTCCTGCATGTTGTGTCTCAGTCTGCTGCTCATCATTGGAAGCTTTCAGCAGCTTCCTGGTGGTGTTTGGGCTGTTAATGGGGCAGAATACTGTAGCAAAACTCCACTGAATAAACTGCTCTCCCACCCTCAAGTCAGGGTTCCCTTTGGCAGTCACACCCTCACACACCTAAGTGTGTGACTTATTAAACTTTTTCAAAATGGTTTAATTGTTTACTTTCTTTGCAATGCAGTCTCATTTGTTGTCATTGCTTCTCAATTCTGTTGGCATCTATTAAGTTTTGGAGTTGTGCTTGGAGACCTGTAATTGCAGTAGGTTCCACAAATCATGGTGGTCAATGTCTCACAGTTCTTGTTATTCTTCATGTCCCACTGGATTGACCACAGGTATCTTTTCCTCCCTTCAGGAGCCATGTCTTCTCTGCTGTGGGTTCACCCAAGCATAAGCTTTCCCGTTAGCTCTGTCAGTGCCTTTTGTGTGTCACTTGATAGACAGAAGATCAGTTAAGGGTGCAGAAGAACACAGTATTGTGTAGCTGTATGGCTTTAGGGTGCCTCCAGTGATGTGAAAGCTTCTTAGTGTGAGGAGCCCCATCCTATGATTAAAAGTAATGCTTGATTATATAAGAAGGTATAGATTAATGTGATGGATTGCCACCTAGATAGCTAACTCCTCTCTGAATTCTTCCTCCCTACACTGGAAATCAGATTTTAAAGATTCTTCTGAAATATCCTTGAATTCATTAAGAACTAAACGCCATCACATTCTCTCACTTGGTCTTGGTGCTAAATCATAACCTCCTGTCTCAGGCAGTGATGATGGCAGCAGTTGTGTGTTTAGCAGTGGAATTAAACATTTCAAATCTGCTCGTAGCGTAGATTTAAATGGTTTGGAGTCCCATACAGTATTTTAGCTTGAGGTGAGGTATGCATGGGGTTTGCTTTAGAAGCATCACTTGCCTAGTGGGTTTTTGGCTTCCTTTGCAATGATCATGATCCATGAGCAAATTTGCAGATGACACCAAGTTTGGAGTCTGTGTTGATCTGTTGGAGGGTAGGAGGGCCCTGCAGAGGGACTTGGACAGACTGGAGAGATGGGCAGACTCTAATAGGATGAGTTTGAACAAGTCTAAGTGTCAGGTTCTGCATTTTGGTTATTACAACCCCAGGCAGAGCCATAGGTTGGGCATGGAGATCTTAGAGAGTACCCAGGTAGAAAGAGACTTGGGGGTTCTAGTGGACAGTAAACTTAGCATGAGTCAGCAATGTGCCCAGGCA
This sequence comes from Upupa epops, assembly GCA_013397515.1. Taxonomy (NCBI): domain Eukaryota; kingdom Metazoa; phylum Chordata; class Aves; order Bucerotiformes; family Upupidae; genus Upupa; species Upupa epops. The sequence goes on along the minus strand of VZRI01013999.1, from coordinate 26,413 downwards.
GCCAAGAGGGCTAATGGCATCCTGGCCTGTATCAGGAATGGTGTGGCCAGCAGGGAGAGGGAGGTTATCCTCCTCCTGTATTCGGCACTGGTTAGACTGCACCTGGAGGATTGTGTTCAGTTCTGGGCCCCTCAGTTCAGGAAGGATGTTGAGGGGCTGGAATGAGTCCAGAGAAGAGCAACTAGAATGGT
>VZRI01013999.1:269-26167 GCA_013397515.1 Upupa epops | reverse complement strand
GGCTGCCCAGGGAGGTGGTTGGGTCACCGTCTCTGGAGGTGTTGAAGGTTAGTCTGGGTGAAGTGCTGAGTGGCATGAGCTAGATGTCTGATGTTAGGGTTACTTGGTTGGTTTTAGGTTGGACTGGATGATCTTTAAGGTCTTTTCCAGCCTCATCATTACTGTGAGACTGTGATATCATTTACATTTACATCACATTCTATTTCCTCCAGAGGCACTGGTGTTAGGTCTTTCACCTTATTGTTTAGATAGTACCAAGATTAGCAAAGCATTTGACTCTTGGCTGCATGTGGCATTAAAGGCTGAGGCAATGCTGTAGCGATGCAGTGAAACATTGCCACAAGATGAATGTTTTGGTTTTTCGACACGGGGAAATGATGGAGCTCCCCCTGGAATGATAAGAAGCAGCTAATTTCTAGTTAGAGTGTACAGATGTGCTTCTGGGTGTGGAAAGTTGCCCCAGTAAACAGCAGCGTCACCATTCCAAAGACTGCAGTGGTCTGTTCTTGTCCCTGTGATCTCTGACAACCCCCCAGAATGTTTGGATTGAAAGAAGTGAAGGCGTAAGTGAACGGTGTCTCGCAAAGACTGCTAGACTCGTTGGATCTGTACAGCATCCATCAACCTTCGTAACACATTGGCACAGAGTGGGAACTGGAACAGGGTTGCAGTCATGTTGGAACTTCCAAAATCATAAAGTACTCTAGATTTAGTTGTTGTACAGTCTGACCTCAAATGCTCCAGGATCTGGGAACCATGGCAATGCAAGAGCAGCAATGCCCAATGCTCAGTTTTCAGAGTGCAGCTGCTATCCATCCTCTGAGCTGGCACCAGTGTAGTGCTGCAATGTTAATGGTCTGTGCCATAAAATCACTCTTTCAAAATGAGTTGAAAGGACAATGGATACAGCCCAGATTTGAAGAGCATGCTAGAAATAACAATAGCAGGGAAGAATCTTAGATAAAAAGGGCTCCGAGCCTCCACAAGTCCTGCATCCCACATCACACAGTGCTGCCATACTGCAACCATGGCACCAGCAGTTGTGCCTGTCCCTCAGTGGGTTTAATGCCTACCCTACACCCAACAGCTGTTCTCCAAAGTGCTGATGTGGCAGAATTAACTTAGAAATCATCTCAACTTCCCTTCAGCATCCAGTTTGATTTCTATAGAATAGAAAATGGACCTGTTTGCCTATTCTGAGCACCCTCACCATGGGTTAACATACAGTTAGAGAAGACATCTGCCATTGGAGCAGAACACTAACTACCACCAAAACAGCAGATCATCACTCAAAACACTCTCTTCAAGCTTCAATAATTCACAGAAAACTACTGAGCTTTTAGGCAGCCCCCTGTATGTTAGAGCACCCTAATAAAAAAGAGAAACTCTTTCTGAGAAGGACTTTTGCTCCATGATGGTTTTTTTTCTCCTTTTCCCTGCTGTTTTTTGTTTTGAAGTAGTTTTTTTTGTTAAGGTGTTTGGTTTTTAAACTCCTGTGGGTGAAGTTTTGGTTTTGGCAGCTGAATCAACCAGATGATCTTTCAAGGTCCTTTCTAAGACCAAGAATGCCAACAGCATCCTGGCAGGATCCAGCAGGAGTAGGGAAGTGATGGTGCCCCTGTACTCGTGAGACCGCACCTTGAGTCCTGGGTCCAGTTTTGGGCACCACAGTATCAGAAGGACGTTGTGGGGCTGGAGCGGGACCAGAGAAGGGCAGTGAAACTGGGGAGAGGGCTGGAGAACAGGCCCTGTGAGGAGCAGCTAGGAGAACTGAGGTTGTTTAGTCTAGAGAAAAGGAGGATGAGTGACCCTGTTGCTCTCTACAACTACCTCAAAGGAGGTTGTAGTGAAGCTGGTGCTGGTCTCTTCTCCCAAATTCCTAATGATAGGATTGGGGAAAATGGCCTCAAGCTGTGTCGGGGAGGTTTAGGTTGGATCTTAGGAAGAAGCTCTTTCCTGAGAGAGTGGGTGACCACTGGCACAGGCTGCCCAGGGAGGGGGTGGAGGCCCCATCCCTGGAGGTGTTTATAAACCGAGTGGCTAGAGCACTTGTGCTAGAGCACAATGTTTTGCAGGGGAACTCGAGCTGCTGGTTGTGCAGATGAGCCCATCACACCCTTCCAAACACTAGTTGTGAGTCTTGGTGCTGGGCTCAGGTGAGACCCATTGGTAACATGGTGAAGGTTAGTGGCTAAAGCAAAGGTCAGAGCCCCAGGTTCCTTCAGAGGAAGGAATTCTGTTACTCCCTGGAAGAAGATGCAGAGGCCTGGCAGGATGATGATGGAGAAGCTTGGGAAGCTGTAAATTGTTTGGGGAAAAGGCATTCTGTCAAGATGGAGGCTTTTTGTGGCCTGTAGAGTGCATGGGTGTGAGACTGTAATTTCAAAGTAGGGGAACCATGGACCTTCCAGCAGGTCTAAATGAATTTCTAATCAGTTGAACAGACCAGCTCTCTTCTGTTCAGCTTCTCATTGCATTTTCCTATTGCATTTATAAACAGGGACCTCCAAATGCCCACTGGTTCTGCAGGTCATCACAACTTTAAGAGTGAAGCTTGTGATTTCACAGCTGTAGAAAAGCCATCAGGCTGTTCCGTCAAGTTGACTGTAGTACACTAGAGTATCTGCGGATGCAGGAGTCTGGTGGTACTTGCAGAAATGTACGTCTGTGTGAACACATGAGGCAAAAGCAGTTCTTCCTGGGAGGGAGTGAGTGGTTGGAGCGGGGAGTCACAAAGGAACAAAGAAAACCAAATGAATTTCAAGTGAACAAGAAAGAGATCAAGATATGGGATTAGGAATGTTCCTAAGCCTCAGGAAAACAGCTGATGCCAGATAAAGAGGACAGTATTGAAGAGATCCTGTACCTCTTTTTGCTTTCTAGGCAGGTTGACCACAGCTCCACTCTACCCATTTTGAGACAGTAGACAGGTAGACTTGCAGTGTGGTCAAGTTACCTATGTTTATGTCAAGTGGTTCTCTGTGAAGGTTAGATTTAGGAATCACAGACTGGCCCAGGTAGGAAGGGATCTCTCAAGGCAATCCAGTCCAACCCCCCTGCAGGAAGCAGGACAGCCTCAAGGAGAGCAGGTTGCCCAGAGCCTTGTCCAGCCTTCCCTTGAATAGCTCCAGGGATGGGGCCTCGATTCCCTCCCTGGGCAACCTGTCTCAATCTTCAACCCTGTTCGTGCTCAAGAACTTCTTCCTAACAGCCCATTTCAATCTGCCCTTCTCTGAAGCCATTGCCCCTTGTCCTATCACTTTGTAAACAGTCCCTATGCAGCCCTCTTGTAGCCCCCTTCAGGGACTGGGAGATGGTTCTCAGGTCCCTTGGAAACCTTCTCTTCTCCATGCTCAGTCTGATTTGGATGTGATCTGCACTTCATACAACACATCCAAATCTGTTGCGCTCCTACCTTGCCTGTTTAGCATCAGAATCAAGAGATTAGATCAGTTTCATTGTGATTTATCTGTTGCAAGGTCTCACCAAATCCTTCACTGCTCGGATTAGCCACATAGTGTCACCCTAGACCACTGCAAAGCCCAACGAGAGGCATCCTGCCTAACCACTGCCTTTGAGGAGTTCTGCTGGGAATCGTCTGGAGAAATGGTACTGCTGCTAAATAAATTAAGAGTTCTCAGAAGAACCCAGTCCGTCCTGGATGAGGTGTCTGTAGCCAGGATCCAGCAGTTGTAACTTCAGACAGGGCCTATCAGCAGAGCTTTATACTAATTGTCATCAGCAAAGAGCATTTTGGTAGCTCCCTTCTGCGAGGGATGTGGGTCTCTCTGCTTTTCATATTTAAGGGTTAACTGGAGGGTTTCTGGTGGTGTCCGGCATCAACAACCCTCTTTTGTGGTTTTCCGTAGAGTAATGAAGATCCTGATGGCAGGTCTGTGCTTCACAAGGGACTGTTCAGCTTTGGAAGGGGGTCCCAGAGCAATTCCAAACTTTATTTCCTTATCCTCAGTTTTGGAAAATATTTGGAAGAGAAGCAGAATCCCATTCCTGGGCTTCCTTTTGCCACGTATGGCTCTAATTTCAAATGAAGTTTCCTACGTCCAGATTTAGGGCTAAATAATGCACAAGGCCCAACACAATCTTCATTTTTAAAATACCACGGAATGGTTTGGGTTGGAAGCAACCTTAAGGATCATTTGGTTTCAAACACCCTGAAGAGCTCTTAATCTTAGAAATCCCAGGAAAGGTGCCTCCAAAACTACAGTGGCTTTAAAATCCAGCTACAGGCAGAAGGCTTTGGACAACTGGATGTGGAGTCAATTGAAATGCAAAGCGTTTCCTGTATCTTTAAGGAGGCTGTTTCGACACTATTTCATTAGCAGCTAAGTAAGTGAGAAGAACCAAACTGTTCCCAGGAAAGTTATAGAAAGCTCTGTTAACCTGAAGTAATGCTACAATGGAGATATGGAGTCACACTGACCCCAAGTTTTTGGGTTACTTTCCATTTGAAAAGATGGATAGATGTGACAGGCACAATCTCAACAGAAACCTTTTTCTGGCTTTCAACCACGAATCCCCTTTCTTCATCAATAAACACCCCTGGTGCCACATTCAGTTCTATTAGAAGCACCCTAACAAAGGGCAAAGAGATGATAAAGCCAACAGGCAGTGGAATATTGAGCTATTGGGCTGCCAAACTGTGCTCCAAATAAAAATGCAATCATTTCTAGTGGGTGCCAGAGGTTCCAGATGTTATTCATCAAAATCCAGCTGCAGAATTCAGGATGGATTTGGGCTCCATCTTTTTTCCTTGAGGATCAGCTTGTGGAACTGCATGAAAGAGGAAGGCAGGCTGGAAGCATTGGTTTGTTGGTTTTGTTTGGTGAGTTTGGGATTGGTTGGTTTGGGTCTTTTGGAGCTTTTGTTCCCTCAGCTGGGATAGCTTTGGGGAAAAGAAGTCCTGTGCCTATTGAGTTTGTAAGGGCAAGGGCAAAAGCAAATCGGGGTTCCTGCACCACTGATGCAAACACCACAACAAGGTAGTCTTGATGTCTTTGGCACGGATTTCAACTCTGAAAAACACATTTGGAAACTGGAAAACCTGCAAATACCTGTGAAAAGCTGCTTATCTTCCTCTGCCTCCTGCTGGCCCCAACGACTTCTTGCTGTCATCTTGTTATCTCTGAAGCACCTGCTCTGTTCCCAGTCTCCGCTCCTGTCTGAGCAACTTCCTTGTTCATCTCTGGGGTACTGAGTTCACTTAATAATGTGAACTATGTAGAGAATCAGGGGAGCATAGACTTATAAATCCTAAAGACAGGCATGTCCTGAAAATCATTCCAGATCATGATTCAGGCTCTGAGCAACCTATTCTAGTTAGAGATGTCCCTGTTTTTTGTAGGGAGATAGGACTAGGTGACCTTTGGAGGTCTCTTCCAAACTAATTACAATCTATGATTTAGGAGTATTCCAATATGAACAGGAAAACACATAACTCTCCTCCTTTCTTAATGTATTAAATCCTTTAGTTTTAAAATGAAGCCTCTTTCTCAGATGTCTTAGAAAAAACCCAGTAGCAAATAACATGAGGAAAACCTGAAAATAATCTGCTGCTATTAAAACATACTTTAAAAGAATACATAGAAGGAGTAATGATTCAAAGAATAAAGGAGTTAAAAGAATAAAAGGTGAAAAATAGAAATATATGGATAAGAGAACAGAACACATACAATAATGTATGTAATGAAAAGGCGAGTCTGGTATTTCTGTCCCTGTGCAGTGCCCACAGGAGAACGAAGCAGTTCCTGCCTTGTGATGCGTTGATTTGAGTGAGACTGGGAGGCAATCAAAGCGCCCTCTTGGTGCTCTCTTGTAATTCTTCACTAGCTGTAGGGATGCTTATCACAGACGATGTACAAGAGGAACTAAAGCAGGAGATCTGCCTTAGGACAAATCTAGTACGCAGTTCCTTCATGGTTGACCTTCCAGGACAGCCAAGGCTACATCTAGGTCTAAGATGTTTGCTGAACTCATTTTCACTTGTAAGCTATGGTAGCTCTTGCTCCTTAGTGGGATTTTCTGTCAGATGCTGCTGACTATTAGGATTGCCTTCTACCTCTAGGGCGACACAAGTGGCTGTCAGAACCACAGGTGACACTGAAAAACAAAAACACAGGTCAGGCAGAAACATCCTTAAGCCAAACCAATTACCTTGAGGAGGAAGGTCTGGCAAGAGGCTTCCTAAGCTCTGCCTGCCTCTGCACAGAGAAATTCCTAGTTGTCTGGTTACTTTCTGCCTCCCTCTTTGGTGATCTCCTGAATATTTGTATGCAGTGTCTGGCTATCTTAGGGTCCTGCTAACAATAGAAATTACAAATTCTCTGTATTTGATCATTTTCCTATTTATAGACTTATTAATGTTTATTTGCACTTTCTATTTATTTCTGTTTCGTTGAGTTTCTTCACCATAATGACTATGTAGTGGAGAATTTAATACCATCATTTCCTGTGCTAGTGGTGCTCACACAAAGGGTCAAAAACCTAAGGATGCTCAGAGCCACTCAACTGAGAACTTACCCAGCTTCATCACTGCAACCCTACGATCTTGTTTAAACAAGACTGTGTTTAATGCCACAAGGCTACCTTTTGAGTGAGACTCCAGCCTTAAAGCTTTTACAGCTGCTTAGCTAGTAATTATCTTGCTAGCAAATAGGAAAGAACATCCTTCAAGAGTTTTCTGTAGCTGCTGTAAAGCTGGAGGTCCATCCATCTTTATTTTGTCGACCCACAGTAACCAATCCAAAGCACCTCTTTCCTTCACGTCTGCTGTCCCTGCCATCAAGTCTGTTTCCAGCATTCCCATGTTGCCACCCTGGGGGCACTATCTGGCTGATCCAGACGTGTTTGGTGGAAGCAGAAAGAATTCAGTAGTCATGCTCGGATTTTTGTTTGTTAATATTTTAAAGTGACAAATCCAGCCAGAAGGCAAATTATCTCTTTGAAGGGTGTGACGAGTCAAATCACTGTCTAGAGACAGCGATTGTCCAACGTCTTAGTTCCCTTCTGAATGGGGCAATTCCATCCCAAATACAGATAGATGGACATGACAGTGCTGTATATTTATTGAGGTTAATGTCAGCAGAGATTTATGATCCCTTCTACTCATCATATGCTCAGAATCATAAATTTATTGATATAAAGAGATGCCAGTCCACTGCAGCAAATGATTTCAGATTTACATCTTAAAACACCTCCAAGGACAGAAAAAGGTCCTGTGGTTCGTGATGCGGGAGGACGGGCTCAGCATCAAAGTTGTTCCCTTAGAAACGAGGCATCCCACGGTGCACAGGGCAGTGGAGCATGCTCACTGCATCCATAAATCAGGATCATTTTGGTTCTTTTTTCCCCTGAAACCTCCCCCCTGATACCCTCCTGCTGACTGTAGCATTGAGAGCTGCTTCCCTTTCCCTGTAGTGAGTGTGAGGCAGGTGATGGGTTCTGCTACTGCTGAAATCTTGCTGAGGGAGGAACAAACCACCGTGTCCTGCCTGTCATGTGGGAACCTCCAGCCTCCCTGCGTGCAGATGCTCAACAGAAATCTCAGTGATGTGAATTTCACCCTGTTTGGAGGGACAGCTTGGCCAAACAGATCAACTGTGGGTTTTCTCCTTCGTTTCAGTGCTGTTTGTGAACTGTTTTGTCGGGGGTGTGTGTGTGTGTGTGTGTGTGTGTGTGTGTGTGTTAATCTTGTTTACAGACTCAGTGTTCTGACAGTACTTTAATGGACAATAGTAAAGACCCCACAACAGCGAAGAAAAATTCACAACATGAAGCACTCAGCCTGTGCAGGATGTTTTCCCATGTTTTTAGAAAGCGGATCACTGCTTTTAGCTGGAAAGAGAAGCTGATCTCTGTGCTGTAGCTCTGTTGGTTGGCATTTGTACCTAACAGTGTGTCTGGAATACATGATGAGCCATTCACAGACTCCCACAGGCTGATGGAGTTCGTCTGAATTTATTCAAGTCCATACCCAATCTGATTTCTATACAGAGTAAGACCACTGCTGGAGCTCAGTTGAATCACACTGCTTTTTCATTGCTGGCTGTTTCTGATGGTCCCTGAGGAGTTACCTATAGTGGAACCCCTTATAGATATATGTTTGTGTGTGTGTATATATATATATGAATTTAATATATATATATGTATCTAATATATATATATGTGAATCTTATATATATATATATATATATATACACAAATCTAATCTATGTATGGATTTATAAACACAGATATATGCAAAAATCTTTTAAAAACCCCAGAGGGTTGAGATCAGAATTCTTTCATCCCTGGTTCACAACTGGTGGTGTCTTTCGATGCACTACTCATTGCCACACCATGCACCTGGGTCATCATAAAAAAACTAAGAAAGCAGTCCTGAAAGGGAATTCTTCAAGAGTTAATTCCCTATTCTTGAACTACTTGTTGTTTAGCTCCTCCACAGGGCTTAAAAGCAGCTGCTGTCCTACTGCATGCCAAGAGCCTGGGTTTATAGCGCAGCTGGACATCAGGACAGCAGTAAGTGAGGAAAACTTTCTGTGCCTTTCTTCTTGCCCTCATAACCTACTCATGAGAGCTTTCTTGTTCAGAGACTGCTGAACGTGCTGAGAAAGGGACAATCTGGACACTTTAGTTTTGCATCACAGGCACAAGTGAGGGAGTTACAAGGTCACAGGCTCAGTGAAGCAACAACTCATCGTGGACTGGCTTCATGGGGGTCCCCATTTTATAGTACAGGCTCTAGCCACTGCTATTCTTTACAGCACAGCACATTTACAGGGCAAACAGGGAGCCCCTTAAACAGTGAACAGAAGCAGCATTTCCTTTTCTTGTCTGGCACTGTGTTCCCAGTTCCATATTGCTCCAACTGTGTTGCTGGGCCAGGGAGACAAGAGAATGAAATGACTAGAAGAAAATGGGTTTATATTTGTCACAGCTACCAAGCCACACAGAAATCACCTATTCTATGAAGCGCTTTCTGTTTGATGGACAGACATGACAGATACAGTGTCTAGAAGGAGCTCTGTCCCAATAAGTGATGTCTCACTCTAAATCAAAGCTGCTATCTTTTGAATGAAAGTACAGGAGGCTAAAGACAGCTGTTGGTCTGTGGAGCCTGGCAGCAGCTAAATGTCTCCTAGACCATCGTAACTCCCTGTGTATCCTCTGCTGCCCAGCAAAACACAAACCGTGGCCTCAAAAATATCTCAAAAGTAAAAATGGAGTTAGAAGAAGCATTTGGAGGGGCACTGCTACTGTCTGCAAGAAACTTTTCTTCTCATTCTCTTCCCATATTTAGGCTTCCAGATGAATTTCAGCCAAAACAAGCAGGTTGTAAAGACAGAAAAAACACCTATCCTGGAATTACCAAGTAAGAGCTGTCTCATGTTGTATAAAATACTCAATACTGTTTTAGCCACAAGGAGATGCTGGAAGGACTTTCAGCCTTTCTGGCAGGACTTTCAGCTGGGAGGTGGGATATGCCTGTTTTCTGGCAACAAAAACACACAGAATTACAGTGTCAGGAGTTGGAAGGGACTTGGAAAGGTCACCCAGTCCAATCCCCCTGCCATAGCAGCATCCCCTCAATCCAGTTGCACAGAAACAGTCCAGGTGGGGTTTAACTGTCTCCAGAGAAGGAGACTCCACAACCCCCCTGGGCAGCCCCTTCCAGGGCTCTGTCACCCTCACAAGGAAGAAGTTTCTTCTCATCTTGATGTGGAACCTCCTCTGTTCCAGCTGACAACTGCTGCCCCTTGTCCTGTCATTGGGTGCCCCTGAGCAGAGCCTGGCTCCTTCCTCCTGACACCTGCCCTTTGCATCTTGATCAACATTCAAGGGGTCACCCCTCAGGCTCCTTTTTTCCAAGCTCAAGAGACCCAGCTCCCTCAGCCTTTCCTCATCAGGGAGAAGCTCCCCTCCATTCATCATGCCTGGGGCTCTCTGCTAGACTCTCTCCAGCAGTTCCGTGTCCTTCTGGACCTGAGGGGCCCAGAACTAGACAAATACTCCAGACGTGGTCTCACCAGGGCAGAGTAGAGGGGGAAGAGAATGTTGGTAACACTCAATGGTCATACCATTCATCAGGGCTGATAACAGCAGCATCAATAATGAATTAACCATTTGGGATGCTGGTGGTTCAGCCCTAAGAAGAAGCCATACCTGAACCTACGCAGCATAAAAGCCTTTGCAGCTGATTTTTGGTGTGGTTTCTAATCTAGCTTTAACGATTTGCTCTGCGGATGATTACATTGTGCTGCTCTTATCTGTAACAACACCTGCAATTTTACAAAGCTATTTTCAATTTAAACTTGTCACCGGCAAGAAGGATGCAAATTGCATCGGAGGGCTGTGATCTTGTCTGCATCAAAACGAAAGCAAAGGAAAATTAACCACTTCTCTGAAATAAACACTGCGGCCGTCTGGGTAACAGAACAGTTGTAGTCTTCTGCTTCTGACAGGGAGCTTCAACAGAACCAGCAGTTAGGTTAAGTCTTGCCCCAGCTTAAGATGATTTATTCAGCCAAAGAATCAAACCTTTTCAGTTTTCAAAGAATAGCTTTGTATTTTGAGGCTTTTTAAAAATATGGAGCTCAAGAAGAGTATTCAGCTGTTAAAGCTGACTGCTAGTTTTTTTACTTGGTCTCATCCAAAAGGTCTAGTCCTGCACAAAATGGCAGCAGAATCAGCACCTGCATTAATCAGAGTCACAGAATGACTGAGGCTGGAAAAGCTCTCTGAGCTAATCCAGCCCAGCCCAGGACCTAACATCACCACAGCAGCCAGACCAGGGCACTCAGGGCAACAGCCAAGCTGCCCTTCAGCACCTCCAGGGATGGGGACTCCACCACTGCCCTGGGCAGTCCATTACAGAGCAAGAGAGGTGATAGAACCAACCCTAAACAAGTTTGCTTGGTGCAAGCCAAGTTCCACATCTGCAGCAATTTTCCTTCTCTTATTAAGTTGCTCCCCTTACTGATGGAAGGGGAATGATTTACCTATTTCTCATGTGGTTGCTCTTGTTTTAGGTGTGGGTGATGGTTACTATCAATAGCTTCTTGAGGAAGTAGCCCATGTATCTGAGCACAACCCAGATCTAAGCTTTGTTGCCTTTGTTTCATTTTAAATGATCTTTAAATACAATGATAAAATCATTCTGTAGAGGCAACATGATGGTGTGACCAAATAGTGACCAGTGGGACTACTCAGTACTGGACTGTAGTCATCACCACCTGAACAATTTCTAGGGCTAGAACCTCCCTCACAATCACACTTCATAGAACCATTAGGGATCAGATGGGACCTCAGAAGATCATCCAGTCCAATCCCCCTGCCACAGCTGGATCCCCTGGATCCAGTCGTACATGAACAGTCCAGCTGGGTTTTAACTGTCTCCAGAGAAGGAGACTTCCCAACCCCCTGGGCAGCCCCCTCCAGGACTCTCACTCTCACTGCAAAGAAGTTTCTTCTCATCTTGATGTGGAACCTCCTCTGTTCCAGCTGACGCCCACTGCCCCTTGTCCTAGCATTGGGTGCCCCTGAGCAGAGCCTGGCTCCTTCCTCCTGACACCCGCCCTTTCCATCTTGATCAACATTCATGGGGTCACCCCTCAGGCTCCTTTTTTCCAAGCTCAAGAGACCCAGCTCCCTCAGCCTTTCCTCAGCAGGGAGGTGCTCCCCTCCCTTGAATGATTTTGATCGGTGTTTTGGGCTGTAGTGGCTTTTTGAAAAGGTCTTTGTTGAAACCAGAGCAAACCTTTGCTTCTCAGTTTTGCCAGCTTAACAACCACAGGGGAACCCTTTAATGCTGTTAAGGGAGGTGGGGTGGTGAGTGCAGCAGTTTAATTCTTAGCTCAATGTGACTGCTCGCAAGTAGTCTTTGCAGTGGGGAAGTCTGCAAAAAGCTCATTTAAAAGGTGTCTCAGAATTGTAAATGAAAGGGAATGAGCCCTATTCTTGAGAGCAAATTACTTTGCAAATGAAGTGTACGGGGAGTTGGCTTAGATAGTTTTGAATTATGTTACAAGGACAGAGAGGATCACCCAGGTTGGAAAGGACCTCCCAAGGTCACCCAGTCCAACCCCCCTGCAGGGAGCAGGCAAAGCCTCAACTAGTGCAGGTTGCCCAGAATCTTGTCCAGCCTCCCCTTGAACAGCTCCAGGGGTGGGGGATCTACTCCCTCCCTGGGCAACCTGTTGCAGTGTTCAACCCCCCTCCTGCTGAAGAACTTCTTTCTAACAGCCCATTTCAATTGCTCCTTCATTCAGTGAGGTGGAACGAACTGAGCTCCCCAGCACCGTGGAATCATAGAGTCATTAATGTCGGAAAAGACCCTTAAGATCAACCACTAACCTAACAGATCAGATGGGACCTCAAAAGATCATCCAGTCCAATTCCCCTGCTACAGCAGGATCACCTAGACCAAGTTGCACAGGAACACATCCAGGCAGGTCTTGAACATCTCCAGAGAAGGAGACTCCACAGCCCCCTGGGCAGCCTGTTCCAGTGCTCCTTGCTGTTGTAGGAACAATTCTGGCAAATACCTGCAGTGTAGATTTCCATTACCTATTAATAACAAACCATTACACCCCATAATGGGTGGCAATCATAAGAGCTTTTAGTTGCCTTGACTATTTTTGTGCTGTATGGACAAGATGTATATTTCTGGATTGGAATGTATTTGGAGGGATTTAATGGGACCAAGAACATTTCTATCAACAGCAAACGTCAAGTCTTTCCAATAAAGGGAGTAAAGAAACAGCTGCAAGACACAGAATCAATGTCACTGTGATGAAGATCAACTATGTGGCTGGCAAATATATACAGATGCCCCCAAAAAACTTGTATTTTGAAGCTCAACACTTAATGTGCACAAGGTCTAGTAAAAATTAACCTTCACAGGTCAGATTATCAAAAATTGGGGGCACAAAAAGATGGTGTGTGGAGATACCTGAAAAAATATTGTCTTTGTGCAAAGGATGCTTTTTCATAATTAAAAAAGCCATCTCCCACCCCCTTCATACCGAGATGTAACCTTTCCCTCCCCCTTGTGTTTGTAAGGCGGCCAGTCTTCCTCTGTGTTCAGAAACTTTAAACTGGAACCGCAGACAGCATTACCCGTGAAGAACTAAATTTGAGGTGGTAAAAAGGGAATCACAGTTCCATAAAGGAAATTCCTAAGTTGCCAATTCATGGAATTGATGAAATAGATTTTTTTCCCTGAAGCTGCTCTATAACTCAACCACCAGCTATTCACTTGGATGCAGCAACAACCAGGAAAAATAGCAGTAGCTGCTTAGGTTGTCAGAATAGATTATCACATTCCGGACAAGAAAACTCTACTGTTTTACCATTTCACAATGGAACTGGTGAGCCTGAGGAAGGAATGTTTTCCTACTTGGAAAACTTCCAGCTGTATTTTAGGAAATCAATTATAATTTTATCTTGGTGCATGCTCTTACCGTGATTGACTGAGGAACTGTGCAGATGGTGAAGGCTGCAGTCAGTCACCGGAGCAGTGCGTTTGCCTTTACTATGCTCCAGTATGCAGCTAGGTTTTAATTATTATAAATTAATTAGTGAATTTGAATTAGTACTGACACCCCACAAATGATGAACAATTGTGTTGCCAGGGGTACTCTCCTCACTAGATCTTATTCCAGTACCAATGGGATTAAGGAAGATAGAGCACATACCATCACTCATCCCTGGCTTTTGGCTGGTTTTCTGCTATCAAGCAGGTGCTGCTGTGTAATCAACAACTCTCTGAAAAGCCAGTGCTCAGGAACCCTGTTTGTACTGTGAGATGGAAGCTGGTGCCTTAGTTATAGCTCTAACGGAGTGAGAGCTTCTAAGCGACTGCTCATTTATAAACAGAACAAATCATGCTATTGGATCATCTCATCTCACAGGGCAAGTGTAAGCTATGTTCTTTTATTTGTTTTTAAATTCCTTTTTAACAGAACAGGCTCTCTAAGCCTAGAGAGAGCAATCACTTCTGCGATTGCTGTTTGCCTTGAAGTGGTTTTGGTAATGTTGCTCCCCCACCTGTTGACACACACAGCTAACACAGGGGCTTGCAGGGCAAATGTCTTTGAAGAGTGGAAAATGTTAGCAGTTTTATAGACTCACACACTGGTTCAGGCTGGAAGGGACCTCAAAGAACACCCAGTCTCAATCCCCTGCCATGGGCAGTGACACCTCTTCCACCAGACCAGGTTTCCCAGAGCCCCATCCAACCTGGCCTTGAACATTTCCAGGGATGGCGCTGCCACAACCTCCCCCAGCCAACCTGCTTCAGTGACTCAGCACCCTCGTAGTGAAGAACTTGCTTTGCTTCGTTAGAATGAGTGTCCAGTTCAGGGGAACTAGAGACCCAGTAATGACTTAGCCAGAAGGTTAGAGGTTACAAGTGCAGAACCCTCAGCTCTGGTCAGAGTTCATCTGGTAGCTCTCAGAACTCTGACTGATGGAACTAATGATGCTGCAGTCACCCTGTCCTGGTACAACACTGATTGTAAACTCCCACTGTCTAGCCCAGGCTCACAGCAGAGGTACTTCTCACTGCACCTCTGCTTCTGCTTTCACTATTATCTATCACTTCTTCATACAGAACTGATAGAATATAAAGTTTCCACTGGAGGGTCTCCTGCCTGGCTCTAAATACTGAAGCACCAGAAGTAAAATAATACTAGTCCTGAGAGTTCCTGACTCCCTTTATTCCTGAGGTACTGTCAATCTTAGTTTGGCAGGCTACCTGCCTTCTGGGTGGCCTTAACATCTCCAAGGCCTCTGGCACTGAATGGACTTTTTTTTTTTTCCAAAGCACTGGCCATATCCTCTTGTTTTGAGGTTATTATTCAGCCATTTAGTCCTTTCAGTTTCACCTAGAAACCTCTATTCTGGGGAGTCTTTTGCTGGTTCTTAATTCAGCTAGACAGAAGGTTTCTAGTGACACTGTGTTATGAAAAGCCCTCAACAAATATATCTGGGGGGGAGCACATTAAACACGGAGGATGTTTATAAGTGGCTCTGGAATGAGCTCAGTGGAAAATTCAGCTCTTACACACTCTGCCTCTCAACTGTTAACTCTTACATTTATTTATATTTTGCTTGTGCAGCTCTGTATCTTAAACATGGGAGATGCTGAGGCAGAGAATCATAGAATCAGATTCCCCTTCCCACTCTGATGCTGTTGTGCACTTCCAGCAAGATAGGAAATATCACATCAGGGGAGTGCATGTCATAGAGGAGCGCTTGAGCACAGACGTGTGTGCTGCGAGGAACCTCACAGGGGACATCAGGAGAGGGATTAGGAGCATGGGAGACCTGAGCCTGGGCAGCTGTTGGCAGTTACAGTGACAAAATGCTTGAATGAGCGTTTCAGAGTGCAGGTGTCATAGAACCCTCGATGGTTTGCACTGGAAGGGGCCTCGAAGACCTGAGGATCAAAGGACCTGAATGTTCAGTGTGACTGCAATCTATGGCCTTAGGGGTCCAAATGTGCTCTAACAGCACTGCCTGGAGGTTTACAGAGTGATTAAAAACTGAAGAAGTTTCAACAGGAAGGAAACTCCAAACAAACCAACCAGCACATTCCCATGTTTCACAGAATCACAGAATAAACATGGTTGGAAAGGACCTACTAGATCACTGAGTCCAACCATACCCACACCCACCAATACCTCCTAGTAGGTTTATAGTTTCCTGACTGTCCTGGTTTTGCTGGGTCAGGATCCCTACCCTGCCATGGGTCCTTAGCAGTCTGGAGTCAGCCAGGGCAGCTGAGCTGAGCTGGCTGCAGGTGGATCCCAGCCCAGCAACACCATGCTCAGTATAAAGAGGGAAGTAGGCTGAGGTGAGGGGTTCCTCCTGCTCCTCCCTATCCCTGGAGGGTCTCACCTACTGTCCTGTTCTTGAGAAACTGCCATCCCATTTGCTGTGACTTCTGTAAGTTCCCTGGGCAGAGTCTAAGTTTGTGTAACACTTTCTATTGGCACTGGGATTAGTTTGGCTGTTTCATTAAATCTGGTTTTGTTTCAACAAAACTTGGTTCTCCTGTACCCAGTCTCCCTTCGCTGCTGTTGAGGGGTCATTGGGTGGCACAGCAAGTGCTAGAGATGCTAAGTTATACTGGTATCTGCTACCCGACTGCCAACTGCTGGATCCTCCCAAATCGTAGCCCACAGACCATAGCTGTGGGGGGTGTCACTGTGATGACAGTGTGTCACCAAAAGCATGTCATCAGGGGTTCCATTCTGGAGAACAGGTTCACACAGCAAACGTTTTTCCTCCCCCAGACCCTGATTCTTAAAGTATTTCAGCCAAACACTAATCATCACTAGAAGTTTACAGCCATCCCTACTGGTTTTTCACATTTTCTCTTTTCCCCAGGAGAGGACCTCTGTGTTCAGATAACATTAAATGAATTCTAGTTCATTTGCTGACCTTCAACCTCTTCAACTGAACCAGAGAGACCCCAGTCCTTTGGCTCCTGCAGTTTTAAGGCAGGCATAGATATTCTGGAGAATATCGGGAGCTCAGCTGAGAGATCCAAGGCTGTTTACCCTGCAGGAAAGGAGGCTGTGGGGAGATGTTCTCGTTCTCTACAGCTGCCTGGAAGGATGAAAGACTGGGATCAGTCTTTCAACTAATTGACAAGCAATGGGACAAGAGGAAATGGCCTCAAGTTTCACGAAACAATGTTTAGATTAGATATTATGAAGAAATACTTCACTGAAGAGGTTATCGGACACTGGAATGAGTTGCCCAGAGCAATGGTGAAGTCACCCTCCCTGGAGTAATTTAAGAGTCCAGTAGTCATAAAGCCTAGGGAGATGGTTGAGTTAAGGACTTGCTGTGCTGGGTGAATGGATGGACCAGATGATTCTGAAGGTCTTTTCCAACCTGGTTGATTTTGTGTGGCATTACATCGTCTGAGGTTTGAATTCAGCACACAGAGCAGAAAGGCAGTATTCATCTTTTTCCCCCCCTGGATTTACATTTCCTCATTTGGCAGGTTTGTGATGACCTGAATCTGCTGCCGTTCCAATCTGGTTTTTGCTGCATTGGGATTCTTACCAATTTGATTCTTACCAAACAGCCCAGTCCCATTCATGTAGGCAATGATTCTCACAGAATTATCACACAATGATTGAGGCTGGAAAAGCCCTCTGAGCTCATGCAGCCCAGCCCAGGAACNCTCCTCTTCTCCAGGTTAAACACCCCCAGCTCCCTCAGCCTGTCCTCATCAGCCTTTCCCTCCAGTCCCTTCCCCAGCCTCATTTCTCCTCTGGACCCACCCCAGCCCCTCAACCTCTTTCTTGATGTGAGGGGCCCAGAAGTGCTCCCAGTGTTGTTTTTTTTTAGTAAAAAAAAAATCAAAACAAATCTACAAGCCTGTTCTTGCAACACACATAGGGAGGAAGAAAAATATGTAGCTGAGAAAGAGTCAAAGATCTCCGTAAGGATATAGTTCTGTCAGAGACGGCTCCTGGTATTTATTTTTCTTATATGAAAAAGTATGTATTGACTTGGAAATAGCTGAGACAGAGCAGTATAATCATCCCCAACTCCTCCCTAATCTTTCGTCTGTGACTTGTGTGGCATTGGAAAGGATGCAGAGCAAATCCTGCCTGACATCAGACATCAGACAGGCAGGGCCATGGGAATTGATTATGAAACTGGCTGTGTTTTTCTTCCCTTAAAGTTTTTTAAGCTAGTCCTAGCTATTTGTGAGTTCTGACCACTTTTGACAAGGTGAAGACCCAGAGGTGCAGTTTGCTCTATGGCATCTGCAGAGGAGACAGCTGGCACCCTTTCATCTCTCTTTAATGCTGAGCAAAGGCCAGCAGTTCCTCCCATCAGGAACTTAACAGCAAGAAGCCTTTCCTGCTGCACTGTCATCAACAACATTGACTTGCTGAAGGCTAACACTGTTCTGTCTCCTGTTTCCTCTAGCTGTCCATCGGAACAAATACCATGTAGTCATCTCTCCAGACCTAACCAGAACATGGCCAAGCTTGTTCTGGTCAACAATCACAATCTTGTGATTGTTCTGGTCAACTAACACAATCTTGTGTTAGTGTAGATGTCCCGCAGACATAGTAAAAGCAAGAGCCATGCTTCATGTGTGAGTCAGGGTGAAAGGGGAAGAAGAAATGGCTGGTAATGCAGATGTACTTGCTCGTCACCAAATGCTTTAGGTTGGAAAGGACCGCAAAAATGAGTCAGTCCCAACCCCCTGCCATGAGAAGCGACACCTCTCACCAGACCAGGTTGCCCAGAGCTCCATCCAGCCTGGCCTTGAACACTGCTGGGGATGGGGCAGCCACAACCTACCTGGGGTTCCAGAACCTCAGCACCCTCAGAGAGGAGTTTAGACTTTAGGAAGAATCTTAGTATTCCCTTTTTCCTTCTACAAAGCATGATCACACACCGCAATTTTAGGGGACACACAGTGGTAGAACATTGGGACATAGAGAATCCTCATGGCTGGAAGGGACCTCCAGGATCACCAAGTCCAGCCCTCATCCCAGCATCTCCTTGACCCCTAGATCATGGCCTCAAGTGCTGTAACTACTCATTTTTTATCACCTCCAGGGATGGTGACTCCATCCCCTCCCTGGACAGCCTGTTCCAGTGCCCAACCACTCTCAGTAAGGAGCCTCTTCCTAAGATCCAATCTAAACCTCCCCTGAAGCAGCTTGAGGCCATTTACAAGGTAATGGTGGCTTCATCCCTTGCCTTAGCCTGGTCCACACCTCGATGCTCCAGTGGAACAGGAATCCTAAAGGCAAAGTGTTACCAATTCTGATGGCTTTCTGTGGGTCCTTGCACTGCCTCAGGATGACCGCATCAGAGTGATGGCTACGGAGAGATTCTTGTTGCAAGAGCTGAAGTACAAAAAGGTATTTTCTTGAAAGAAGCACAACTGTTACCGCACTAAAGACACAGAAGTCTCTTTCTTGGCAGAGGTTATTCAAGGTCATGTGTGTTTTAATAAAGAAAAAGGATTTTCAGCTGTATCTGTCTTGTTCCATCTTTGTGCTGAAGCTCTAGATGTAGAGAAGCTCAGTAGAATGAAAACAATGAGAATGAGAGGTCAGCCTCAGATTCCGCTTGGTGTCAGGGATTCATCTTTGTTCAGCTGGGAGCTCAGCAGTTTATGAAAAACCTAGAACTCCAACGATCCGCACCCAAACGTGAACAGAAAGATAAAGATATCGAGAGACTTCTAAAGAACAATCAGATCTCCTGAAAGCAAGCATCCCTTCCCTTTGGCTTATCTCAGGCTCGACTCACTAGGACTACGCTTGACAACCCGGAATGCCTGGGAAATTGGGGATCCGTTCATATTTTGCATTTCTTTGTCTCGCAGAGAACCACAAAACATTGGCAGCTGTTGAAACCAGAGGTTTCACTGGAAAGGTTAGAGATTTTGAATTCTTTTGTTTTATTTCCAGTGCAGCTAATTTGCCTTTTTGCGAGTATCCTAGCAACCGGTTCCCCCCCCTCCAGTACTGTAAAGGTTATATAAGGATTCTGGAGAGATGATCAGCCTCAAATACAGAACAACCAGATGGTTCTTAAAGACACAACCTGCCTTGAAAACTTTCCAACAATTCCAATGCAGTGTAAGGGAGGGGAGGGCAAAACAACCCAGGGCACTAAAGGACACAGCCAGGCTGTCCTTCAACACCTCCAGGGATGGAGACTCCACCACTGCCCTGGGCAGTCCAGTCCAGGCTCTGAGCACCCTTTCCCTGAGGAAGGGCTTCCTAACATCCAACCTAACCCTGCCCTGGCAGCTTCAGGCCCTGCCATCTCTCCTGGCACTGGTTGCCTGGGAGAAGAGCCCGACCTCTGTCTGACTGCAACCTCCCTTCAGGGAGTGGTAGAGAGGGAGAAGATCCCCCCTTGAGTCTCCTCTTCTGTTGACCACACTATTGCTGATCCTAGTCAGGATGCCATTGGCCTTCGGGGCCACCTGAGCACCCTGCTCATGTTCAACCTGTACTCCCCACATTCCTTTCTGCTGGGCCTCTCTCCAGCCACTCCCAGTTCACAAGAGTCTGACCTTACAACAAGGGAGTATTCCCTACAAAGACTCAGGGGCAATCCTTTCAGCACAGTGTTTGGTAAGGTGAAAACTGGAAGAAACCCCTCCTGGTTGAATCATACACAATTCCAGCAATTCTTCTGCTGTAGCAAAAATATTTTCAGCCAAGGTTGGGTCCTGCTAGAACCCTTGTTGTGTCTGTAGTTCTGAGAAGATTTCTATCAGTTCTACAATCCAAGGACATTAACAAACTCCGTTTCATCATCAAGGCTCACTGCTGTTGGTGGAGGTGCCAGGAGCTGTCAGACCAAGTTAGATCTCACCACTGTCTGCGGCAAAACACTCCAGACACACTCAAGTTACCTATTTCAACTAAATGCTTCCTTCTGGCCTGCTAGAAGGTTCTAATGCAAACAGTGTTTGCTAACGAGCAGCCTACATTTAGCCAGTTATGAAATTTTAACAACTAAAGTCAGCAGCTGATAGGTCTTGGATACCTGGTCCCACATGGGACCAAGGCTGAGTAGTCAGGCACTAGTGCCAGCAGCTCTGTCGTCATGTTTGTTATGCAATCACCCAGGCATCTGTCTGGGGGTTTAGGGGAGGTGTGGAGCGGGTGTGGATGGTTTTTCTTGGTTTATTTCTTCTGAATTTAGAGATCTACTTGCATGTGCCTGACACGGATGCTTTTGCAAGTATTTATTGGTTTTTGTTTGGGGTTTTTGCTTTTTCAATTTTGTAATCTCATATTTGAAGCCCAGTTTTACTCCTGTTTCTCCATACCTAAATAACTACTTGGAAGTCGTTACAGAGATGGTAATTTTCCAAATGCATTGGTGTAATGGTGAGTCTCCTTCTCTGGGGACTTTCAAGGCCCGCCTGGATGCTTTCCTCTGTGATCTGTGTTAGATAGTTTTGTCCTGCTCCGGCAGGGGGGTTGGACTCGATGATCTCTTGGGTCCCTTCCAACCCCTAACATCCTATGATCCTATGACATCAGTTTGGGTTGGTGCCTGTAGTTCTAGCACAACCACCTCTCACTGAGAGCTCAATAGGCAGTAAAGCAGCTTTGCTAGAAAGACAACCATTTATTGAACCCATCACCAAGAAGAAAAGAAAACAAACCCCAAATAAGTAAAAGAATCCAAAAGGTGAAACAGAAACTGGATCACAGTGCCTTTACACCACTCTGAGAGAAATGGGAGACAGCTAACACAGCAGGCTTTGGCCTTAGATGAGAGCTCTGGGACAAGAGAGTGTNAGGGTCAAAAGATACAGCAGGGTTCCAGACTCTCTGTGTTTCTCAAGGGCTTAGGAGATCAGTATTTGTGATCTCTCTTTCTCTCTCTTAGTAGAGGCTTCTCTTGGTCTCTCTCAGTGGCAGAGTACGCTGGCAGAGTTTGCCAGCCAGTCCAGAACATCTTCCTTGTAGCTTCTCTCTGAAATCACGGTGGTCATTCGAGTGCAGTCTCAATCCTCATTAATCTTCAAGGTTCAGAAGTGTCTTCAGGTCCAGGGAATCTTCTCACTGGCCATCAATGTTCTTCACCTTGAGGAGCACTAACACTCTCAGATGCCATAACCTACTCTCACAGTGACAGCAGCACAGCTCCCAACAGTCCAAGACGGAGAGAAGAGAAGACGGAAGTCACCAAGATGAAGAGAGAAGAGAGGAGAGGAGGGAAAAGTGCGTGTGCCGGGGGGGGGGGGGGGGGGGGGCGGCAACTGCTTTCTTTTCAACATTTTAAACCCAAACATTAAACTTTTCTGCAGAAAGCACACACATTAAACTGACAGATTCCAGTCAGCCTCTAAACCAGAACACTGTCAAACAGAGACAGGCTAGCTCCAAGCAGTTGGACTAGAGTGCTTTATTTTGTGTGCGGGGGGAGCTATGAGTTATGGAAATGAGCCATCAGAGGGGCCAGCACTCCTGGTCTGGTGCAGACGTGTTCCACAGCACCACAAAAGAAAATAATAACTTTACAAAGCTCCAGCTTTGCAACAAGCTCAGCTGATTTGTGTTAAATATCATTTGGATAAAGGGCACTGCAGGGCTGTCTGGATACCGCCAGGGTACAGGCTGAGCAGTTTATATTTGGACAAGGGGCAGTGGTTTCACATTAGAGAAGGGTGGGTTTGAGGTGACTGTTGGGAAGAAGTTCTTAGCCAGAGGGGAAAGGAGATGAAGTCCCACCCCTGAAGATATTTAATAAGGGCTCCAGCAAAAGAGTCTACAATCAGAAGCCTATTTCAAGGTCATGTTCCACCCAGGATCCACTGCTGATCATATAGTGAGGCTGCTCACCACTACTAGCTGCAAACTTGCTAAATCCCAAGAATATAGAAGAAGGCATCAACTATAAGAGTATTGGAGCTTGTACATCACGGCTTTAGGAGAGTTCCATCCAAAGCTACCAGGGCTTCATTCTCTTTTCCCTCATTCCTTAGGTTAATTTGTGTAATTGGGAAGTCCTGATAATGTAGCAGTAGGGCAAATGAATGGGAGCAGTGGCCACCTCGTTATCCTTCATTCACAACAACATACCTCCTTAAAGGCCAAATCAATGAGAAGATAAAATCTGAAGCTGTTGCACTCAGTCTCCTCTTTCCCAACCTGAGGCTGTCATGTGAAAATTACTCCACCTGGCTGTGTCCAGAGGTGAGTGAGTTTGCAGAAAGACAGTGAAACGAAGGACTGAAGGAAGTGATAGAAATACCTTGTGTTAGCTCTGTGTCAGGCTAAGGAACGCGTGGCTTCCCATGCCTGCTCTCAGAGAATTACAGCTAACTGCAGTGGGGAAACATTGCACCCAGCAAGAGATGGGATTAGCCCGGAGCCCTGTGCCCTGAGACCCGAGGTGAGTGCTTTCCCTGGAACACTTACAGTCTGATCTGGTTTCTCCCTGGACAACTCTCCTTACTGAATGCCCAAGAGGATATTTTTACCCCAGAGGAGGTCACCTGAGTCCTGTGGTGGGGAAGAACATGGTGAATGCAAGACTTCTCAAACTCTACTTTGCTTTTCATTTGGCAAGCAGCTCCTGAAGAAGGTTTTTCTTGATCTTTTTTACCTTGTATAAGCTCCTTCCCTAGCTCAGCTGACAAAAAAGACACATGAATGCCTCTAGTGTGTCTGGATTTAGGACATGGTCCTGTATGCTTCTTGATCTCCCATTTGCTGCATAGGTTTGATTGCACTGCTGAGGTTATATCAGCAGAACTGAGCTAAGAGATGAGTCAAATTAGGTCAACTGAGTCCAACTGTGGTGGTTACTTTGGGAATTTAAATTGGTATTCCATGAGAAGCTTTGCCAAATAAAAGGAAGAATGGGTGATGCTAAATTACCAGCACTTACTGCTGCACAAAAGCTTTTGCCCGTGCTTTCCTATCCATCTAACATCCTCAACTTTGGATTATAGTTATTATCTAATTCATCAAAATCAAAGAGAGCTCCTCATCTGACTGGATAAACAATGGGTCATCATTCTCAAGCACTGGAACTGAAAATGCTGATACCCCTCTGCAAACAGCAAAGAAAGGGTGGAGGGGGCAGTTATGGGTGGCTTTCTAGGCTGCTGCAGTTCAGGTGAAAAGAACTGCTTCCAGGAAAACCACTGAGGTCTCACTATGGGTATAAGTGAGGCTCATAAATGCCTCTGGTTCAACAGCATTTTTAAATAACACGTGAGCTCCTTGCTGAGTTCAGTGCATGGTTTTCTAAGCCCTGGGATGCTGCTGCTGCCATAAATGATGACAAGGACTGCTCATGGTTTTGTGAGTGAGAGAGATCATTTCTTCTTTATAATGTTCTAGACTCTGAGACTCAGTTAACACACTGGCAGGAGGTGTGCTGACCTGGAGGCAGAGGTGAACAGTGATGTTTTCCTGTTGGCACACAATTTACCAAAGCCAGTTAGTGTTGGAAGGGTCTTTCAGATAAAACTATTTTGCCTAGCACTGTGTTTGGTGATCACACTCCAGTGTGTGACTGCTCCTCTTGGAGCACTTCTACTCCTTGTGGAACCGAAACTAAAATTGCACATTTGGAACCATTGTGGTGCCTGCCGTGTAATGGGAGGGCAAGGTCCTCCACAAGTTACAGTTATCTTTAAGCTTTAAACCATGAGTTTGAAGAAGAGGAGGCTGAGGGGAAACCTCATCACTCTACAACTACCTGAAGGGGCACTTTAGAGAGATGGGTGCTGTTTTCTTCTCACTGGTCATTATGAAAAAACAAGAGGGAAGGGCCTCAAGCTGCTCCAGGGGAAGGTTAGGCTGAACATTAGGAACATTTCTTTACAGGAAGAGTGGTCAGACACTGGAACAGGCTGCCCAGAATGGGGGTTGAACCACTATCCCTGCAGGCATTTGAGGGTCATTTAGATGTGGTGGGGGACCTGGTTTAGGGGTGAACTTGGTAGAGTAGGGTTGATGGTTGGACTTAGTCTTTTCCAGTCAAAATTATTCTGATTCTCTGATTTTTAGTGATGCTGGCCATTTCTCTTCTGGATGATCACTTCTACTCCTATAGAAGACAAAACATGTTTAAGCATCTGTTCCTCTAATAAACCCCACTGAGCTTCTCTGCTTTGATCCCAGTGCTCTGGCTCCCAGTAACATATTCTCATTCTGCTTTCTTGGTAAGAAGTTCAGGAATGAACACAGAGACAGCCATTTCCACATTCTCTTTTCTCCAGAATGGTTTCTGGCTGCTTGAACTGATTTCACAGTTGGCACTGTGTACATTCTGTGCTGCCACGCATAGTCACCAGTGGATCCCTGCCTGCAGGCTTCAGAAACGCACTCTGTTGGAGTGTGACATCTTCTTGGCTCTGGGAATGCAGAACAGACTTTGATGATGATATGTTCATCTTCTAAAAATATCTACACAGCAGGTAGCCAGTATTTTTTTCCTCTCAAAACCTAACTCTAAACCATAACAACATGATGTTCTGGCTCCCTATACAGCCACTCCTGTCCTCCTTGTTAGAAAAAGGAAAGAGATGCAGGGAAGAAAACATTGCAAAGGTTGGTGTAGCTCCGTGTTCCTGACAAAGAGTAACTGTATTTAACTCCAGGCAGTTTCCTTCAAGTTATGTAATGTCATAACAGGTATTGATGAACCCTGTGGCTCAATTAATTTTTAATTAAATGAGTGCAAATAAATCTATATTACTACTTGTATCTCAAACAAATGGTTAAGTATTCTGAGAGCATAAGTGGTGATGATAGTAATCTTTGGGAGCATTTAGCGGATGCCTGGAGCTGTCTGATCATTGCTTTGTTTGGTTGTTTGCTTGTTCCAGACAATCCCAGCAGATAACTTGTAATCTCAGAGTTAATACATGTTTCCACACTCACAGTCTCTAATTATGGAGAAGTGAATCTGACCTTTTGAAAGGTCAGATTATTCCACCAAAACCACACAATGTTTTCCTTTGGAAAAGCGCCCGGGGTGTTTATTTTCATGGTGTGGGGAACTTACTAGTTGTGAGCCTTCTCCTGCCAAGAGGAAAATAAGAGTGTTTTTCACTGGATACTGAGTTGCTCTTCCATAGATCATAGAATCATAGAATCATCGGGGACCAGAAGGGACCTCAAAAGATCATCCAGTCCAATCCCCCTGCACAGCTGGACCCCCCAGTCAGGTTCAGGGGGGTTTAAAACATCTCCAGAGAAGGAGACTCCACAACCCCCCCCCAGGCAGCCCCCTCCAACCCCCATCACCCTCACTGGGAAGAAGTTATAGAATCAGTCAGGGTTGGAAGGGACCACAGGATCATCCAGTTCCAACCCCCCTGCCTTGGGCAGGGACAC
>VZRI01013998.1:156795-193271 GCA_013397515.1 Upupa epops | reverse complement strand
GTGGGTGTCAGGAGGATGGAGCCAGGCTCTTCTCAAGGTTATCTAGTGATAGGACAAGGGGCAACGGGTGCAAGCTAGAACATAGAAGGTTCCATATAAATATCAGAAGAAACTTCTTCACAGTGAGGGTAACAGACCACTGGAACAGGCTGCCCAGGGAGGTTGTGGAGTGCTTCTCTGAAGATGTTCAAATCCCACCTGGATGTGTTTCTGTGTGACTTGGTCTAGGTGATCCTGCTGTGGCAGGGGAATTGGACTAGATGATCTTTCGAGGTCCCTTCTGATCCCTAATGATTCTATGATCCTGTCTTGACCATGCTTTGCCAAGAAGCATAGAATCACTGAGGTCGGAAGAAACCTCCAAGATTGTCCAGTCCATATGTCAACCTGACCCCATCAAGCTCCCTAGGGTCATATCTACACAGTTTTTGAACACCTCTGGGGCCAGGAATTCCACCACCTCCCTGAACAGCTTGTTCCAACAACCAACTACTCTTTCAGTGAGGACATTTTCCCTAATATCTAATCCAAACCTACCCCAGCACAACTTCAGGCCATTTTCTATTGTCCTGTTGCTAGTGACTTGGGGAAAAAGACAAACTCCCAACATTCTACACCTCCTTCCAGGTAGTTGCAAAGAGTACTAAGGCCGCTCCTCAAACTCCTTTTCTCCATACAAAAAAACACCAAAAAAGGGTGTACTTTGAGATCCCTTCCAACCTGGCACTGTAAGAAGTCCTGTGCAAGCTCTTTTCAAAAGCAGGTTCAGGCCATTGCTGGAATTGGGTGCATTCAAATTGCAGGCAGTTGTTTGGTTACAATCCCATCTCTCCTAGCACTACAGCTCCAGGGATATTTAGAGTATCTGCTTTAGACACTGGAAAGCAGCTCTTGTAGTGTAACAGGGGGATGTGGATGACCATGTGGATTTGCACAGTTTGAAACCACCTGTCAAGCAGGTCAGTGGGTTTCCCATTCACGCTGCAGTGTGCAAAAGGAACTGTATCCAACTCTCTCTTCTTGTGTCAAGATGGCTCCTCTTAGGTGTCAGCAGCAGAGATTGGAAAGCAACTTCAAGCATGATGGATCCCTTACAGGGATGAGAGACTTACTCCAAGCCTGACCATCTCCAGAGGGCCAGACATTAAAAAGGCACTTAGGCTTCATGTCAACAGCACTGAGTTGCTATGATAAAGGATTTAATTAATGTTCATATCCTACAACTTGGACAAAGTGCAAGAAGGTTTCTGGAAAGTGACTACAAAAGGACTCATTACAACCGGAGCAAGGACTTACATTAGTACCCAGCTGCTGCAGAGCCATCAGAATGACATCATTTGCTGTATCGACATTGGTTACACTGAGGGTTTTTGACTGTGAACAGAAAGAGGACAAGAGGAAAGTGGCATTACAGAACTGGATTTGCAAAGAGTATCTGCAGTACAATAGTTCTGCGAAACTAATTGTTGGAGAAATTGGGAGCACCCTGTTAACCTCTGACTTTGTCAATTAATAAATTAAGCTACAGCAAGAAGCTTTGTGTCAGAGAAGCTGCACTTTCCATGAGGCAGTTTCCCCCAAGTGAGACTGCAGCACGTGCTGCCTGGCACCAGTATTAGTCCAGTACAAGTGGGCAAAGCTCCATGGCACCGTAAGTTGCTCTGATGCTGGGCTGCACGTTGGAAACCCCAGGATGAATGACTCCACCCGCAGCCCTGCCAGCAGGTGGCACCACCAAGGCAGAAACAAGTGTCCAGAGTGGTTTTTGCTGGCACCAGCACACCATCACACCAACACACCAACACACACTAGCCTCACTAGCCAACAAGCATCTCCCACACACCAAGTGTAAGTTACTGAGCCCTCTTCAGACACCTGCTAGTTTGGCTCTGCTAAGAAGATGGTGTAGCTTCTGGATTGCACTTGGTTTGTGGCCAGCCTGAAGCCTTGGCAGAAGAAGAACTCACTGGCAGCAACAAGCCACCCTGGCACGTGCGATGGCCCAGAGAAGGGACAGTGGCAGAGCTGGGATGTCAGTGTCCACTGCTGGTCCCAAGACACTTTTCCATGCCGGCCATAGGATGTTTAGGTGAAACAACCCCCTGACACCTGGCATTTAGGGAAGCCCATTCGTGTGAGTCCCACAGGGTTCCCAGCTGTCATGGCAACCAAAGGGAAGGAGTGAGAATACTGTAAATCTTGCTTTGGGACGGATCCGAATGCTCACACCACACAAAGCGTAACGTCTGCCTAAAGCAGTGACATCTGGCTCTCAGCAGTAGGACAGCACGTTTGCATCAGTTTTGCTCTTGGCTAGAACAGCATAAAATGATTTGTGCCTTGTGCTCAGCCTTCACTACCCTCCAAAAAGGAAATCGTTCTTTGCATCTCCAGCTGCTGTAGCACACGTGCCACCGTGCCAGAAGAACTGTGTGCATCACAAAGTTTCCTTCAGCTCCTCCTCTCTTTTAGCATTGGTAATAGCTAAACTACAGTGTGTCCTTCTCTACAACTGTCGGGATGAACTGTCTTGGCACCTGGCCATTCTATTATCATCTACCTTCATATTTCCTCAAGAAACCCAGGCAGACTCCTTTATATTCGTGGCTGTGCAAATACAGAACTCCACGTGAGATTCCCCATTGGGCAAAGACCTCCAACCAACTCTGGTTTCTATGAAAGTCCTTCCTGCCTTTTCAAATAGTCTTTAGGCTTCTGAGCATGAAATACAGACCTTAGAAGCTTAGCTAGAAAGCACACAGAGGTGGGTAAGCAGCGGAGGAAGCACGGATGGAATCACTGTTGGCTAGGGTGCCTCGAGGGAAATGGCTGCACACAAGAGCTTCGTTTAAATCAGTTACAACTGACTTGGTATAAAAGGGCGATTCAGACAGAGGATGATCTTTTCTTTACCAATCCACCTTGTGCCTACAAATTTACCAGCATCAGTTAGCTGATGAGAAAGACACTGAAGGCAACTTCGGGGTGTTCATGTGCCCAGCTTTGCTGAATCACAGCCACTATAAACAATAAACCATGCTGTGCAGAATTGAATGAAGGCAGCTGTGCGATTAGATGAGTTTTACAAGCCAGAAACAGGGGACGTTGTACTGGAATTTCTGGAGATGCTTATGCATAAGTTCTGTTAGAGGTGCCTCTGGGATCTTCACCCTCTACAGCCTTTAGTTTGTGAGCCAGAACCATAATTTCTTGCCAAGCACACTGCCTTTAAAGCAGAACTCATCTAGCAAACTCAGGAAACAGCTATTTCAGGGTTCATATTCCAAGCCTGTAAAGAGGCTTGATCTTTAAAGGAGATTGCAATCCAAATAAACCCTCCTAGTAGGCAAAGGATTTATAAGTGACCAGCCTTGATAGGTGATGTGGATGCAGACCCCCATGTAGCTCAGAAGCACTTACATAGGCACAAGTTCCCACGTCCTTTGTCATGACCTTCAGAGGAATGCTCTGGGAATAGTCTTTTTCCTTCTCTTCTCTTATTCGACTGGCAAAACAAATACAAAACAAGTAAACTTGTCATGCAGTGAACATAAACAGCAAGGTGGAGATTTCAACTGCAGTCCAACACCAGCTGGATCAGAATCAGGCTGCTTGCAGATGAACTGCAGTCGAAAGACCCTTGAGAACACGAAATCATCCAGCAGTATGTGGAAGGGATGCTGACTGTGGTTGCCTGTAATGCCCTGTTGTATTGAAGTCTAGTGTTGAAAGCAATAGAGAAACGGGATTTTAAAACTCCAGTTCAAACTGCCCGTCATGGCGATGCCACAGCCTGCATTACAGGCTCCTACAGGAATCACATCCTAGTGTGGTCCAGTTCAAAGAACAAAATGAGGGAAATAGAAATCATCTCCAACAGGAATGACTTAAACCACCCCAGGAGCTCTGAAGAGTAAGAGAAGGACAAATGTCAACCAGTGGAACTAGGTGACCAGGAAACAAACCCACTACTAGCAGCTTCCTGTGCAAACACTGCCTGAAACAAGCTATGAACTGTTCAGCAATCCCTCCCACTTGACCCATTAGCTCAGGGTATATTTTGAAAGACGAAAACATATCCAGTCATAAGGAGCAGATACATGAGAGCAAAGGCTCCAGAGCTGGGCTTGCTTGATGCCATCACCATGGAAAGCACACCAGGCTCAGCTAGAGCAGTGACAGCACAGGCTCGTACAGCTGCCTAGGGAAGGGCTCATGTGTGGCAGGAAACACTGTGCTGAGCCATATTCAGGCATAGGGAAGGCTTTCCTAACTTGTGCAGAGATTGTTGCAGCAACAGCACACACTGTTTTTCCGCAAAAGAAGACAAGGCATTTTTTTCTTCAGTATCCCTTGGAAAAATCTCCATTATGATGGCATAAGCACCACAGCTTGGGAATCACTGCTCTAGAGGACGGAGGCTCTTGCCAGTGACTTCAGAGAGTGTCAAATAAAGTACCTTTGCAGAAGAGCCAGCCACGTTTCCTTTTGTTCTGCAGACCTGCAAGAATTAGAGAAAAACAGGGACAAATCAGCCGTCGTTCTAATACCAAAACAGTCCTTGCATAAACCACAGTGGGGTGAACTGCTGCTGGGCTGCAATTTCCATAAATACCTACAAAACTGAAAAGGCTTTCCCACGTTTGAGTGAAAAGTCCATTTCCCTGCAAAACCAACTGAAAAGCCTGCCATAAAGATCAAAAGCCCCAGTTTCCAGTTTTACCACAGGGATTGGAGTTTCACCAGTGAATGCAGTAGGAAGCAGCTTGATCCTTAAACTCATGTCCAAACAGCAGACGAGGGTACTTTACAGTAAGAGCTTAATTAAACACTGGCCAGTCAGACGCAGCTAACAATCAGGAGCTGCAAGGAATTTAACCTACGCTTGAATCAACTTTCTTAATTTCAATCCTGCTCCAGATGGGGTAACTGCTATTCCCACTGCTGCTTCTGCAAAGGACGCTCTCCGCACTTTCACATTCACAGGCACTTAGGGAACTGCAAACCCATTGAGTGGTGCTGTGGGGGTAATGCACTTGATAAATACAAAAGAGGTGCTTCTGCCTTGGCTGCTCCCGTTCTGTCGGGTGTGTATCTACAGACACATGGAAGGAGTGTGGCAGTTTTCTGTTCTCCTCCACACCCAAAATCATTGCACTTGCATAAAATCTCTGTCTCTGACTCTGTTTTGACTGAAGCTCTCACTTCCCTATCCAACTACTTCCTCGCAGCTATAAAGGATCACATACTGTCCCTAGATCCAAGCTCATGTTTATTGGCAGGAGATCAATTGAAAATTAATAGAAAATTTCAGCTTTGTTTCAGGACTAATAAGTGAGAAATACATAAACAGCACAGGCAGCTCAATAGAGAGCAGGTTCTGTATAGCTTTCTCGTGGGATACTGCCAAAATGACACACAAACTCAGCTGCATGTGTCAGCTCTTTCTGTCTGTGGGTAAAGAGGAAAATGTATTTTCCGAAGGACTGTGGCTGAGCAGTGGGGATTTCAGGGAGATGGTAGCATTATGTGTCCTATAATCAACACAAAGACTGACCCAAAGTCTTTCTCTCTGTTCAAGCGCAGGGGAAATCTCCTTTAAGAAGTAGGTTGACATTTTGTCTGGCACAATAAATTAAAAATAGAAGGAGGACTAGGTCAGGGCTTCATTGTCTGTTTCAATGCAAACTCTTCTGTTTCAAAGTGTCCTGCATGAATCTCTTGAATCCTTTCATTCAACTGTTTACTCCTCTACACCCATCTCATTAATTAGCTAATTAGCCAAGGTGTCTGTCAAGTTACTCCAAACACAAGAGAATTTCCACTGAGCAAGTTTGCAGCACAGACAGTGCTGCTCTGCCAAATTCTCCAATGTTGAAGTCCTAAGTGATTATCAGGGCCACCACTGCAGCGAGACAGAACATGAGGCATGGAGGGCCAGGGGCTTGTCTAGAGCAGCAGAATGAATTGGTTTAAGAATCAGCAAGCTCCTGCTTGTCACATTCACTGGTGCTGAGCTTAATCAATCCGTTTCAGTGCCAGGCTGCAAACATGGAAGCAACTTGGTAAATAACCCACATCACAAATCTTACCTGAAATTTACCACACAGTTTGTGGTGGGCCAGCCCAAAACAAAGGACCTCTCTGGGTCTGTGCTGCCTTCACACACTTCTTCTGTACACAGTGCTGTCCACATCTCACAGAGACGTGCCTGGCACTTCAGTTTGAAATGAGAATGTGACCTGTTGGCAGAAATTCACAGCTTTGTAGCATACAAGAAAAACAGCAAAGTAGGTTAAACAGCTCCGAGTTTCCTCTCCCTTCAGGCACAGTGGGAAGCTTGTGTTGGAGCTGATGGAAGAACCACTTCTGCTTTAAAGACAATCATAGAATCAATGAATCAGTAAGGTTCAACGAGACCTCCACGATCATCAAGTCCAACCATCAACCCAACACTACCGGGCCCACTAAACCCTGTTTTCTAATGCCACATCCACACATGTTTTGGACACCCCCAGGGACAGCCACTCCACCGCCTTTCCCTGGGCAGTTCCAGTACCTTCTCTGCATTTTATCCGACTAAACATTACTGTGAAGGTCACACTTACAGAATTCCATGTTCTAATTTCAACTTCTCTTCCATCCTTAATTTTCCTAGGTCTCCTTCCTTCCTAGGATCGGACCCCACAGACTGAATTATCTAAGCTATGGTTCTCCAGGGCCTGCAGGGAAAAGCTGGAGGAAAAGTGTCCCCTCCCAGCTCCTATGGCAAGGACTGTAAACAAGAGCATCTCAGCTCAGCACTGCATTGCTCATGTGGATGGGGAAAGTGCCAGACATGGTGGTGATTAGTGTTCTATAAATAACTATGCCAGGTAAGCAGTTTCCTAGGAGCTGTGGTACACAAGGGCTGCCTTCGCTGAGATTAGTCTCGATTACAAGCTATTTGATTTAGGACAGACTGCAGCACCCCAACTGCTCTGACATTACCAGCTGACATTGTGCTGACAGGTGTCCTGGAGCAGTTCACCACCCATAACCCATCTGTATGCACAGTGGTGGGGAAGAAAGGGCCATTAGGACATAGTGCACCTGATAAAAGGGTGCACTTCAAGTAGACCTCCAGAAAATACTGTACATCACTATCTCAGGATCAGGTATTATTGAAACTACAAGCTTTTCACCATAAACTTAGTTTAGCTGACTGTAGTGTTTCCTGGTCAGCTGTACATTTCACTCCCTTTAGGGCACTTTGTTAGCCCTTGAAAGAGAAACTCAGAAGACAGACCAACGTTTCAAAGTGCTTGTGAATAGAGCAGTTTGGGATGCACCAGATAAGATCTGTGAACAATACAGAATTAACTGCAACTGGCTGAACACAGAGTGAGCACTGAAATGCAAATGTATTTTATTTAAAAAATACAGCTGTGAATTCTAATGAAGATGTTAATAAATGGATGCCTGATCTGACTCCACTGAATCCATCTGTTGATCCTCTCCTTCTCCATTTCTTTTTACCATTACCCAGTACAGTGAACTCTCTACACGATGCTTTACTTTTTAGCATTTACCATCCACCAAGCCAGACCCCTACAGTGGCAGTAGCAGCTGTCAGCAAGGTGTTGGCAGAAGCACAAAGATGCTCTCCAATTATGTTTGATAGATATTCTTACTCCATTTGCTGTGCCTGGTTGCAGCTCTCAGCTACTATTGGTATTCAAGTGTCCTGGTTTCCAGAGGTGCTGAAACAGCAGCCTCCATCAACATTTAAAGAGCCTCAAGTATAATTTGATCTCTGTCTGCCATGTTCTTCATGCAATCCACGGGTTCCCAGCACCTGTGAAATGTGGGCCTTCTATTTAAATGCCAAAGTATTACTTTTAGAATTGAAGATACCATCACTAACATAAGGAAGCAGCACGACTGAACACTTGAAAAATGGGAAGGGTAACAGATTTAAAAATCTTCTAATGAAGATCATAGAATTTATTTTTAGAGAACAAAGTTACACTCTAAATATCAGGCACATCTGGAGTCCACTGAAACAAAAAAAAATCCTGAGGTGAGCAGTGTAGAGTTTGATGCACCCAAAATTGTGTGTGCCACTTGTGCAGGGTGAACTCCATTCCTTTTGCTTTCTGTGAGTGGCAATTGGATACTAGGCAGCCCTTGACAGATGAAAGATTAACTTGTTCTGAGATTTGCTCATCTCCTTCGTAGGACCCTCTGACAAAAACATTAATGGACTACTGTGATGCTGCTGCCGTAATTCCTTGTAGGCACTCAACCATTAATTCCTACAACCAGCCACACTGTGAAAATACCCTTAAATGAATGTGTATTCACTCAAGGACACATCACAAAGGAGAAAGAAGAAACATTTGTCTGTGCCTCCCACCTGAGAACTTCAGTGAGAAAACTTGATCAAGACAGATTCTTGAGTTACTTTGTCCAACAAAAACATATGCTCCTTGTAAGAAATCTAATCAATAGATAGAAAACAGTACAACACTTTACACACTTTAGATTGGTTTAGTAAGAAAACCTCTCTCAGCCAATGAATTTATGACTTCAGCCTCACAGGAAGGCAGTAAAAGAAAGAGCAGCAGAGAGAAAAGCTCAGCAAATGAGTATTCTCATCCTTTTCAGAAGGCAGGCAAATGGATGGTCTGCAAAAAGAGCAGTCTGTATATCAAATGTGATTAGAAAGTATCAGAAAATGAACCTCCTGGCACCTTGTCCAAAGTCATGCATAGACTGGTTGTAGATGTACGCCCCACAAACATCCATGGGAACCTTTTAGCCGCAGTGCAGTGTTGCATGGAACAGAGTTCATTCAGCAAGCTCCATGAACACAAAGAACTTGTTGTTCTCTCCTGGAAAATCTTGTACCTGTTTTGTGGTCTAATACAAAATCTAATGATAGCTGAACTTCCTTTGTACAGTGACTGGCTCCCTGCACCTGAGCTGACACTAGTACAGCGCTGAGTTGACACCAATACAGGCTTAGCTGTCACCAGCAGAGGCTGATCTGCACCTAAGGTATCTTAGGTGTTCATATGCCCCAAGCTAAGGAAGTAGCTGACACAGAAGAGCGTTACAAATCTTTAGCACTGACACAAGCAATAATTCTGAAGTTGAGTCAGTTCTGTGTTGTTAGCTCTGTCCTGGTGACCTGCTGGCTTTACTCTGCACTAGCTATTAAGAAGCTAGTGACAATCAATAGTCACAGCCACACAGCAGTACACGCCACTTATCCTTTCCCTCTATGAATTGGCAATGGTACTTTAGTGTGAGAGAGCTTTGACAATGCTGATTTTTCGGTAGTATTCACTAGTGACAGCAGCTCTGAAACTTTAATTGCTGGCAGGGCAGGTGTAGAGAGAACATACCAATCAGTTTTTTAAAATACATTAAGTAGTATCACGCAAAATACTATTTTTACTATTTCTAGCAAAAATTTGCCCCCCTTCCCATCTTTTTCACATGCAGAAGCACAATTTGTTCTCTTCTAACTTCTTCAGACATTGCCAACTCTTCACCACATGAAATAAAATACTGTGTTAGAGCTCTTATTAATCCCTGGGAACTGGATCCTGGAGTGGTGACACCAACCAGTGCTTTCCTATGCAAATGGTCCCACTGGGACTTAGCCAAAGCTGCAGTAATGTGCTGTTCAGCTCGGGGTTGTAACATTGCTTCTGCTCAGCACCATGACCAGGGAGAGAGGGATCCATTTCTCCTGACTTTAACCTTCTGCATGTTAGGAGACAAGAGCCAGTGGACAGAGGGAGACAACCCCAAGGGCATAAATCTCACCCATCATCGAGACTCTTTCAGGGCTAAGTGAGTTTGCTGCAGGAAGGTGACTCTACCAGGACCCTAGAAGCCTAGGCAAGTTGCAAATATGAAGCATTCTAAAGCTTAAATAGGAGGAGGTGAATTCCAACCTAAACGAGGCAAAATCATAAGTATATATAGTGATGATGTTACTGCTGCTGCTGGTAGAATAGAAAGATTCTCCATAAATATCCTTATGTTCTCCACCCACCCAGAGTGGAAAGTGCTTTGGGTAAAATATTCTCTGTGTTGTCACACCACATCAAGCGAGGGAGTTCAGCCAGGGGGGTTATGTTTACCGTGTGTGATTCAAATGGACACAGCTCAAATTCCTACAGAAAACACAGATTCATGCTGGCTTTTCCCAGAAGCCTCTGAACTCATCACTTCAGTCAGAAGGCACATTGCAAAAGCGCAGCGCTCACATTGAGGTTACTCACCGTGTGAAACCACAAACACGGTGCCTAACTGAGAGTAAAGCTGCATCAGGTTTTTTTAGTACAGTTTCCCCATAACCTGTAACATGTGAAAAGACCCTCTGAAATGACCTTAAACCATAAAAGCTGCATGAAGCTGCATGCTAGATACAGCCTGTAAATCTGATTGAATTGTGAATGGTAAAGTGAGTAATCAGAGCTCAGCAGCAAGGCTGATTGCACATGAACACCACCCACACTGCTCAGCAGCACTTCCTTTCCTCTTCCTCTTCCCCTTCCCCACATTTCTTCTGGTAC
Source organism: Upupa epops (assembly GCA_013397515.1). Classification (NCBI taxonomy): domain Eukaryota; kingdom Metazoa; phylum Chordata; class Aves; order Bucerotiformes; family Upupidae; genus Upupa; species Upupa epops. Next base: position 182,697 of record VZRI01013998.1, on the reverse strand, counting down.
AGCACAACCTACAGAGATGGGCTGTACAACGCCAGATGCAGTTTCTGGTTTTATTCAGCTGCTCACCACTGGTGTGTGTGCTCCTGTACTGGGCACTGGTTAGGCCACCACACCTTGAATACTGGGTTCAGTGTTGGGCAGCTCACTAAAAAAAGGACATTAGAGGTGCTGCAGCAGGTCCACAGAAGGGAATGAAGCTGGTAATGGGTATGGAGCACAAGTATTCTGAGGAGTGGCTGAGGTATCTGAAATTGTTTAGCTGAGAGGAGACCTTATTGCTCTCTACAACTACCTGAAAGGAGGTTGGAACGAGTCTGTTCTATCAAGTAACAAGCTATAGGACTAGAGGGGAAATGGCTGCAAATTGCACCAGGGAAGGTTTAGGCTGGACATCAGGAAAAATTTCTTTACAGAAAGAGTGGTAAAGCATTGGAACAGGTTGTCTGCGGAAGTGCTGGAGTCACCACCCCTGGAGGTATTTAAAAGATGTGTAGGTGCAGCGCTTCAGGACCTGGTTTAGAGGTGACGTGGTAGCACTGGGTTAATGGGTGAACTTGACCACCTTGAAGGTCTCTTCCAACCAAAATAATTCTGCCATTCTGTAAAGCAGCTTCTAATGCTAAGAGTTCCAACGCTTGAGCGCTGCAGAGGTCAGGCACCCAACTTCCACTGACCAAATAAAAATGTGCCCTCTGATTTAGGGATTTGCTAGTAAAAAGCTTTATGAGGATCCATGCTGTAGTCCACCAAGAAAAAGACCTGCTCTGGAGGAGAAGTGCCTGAGGTTCCATACTCACTTGGACTTGGCAACAACCAGAAGGTCTGAGAAGAGGAACAGGTGTCTCTCCTGGGTTTGCAGACCTGTCTTCAGCTGCACATGGCCATCCAGGATGAACTCTCGGTTATGGCACATGAAAGACTGCACAAGAGGACATGCCTCTGGGCTGATGGGGGAGAAGCAGCCTTCCCTGCAAAAGGAAGAGAATAAAGGAAAGTGAATGACAGGTCTGCAGACCCCCAAAATCATGTGGTCTTACTTGACCACACCCCAGTGACAGCTGAGAGGGACAATGAAGACAACTCTGCAATCTGGTTCTGACACCAAACCTGTTAGGAACTGCCCTCACCACACCTTCTGCAGCCCAAGCGCAGGGACAGCAGTTAGCAAAGGATAAGCACTGAAACACAGCCCTCTCCGCTCTGTCAGGTTGTATTTGTCTCCCTTGGTACTTAGCTCTCATTAAAAATATCTCACCTTCTGTAGGCTCTGCATACAGAGACAGGAGATGCATTGCATGATAGATGGGTAAATGCACATCCCCCTTGGTCAGAAAGAGGGCTCACAGTTGGGCTTAAAAGCGATTTCTAGAAATTATTAGGAACTCAGGATAAGTGTAACTTGCAATGGAACTTTGCTAGAGAAAGACCACATACAGCAGGCAACGTGAGCAGAGGCTATTCATTCTTTCTTTCACCCAGCACACGACCCACCAATGTTGAAGGAAGCTCCTGTTGCAGGGCTGGGCAATGGGAGTGGAGCACAGTGTAGGTCTGCCCTAGAACACAAGCCCAGGGGTGCAGGGGAAAGAGAGGGCTTTCTCCTGGAAGACTTTTCTAAGGAGGATGCAGTCCCAAGGTTACATCTTCAACTCCTTCTGACTAACTCTTCCACAGAGAGGTGTTCAAGAGTTGCTGAAGCAGAAAGGAGAGTTTCTGTAGCACACTGATAACTCCCTCACACAGGCAGCATTTCTGAGACCTGCCTGTCTCTTGATACAGAGCTGATCCAAATGGATGTGTAGGGAGAACACTCCTCTAGAAGCTGAGGACAGGTCAGGCTCTCCCTTGGAAAGGCAGGGACAAGGCCTTGAGTTCTCACAGCAGCTTAGAGAACTGAACTTCTGTCTGCACCCTGGTATTCCTTAAATAGTGGATTCCTGGACTAAAACCAGGCCACATTGACATCTTTACTCTTGAATTTTAAAGAGAACTTATCAGTTGTTTGCTTTGCCTAGAGGTGCCTCCAGACTAGATCATTTTTTATTCAAATGTATTTACTGCTTTTTTTCTGGTGAAAGAAGAGTGGAATTACGCTAATACTTGGCAAGATCCACTGGCAAGGAAAGGCTGAAGTGAGCGGCTTTGTGATTACAGTTTAGTCCTGGTCCAACTGGGATGGGTGCCAAATTCCTAACAACTTGCTGAGGAAGTGGACATTATACAGTGAAAGTCACAACACAAATGTGAGAGGTATGAAAGGAAACAAAAGTGAGCAGAGAAAACCTTCAAAGAAGGTCATAAACCTTTTCTACCTTTACTAGAGCCTCCTCTCCTTGGTGCCTTGAGCTGGATTACTCAGCAAATGACTTAGAAAATCCTGACAGCTGGGAGAGAAAGGATAAGCTCTGAGATTGGCCTACATTAGCAGGACACACTTTCACTGATCTGGTGAGGATCTGCTCAGGACAGCCTTGCTTAGCCTTGGATGCCCCTTTCTGGGCAAGAGCCTTTGTTTTGAAAGAATTCCTCAATTTAATGTGGCTTAAAGTGTGCCTTAATCTTGTCATTCATTGTCTATATCTCCGCGGAAGGGAGAAAGAAAACAAATTACTTTCAGAATGAATAATGCAAACTGAAGTTACTTGATGATTTTTAAGCAGTAGGGGTGTCCAGGAGTATGGAAATTAAAGCAGAGAGAGGAGGTCTGGACTAATACAACAGTGAGAAACGTTGTGTAGGCAGCAACAGCACCTCTCCTCTACCCTACTACTTCCCTGGGACTGGGAATTCACCAGTCCATCAGTGGCTGATGAAGTGACTGAAAGGTTAATTGAGAATCCATGTCATCAACTCTCCAGCAGAACTTGGCACAGAAATTTGTCATCAGGAAAGGTGACAAGTCCGTCTATAGGAAAACCATGTGTGGCCTTTACCTCAAAGATTAAGTCAGGGAAATACAGACTTATATTGAATCCCAGTAATGACAATAGTTGGGAAGGAAAAACCCTTTTTTATTGCACTGCTGTAATTAAATAGTCAGAAATAATTAATAAAATCATACTGAAGTTCCTGCCACTGCTGATGTTCCTAGGGGTCATGTTTTGTATCATGTGTCTGTATCACCAACTCCATTTGACTATTCCTATTAGTAAATTTTTTGCATCCTGCTGTAAAGCCCAGGAACCTCCCAAATTAAATGAAGCCACATCTTTGTCACATAGGTAAGCAAACAAAGGGGTAGTAGTCATGCAGTCATGCCAGCAGGATTGAAGAAACCTAAATTATGTTTACAACAAAAAAAAATGCCATAACATAAATCAGTCATTTTAATGACAGCTGCCTGTTGACCCAATGCCTTTCAAGCGTGTCTGTCATCTGAACTTGAATCGGCGCTCTCGCGTGTTTTAATAGACTTTACCTGATAAGCCTTACTAAAAAGAGGCAAAAATATTTTCTTTCTTTGAAACAAAGTGGAAAAAATCAAAGCTGTTAGTTCATCCAGAACTTGCTAAAGCCCCAGGATGAAGGAACGGGGAGGAAATGCACCAGCAGTGACAAAAATGTAATTTGGAGCGAATGCTTTTGATCCTCTCAATTAATGTTCCATTGTTACAAGAAGTGAATGAAACACAAGTGTTGTTACATCGCAGAAAATGCAGATCAGCTCTGCCCTCAGGCACAGAGATTTATGCGAGGGGTATTTCTGGAGTTCAGTTTTTAACGGCTCAGTGATTTCTCTGGCCATTAAATGGGTCTAATTTTGAAAATGTGCTAAGCACTCAAATAGTGATTCTTTGAAAATTTCTTCTAATAGAACTATGCAAATGAAGACAACATAATTTGTGCTATAATTTAAAAAGTAGAATCCAGTGATGTAAGGTCTTCTCTGCTTTGTCTGTGATCCCTTACAAGGCACTCTATGATTAAGACATGCAAAAACTCCACAAAGTAATAGATAAATAAAGGCATCACCTAGGTTTGTTAGGGAGGAACAGCGAACTGATGACAGCAAGATGGGGTTACGCTACAGAGTCAGCAACCAGCCATATTCCACTTTGTGTGGAAGCAAGGCTGGTGCCAATGCTTATCTGGCATTGCCGTCACAAGACTCCAGCTTCAAGTGGGTATTGCTTCCTAAACCTGCTATTTTTGGGGTCTGAAATGTCCCTGTGTGGTTTTAAATAGAGGAAATTCTGTATTTTGTGTCTATCTACAGAGATATTCTTGAGTTATCCAGGAAAAGACTAAAATCACTGCATGGGCTGAAATTAGAAGAAAGATAATCAGAGATTTTTCTCCTGGCATTTCCAGCATCTCATTATTTTCACATCTATTACCTTTCACAGTAATCAAAACAGGCATTTTGTACCTATTCAAAAGACATTGTGCTTTATAAGAGTTCTTCAGTCTTGTAGGTGTAACATACATAGTTGAAACCCAAACTCATCAGCCGAACACTGAAAAATACATCCCCGTGAAAACAAACACATCACTGCTCCATTCATCAACTCTGTATTTACCAGAAACCAAGAAGCACAATAATTTCTTCTTCTCCCAGCAGAGCTTCCTTGGGGTTTCTCAGCAAAACTGACACCTGAAAGGCATGACCCCCCAACTGTTTATTCTTGGTGTAATGCAGAGGACAGCTTTATTCTCTATTTGTACTGAAAACTATGAAAGAAATGACATTTTCCTAAGGCATTTACCTGCTTGTGTGATGTGGTTGCTAAATCTATGATCCAAATGTCATTTGTGCCGAGGAAAAGCTTTGCCTTGATGTCAGTCAATGATGACTTCAGCCTATCTATGATTTAGATTAAGCCGTAAGACGCCTCAGGAGAACAATCTGTTCCCAGGTACCTAAGCTGGAACAAACTACTGCAGATACCTCAGTGACAGGACATCCTTTTCACAGACTGCTCATGCTCCATCCTAAATCTCATTATTTCATTGGAGTTGTTACTGCTGTCTGAGTGGATGATATTTCTGCAGCCACAGAAGTTGATTTCCTCTTATCATGCAGTACCAATGCTCTCCACATGACTGGCTGCACATCTACTGAAATAAAATATCACTGTTCTTTAACCTCTGAAGGCCTTCACGAGGTAGATGAGAAAGGCACCTTTTCACTAGCAGAGAAGTAGAGTGGCATCTCTTCAAAAGGCCAAAATCTGAGTCAGTCCAGCCACGTGAGAGGTGGCACTTGGTCTGTCAAACACACATTCATGCCACCTTCTAAATTCCTCCCGCAGAGCACTCACACACAGGTGCCCTAAGGAAGAGTACTGCACTCTTGTGCCAGTGCTGAAGCCCAGCTAAGGGCCAGAAGCTCTTTACAGTTTTGTTCCAACACACGTGGAGTTTGTAACACAATTACATAACTGCAATTGCCACCCCAAAAGCCAGCCACATCCTGGGCTGCTTCAAAAGAGGTGTGGACAGCAGAGAGGGGATTCTGCCCCTCTACTCTGCCCTGGTGAGACCTCATCTGGACTACTGTGTCCAGTTCTGGAGCCCCCAACACAAGAAGGATGAGGATCTGTTGGAGAGTGTCCACAGGAGGCCACAAAAAAGCTCAGAGCACTGGAGCACTGCTCTTATGAAGACAGGCTGAGAGGGTTGGGGTTGTTCAGCTTGAAAAAAAGACTCTGGGGGAGTCCTTATAGCGACCTTCCAATGGCTGAAAGGAGCCTATAAGAAGGTTGGGGAAGAACAGTTCACAAGGGCATGGAATGACAGGACAAGGGGTCATTGTTTTAAGCTGGGAAAGGGTAGATTTAGGCTGGACATGAGGAAAAAGTTCTTTAATGTCAGGGTGGTGAATCCCTGGAATGGGTTGCTTAGACAAGTGGGGAGGGCCTCTTCCTGGAGACATTCAAGGTCAGGCTGGATCTGAGCAATCTGGTCTGGTGAGTGATGGCCCTGCTTGTTGTAGGAGGGTTGGACTAGGTGACCTAGAGAGGGCATCAAGCAGATCATCTGACAACCCTCCTCACAGTGTTCAGAGACAACAGACTTATTTTCTGTATCTTAAAAGCCAGTTTTGGATGGTTCTAAAAAACCAGAAATTTACCTTTTAGAAAGAATTGAGGTGGGGAATTTTCAACTTCAGTGTCTGTCCGGAAAGCATTTACTTTGCTATCACTGAGTCACAGCATTAGGCTAGAGCAACCCACTGAGAAAAGCAGGAGTTAATCGCATTCCCTCAAGGCTAGCGAAAGCAGTAAGAAACATCCACAGCCCAGCCCACACTATTGATTTTTGCTAACATGAATTCATCAGTTAGGGACAACGTATGATTTGTGATCAGCAGAGATACCCCCAAAACCCGAGGCTTATCTAGGAGTCAAGTTCTTTCAATTTCTGTATAGAGTTTATGTTAGAAATCAAGTCACAGCAGTTGCACTTTTTTCTGTGCCTCCTACTGAGATCCTTAAGCTCCTAAAAATCCCTGTGAGAAGGAACTTCAATAGCAGCTTAATAGATTCTTGCTCCATATTTTGCTAATGAGGCAGGCTCTGCTAACTGGAGCTTGGAAGCCAAGACGGTTTACTGCTGGAAATCCTTTAACACATAAGACTTACTGCCCATGTTGTGTGGCTAGAGGTCATTTTGCATTCAAGATAATTAACTTAATAAGGTATTGAGAACAATTCTCTAAACAACCAGAATAAAAGAGCTCCAATTCGGTGCGCAGGAGCTTCTTGCCTCCCCTGAGATTAAAAATCCCAAACCTGTAACACAGCAATGAGTACTGATCTGCCTTATATTGCAATATTAACCTTTCAGCAGCAAAATCCATACTAATTTCATCATAATTGATAGTTAAGATGTGATTTGCACCATATCCTGTCCAACCTGACAAAATCATGATTACAAACCGTCACATTCTGCAGGCAAAAAGAGAAGAGTGAGAAGCAAAGGGGAAGAAGAGCTGTTCTGGTACCCTGAACCTAAATGCCCATGGCTTGGACTGATCACAACAGTGAAGATGCTTCTGTTCATACTCCTGATGAATTAGCCTCTCTCATGCTGACAACCCACTAGAGCATATGGCTTGGGCGGTCCGTTGGCATGCTGGGAAGAGAGCAAGAAGGCTACAACTGCTTTACACACAACAGAAATGAACTTCTGAGATGTATAAGCAAGGCACTTTGTCTCTGAGGAACAGTTATGGAACAAGCACAGCCCGGGGTAGGTTATTTGTACAAACCAGCTGCTCGTGGAAAGGAGCAAAAACCAGGATATCAGAGAATTGTTTTGGCTGGGAAAGACCTCTAAGATCAAAAAGTCCAACTGTTAACCCAGCACTGCCAGGTAACCACTAAACATGTCCCTCAGCACCACATCTATACATCTTCTAAATACCTCTGTGGGCAGACTGCTCCAGTGAACGGAATTCTGCACATTAATGCCTCCTAGCTGGAAATGTCCTTTCAGTGCGGCTGCTATCTTGGCACAAACTCACAAACCATTTGAGAGGGAGTAAGGAGCTGAAACCAGTGCAACAGCCAATGCCTGGTTCCCATGACTTGCTTAGGCTAGTCCCCATCCCCACTGCCTGTTTGGTGTGGTCCCACCAAGACCTGATTCAGGCCCAAACACTCACAGCTCCTCTAGCAGTGACTGAAGCTCCAGGCAGACAAGGCTCCACATGGAGCAATCTGCAGATCTTCAGCGCAGAACCCTATTTAGACACACAGATTATATATATAAAACCTCCTCTGCATTTCTAAAGGTGCTAACTACTCCCTGCCATCTCTACAGCCACCACCAGTGCACTCAGTGTGTCCCTCACATGCTCAGGATCTTCCTACTTCATCTCCTCATGATCCAGAATGTCTATTTCACCTCAGTTTATGCTGCACTTAACTCTAATAAATAATAATTATACATGAAGGGTGAAAGGAAGCACAAAAAGTATCCTGGAGGGTACCAGTGTTTTCCAGGAAGGTGCTAGGTAAGATAGGGGCTGACACCAAGTCAGTTTGGTGTTGTAATCTTACACTATTTATGGAAGGGACTTGGATAGACCAGTAGAAAACTGTCTCGATCACATGGGCTGCCAACCCATCTCTGAAAACTTGCTGTCAACCTGATCCCTGCTGTGCTAAGGGAGTTTCTTTCTCAGAATGCTGGGCATGTTTGCTTGCTGTTAGCTATGGTAAATCTTACTCACTTGAAGCAGCACTTTGCAAAAACAGCACAGCATTCCAGAAATAGCAAATCTATTTTCTGCAGCCCTCCAAGTTCCCCAGGCCATCACCAATAGCTTTTGTGCAATGAAACAAGTGAGATCTGCTCAGTTCTTCAAAGAGCACTAGCTACCAAGTATTAAACTGCCTGCTTCTACTTCATAAGTGTGCTTTACTGGTGGCAACTCCTTTTCAACAAGTAATGCGTTTGAACCAATTTGAGGCAGTCCTCTCTCACCCCCGTGCTTTTCCATGAGGACTGTGCCTGTGGGTCTCACCAACAGACCCATGCCCTGGAGCATATGTCCACCCTGATTCACAGCCCCTAGCACAGGGCTCTCCTCTCTCTACCCACACAAGCAGCTGGCCCTCAACAAGCTTCCCAGTGAAGTGGTAGAGTCACTGTCCCTAGGGATGTTAAAAGTTGTTTTGTAAGCATTTTAAATGATCTCTGCATTATGTCAACATCTCATTAAAGGCAATAAATACTATAGTGATGAATCATGTGGCTCACAATAAATATCCCAGGTGTTGAGGCACGTAACACTACTATTTTTCTGTAGCCTTCCAAAAATCAACAGACCACGAAGACTCAGAGTAAAATATCACAGAGCTGTAGGGTAAAAAGCATCATTATTAAAAAAACCCCTCACACACTTGATGGTGGAAGCTTGGCAGCCTCACTGAAACCAAGCTGCACTTCAGCAATTTCTGCATAGCCAAAAGGACATTCTCTGGGCAGCAAGCAGGTACTGAAAGTGCAGCCGCTGGAGACAGGAAACACACTTGTGGCTTGGTTTGCTTCCAAGGGTTGTTGGTTTTTTATTTTAGCAAACAGCTGCAAGGTGTTTACCCTGGAAATTTAGCACAAGGGCAGAGCTTTCTGAGCTATCAATGAGCACCGCACATTTGGGTCATATTCTGCCTATTCCCAACAGAAAATAATTTAGTGTGAGCTATCCAAGTCTCATTGAAAACATCTTGCAGTATGAGTGTCCTCTACTGCTCACAGCTCTGCTACCAACCACAAGTTCAAGGGCTTTTGGTCCAAACATTCACACATAGAAGTTAACAGAACCCTTTTTGGCCTTTGGCAGGATTGATCCTCTGTTCCCCACTGCAGTTCCCACTCAGTTTGAGTGAATGACAGAGCACTGTTTCCTTGAGTTACTCTCCCATTCCCATTGCACCAGGGAAATGCCCATATTGCTCAAATCATCCTTTAGCCCTCAATTTCCCCCTTCTTCAAGAAGTAATTCAGCTCAGTCCTTCTCCTCCTCAGCCTCTGTCACCTGGAGAAAGACTGCAGGTGGGCAATGATGAGTTTTGTAAGAAAAATCAAGAGATTCAAAACAGTGCAAGACTTCAACTAGGCGGCCAGGTAAAGCAAACCTGGAATCCACCAGCCACTGCTCTCTTAGTGCCCCTTTTCAGGAGAAAACTTGCTTGTTACAAACACAGGAATCGCATCAAAAGCTATAAATAGCTGCAAGTGTGGCTTTGAAAAGATATGCCCCTTGGCTAAGACTTTCTCCTCCCACCAGCTCTCATCGGAGCTGCTGCCTAGCCTTGCCTGTAACCCCACAACAGGGATAGGCAGCAGACAAATTAGTTGCAGCCACAAGTACCTGTTTGCTCTCCTGTAATCAAGTCCTTACATATTCCATGAGGATTATGTGGAACCACTCAGGCAGGTTACACTAAGGTTTCTGTTCCACAAGTGATCTGAGCCGGGGAGAAAAGCTGTTAGAGGATTCCTCACATCCCTGCACCAGGTGATGATAACTATGTAAGAGAGAAGACAAGCACACCTGCAAAGAACGATAGCCTGGAGGAGGAGAAACCACAAGAGACTTTTCCCCACTGTTGCTGCAGCCCCTGATTTACCAGAGGAGCCTGCCCGTGCCAGGTTAGTGATCTCCTTGAAGAAATACTTGTTACAGCTGTCATGCCACCCCGTGAGAAACCTGTCCTGCTCTTGGACAGCAACACTGAGGGGAGTAAGTGTGAGGTCCAAAAGGATCACTGACCAAATGTGTTTCCAGAGGAGCTCTGATAAAATGGAATGCCTCACAAAGTACTCATGCAGAACATGCAGAGGGAAAGTGGATGAAAACACTTCAGTTCTGTTTATTTGTTCAAGTCAAAGGCTTTGCTCATTTTCTGAATAACCCTGCCATGAAGATTGTCTCCCACTGAATGCAGTCCAGTGCACAGGCACGCAAGGCGCCAAACCAGCACACTCACAGCTATAGAGCACAAAAGGATCCAAATGTAGAGTTCTTGGGGAGCTCTCTGATCAGTAGAGGAGTGCCTAAACAACATAGGCACTTAGAAGGTTATAAAGCCACTGAGATGATGGACATATAAGGAAAAATGTTTTTCACTGAAAGAGTGGTCAGGGGTTGGATTAGTTTGCTCATGGAAGTGGTGAAGTCACTGTCCCTGGAGGTGTTCAAAGAATGAGTAGATGTGGCACTTGGAAACAGAGTTTAGTGGGCATGGTGGTGTTGGGCTGAGGGCAGGACTGCAAGGTCTTGGAGGTCTCTTCCAACCTTAATGATTCTATGATGATACGTAAGTCATGGGTTTTGATTCAGGTACTGAAATCATTCCTATGTCATACCTTTGAGGCTTCTAGCCCTTGGTACTCAAACACTTAAGGCAAGAGCACAGAGGAATCTAAAGACAGTTTCTCTCATGATGTGATTTAAAAACTCAGCAGCAGTTCTGTGCACCACAAGGAAGCAAGTGGACCAGAAGAAGCAATGTGTCAGCCAGGAGGAGAGGTCAATGTGTATTTAATACTAGCCCTTGTCAGAGGTGAGAGTGGCAAGGGCTGCACTTCTACCTGCACATCATTAGAGGCTTTCTGCTTGCATAAACAACAGAAATGATGCAAAGCAGCCTGAGCACATTGGTTCTGGGATTTCCTTAGGTACACTGCTGCCCAGACTGCTTGGCCAGACTGTCGTTTGGCAGATATTTTATTGTCTAAAATCAGGGATACACAATGGCTGGACAACAGCTGCCTTCTTCCCAGACCTCGAGGCTTCCTCCCAAAAGCCCCCAAAATGGGCTGTGAAAAGCCAGTGTGGCCAGTGAGAGTTGTGCACACAGAACTGTCCTGGCAAGTAGTGCCCCCCCATCTGCATCTAAAATTGTCACAATTCTATCCAAAGGGGAATTGGCTCCACACAACAGTTATTATTCCTTTATTGCAATATTAATCCCTCATTTAAACTCCAATCCTTCCAATATCCAGTCGTCCCCCTTGCTACCTCTCCGCCTTGGTTCCTAACATCCAACCCAACCCTGCCCTCTCGTCCTGGCACTGGTTGCCTGGGAGAAGAGCCCAACTGCCACCTGACTGCAACTTTCCTTCAGGGAGTTGTGGAGACTGTGACTGGGAGAAGAGAAGGTCCCCCCTGAGTCTCCTCCAGGCTCAACAGCCCCAGCTCCCTCAGCCTCTCCTCATCAGTCTTCATCTCCAGTCCCTTCCCCAGCCTCGTTGCTCCTCTGGACCCCCTGCAGCCCCTCAATGTCTTTCTTGAAGCGAGGGGCCCAGAACTGCTCCCAGGACTCGAGGGGAGGCCTCGCCACTTTACACGGCCTCTCCCGTGCTGCGGTTTGGTGTGAGAGCCCCTACCTGCCGCGAACACAGCACCTGCGGAGCTTAAGGCCCAGCGAGGAGAACGCTGAGCGCACTCGTGCCCAACCCCGCTTGGCTCGCTCCATCGCCTGCACCGGCCTCTCCCCAGCAGACGGCGCCCGCAGGGAGCGACACCGGCCAGGGCCTCGGTCTCCTGGCAACCGCGTCTGCCTCAGACTCTGCCCAGGGCATGTGTTCCAAATCGATTCCATCGTCCCCAACGACTTTCTGCAGCCTCCAAGGCAGCCCCTTCCCTCCCACCCAGCCGCCCCACGACCCCGCATTTCCCGTGGAGGGAGGCTGGGGCGGGATCTGGCCATGCTGCCGCTGTCCTGGCCCTGAGCTGGGCCCTGGTGCTGTGTCGTTGCTTTGCAGGCCAGAGCCCAGGCTGGCCAGTGGCTCCTAGACATGAAAACACACACAACACAGCAGCTGCTGTCTCTCAAAGCCCCTCAGCTGTGGCCGTGGGGCACCATCTGCCTTGCCCTATCCCAGAGCTATGGTGGGGTGGCCCTAGGCCATGCCCAGTGTGCCACCAGCAATGGCACCATCAGGCTGTGGTGGCCCTGGCCAGTGGTCCTGCTCTCTGTCTGACACGGCAGGTTTTGCTGTGATGACCAATGGGCACCAGGGCAGCCTCAGCTAGGCCAGCGCTGTCCCAGCTCCGCACTCCAACAAATGCTGACATGGAGCTGGGGAGCTGTGTGACAGCAACACCCAGCTCCCGCAGGAGGTGCCACAGCCCAGAATGGCTGTGGGGTGAGGTAGGATGGCAGGTTCTCCCTCTTGATGCCCCCATCCTGTACCAAGGTGCTGACCTTCGCCAACATAATGAGCAAACTATTTCACTCAGCAAAATTATTTGCTACCACGGGAACAAATGCAGAGTAAGTCAATTCTCACAACCACAAAACCTACTTAACAAGGGAGTTACTTGCAAGAAACTTTTATTCCCTTCCTCCTCTCAGTCAGATTTGCCTGAAACACCAAATACTCATCTTCTGCCTGAAAAAAAGACAGTTAAGGCCTTCTGGCAATTTACATTTACTGCAAGTCTCCATTTTTGTCTTCATCTAGTCACATAACTTGGATCATCCATGCACCTTCTGACTAAAACCCTGCAAACACAGTGTCCAAGACTTTGGGAACACTGTGTATTTGACTTGCGCCAAGTGGAATGCATTACTAGATTACACAGACGATCTTCGTTAGCTGGGATATTTAGCATTTGGCACAGGACCCCTGGAAGAGAATATGCCAGAATCACTTACTGTGGGTTGGAAGAAGGAAGAGCAACCTCTCTGTGAGTGGTGTAATGCTGCATCCACACACAGAAGAGGAAAAACCACCCTGGAAACTTGTGAAATCGTCAAGTTTTACCTTTAGCTTCTGCAGCCAGAAAAGCTGCAGAAAACATAATCAAATTGGGTGGAGGGGACCTTTCAGGTTCTTCCATTTCAGGTTCTTTAAGGATCTGTTCATAAACCATTTTTTTTAAATGATGCTTCCTTTTTTTATAAATAGTCCCTGCTTCCAGCTTACAGCAACATAACAGAACAAGCACTCTTCACTCTGTAAAGAAGAGTAGCTTCATTACTGATTACACATGGAGTGTGTAGAGATACATCTATACGTTGTCAGCATGCAGGCTTACAGTCTGTGACACTGTAGTAATAAGTTTCAGCAGGTACCAGGTACCACACTCCAAGGTCTGGCAAGGCCAGCATTAGGAAAGGGGAAGCTGCCCACAGCTGTGGCACAGAATGTGGCCGCCCCTGTGAATAAGCCGAGCTGGGAGCACAAGACCACCAAGGCAGAGCAGAAACTTGGTCGCTTGGCCTTAGTTTTGTGTGAAAATGGGTTTTGAGGGACAGCTGAACCAAGGCTGATAATCTAACTGGAAACAAGTGATTATTATTCTAGAGTAGTTATTTGGAAATGACAAGAGCTAATGCTTAAATCCAGACCTCAGACATTGATGTTTCAAGCCCATCACTTGGGTGGCACTGAAGCCCATCATTAAGAAAGTTCTGTAGCTTTCATTAAAGGACACCCAGAAAAAGGAAGAGGAAAACAGTAACTGCAGAAAAGGTCTAGGGCCAAGTACAACTCACCCGAATCCTTTGCTGATTTCATACACAGTGAGGGAGTCAATAATCAAACTTGTTTTTCTTCCCTAGGAGTATCAGCCCGGAAAATATCAAAAGCTGACTTCTCCCATGTATTTCTATAATAGCATTGCCCAAAGTGCTTCCAAAGAGGACATCTGATGATGGGAAACAACTCTGACATGCTTATTCATCACTGTCTTGTGAGGAAAGAGAAACTACAGAAAAAAAGGAAGAAGAACAAAACCAGGAAGCAATGAATAGTCTGCATATTTTCATCTCTTGGAAGTAAGGCCCCAAATTGCGCTGTAATATCTGTACTCTGTACTATGTTCTGCTGCTGCTTGCAGTTACGGCTGAGTGAGTCAGGGATTACAACAAATTTTTGTACCACCACTATTCTTCTGAGGTTAAAATACCTTGCAGTTCCTTTTCTAGGACTGACATGGCAAGGCAAGATGTTAGGGAAGGCTTAACTTCCATTGAACCAGATGATATTAGCCGGAGAAAAAGATGAGCTTTGAAGCAGAAAAGGCTTTCAGATTTGCTTCTTTTTCGGGACCAAAGGAGAGAACATCAGCACAAAGAAGTGTTTGCTTTCTCCAGCTAAACTGTTTCACCTCACATCCTCATGCTGTCACAGCTACAAACACACTACCCTCAAAATCCTCAGTAGTCTGGGTGTAGAATAGCCATCTTCAGATGTCATAATAGTTTCTCTGAATCAATACCATTCTCAATGTGGAAATGCTGCAGAGGAAGCCTGTCCAGAGTGGACAAAGACACCTGTTATGAAAGGGCCCTGTATGTAAACTGAGGACACCTGTCCTAAAAAGTGGGGTAAAAATGCAGACTGACTTGTGCTTCTAAGTATTTCCTGCCCTCCTGAACTTTGCACTTGTTCATTAATTTCAGCAAATACTGACGTGAGCCAGCTGCTGAGGTGAGAGCATTCATATAAATCCCTCACAGACGCTTGCTAAATTCAGATAGGGGCTTTATCCACTACAAGTCATTCATCAAGCATTAACAAGGAAATGTTATGGAGTCCCAAGCACTAAAGTCCTCTTCCAGGGGAGAATAATGGGGTTTGCAGGCTGTCTATGTCTACAGAAAGGGGAACTGTGAGCTGAAACAGCTCTGAGAGAAAACATTTGGAGGAGATTAGAAACCATGAGCAGTCATTGTGCTGCTCTTCAGCTCAGTTTAAAAGAAAGTGCTTCACAGGAGTTCAGCACTTACACAACAAACCAAGGGGAAAGTTCAAGCTCATCCACCAGTCTGGTGATGAAGAAGAATTTGTTTGGCACAGCCAAACAAGGCAGGCAGGCACAGGTGAGAAGAAAGACTCCTCTGAACAATCATAAACACCATCCACAGCCTTACCCTCCAACTGACAGACTCCAAAGCTTTGGCTCTGGTACCCAATCTCAGATGTGACTGAAGCAGCATCCATCAATGGTGAAGGCAGTAGGGGCTGTCACCTAGGCAAAGCATTGCCCTTACTGCACAACAAGGCAACACTGCCCCCTGTTCAGTCCTCTCCACCACTAAGTTGCTGGCAACTGCCCTTCCAAATATATTCTCCCCCACATCACGTTGGGAAATAGTTCTGATCCAGGCTATAGCAGCAAGGCATTTTTTCACTTAAGAAAGTGCAGAATTTTGAGGTGACAATGTACACACTGAGTGTGTATCATACTCAGTGTCTCTCCAGCAGTGCCCAGTTTCTGCTACTAACAGAGCATGCAGTAAAAGGAAGAAAAGGGTAGAATTAAGGAAAAATGTTAAAGCCTGAAACCCAGCAGACAAATGACAGCAGACTGAAATATAAACAATAAATACCACTCTTTCTCTTGGTATGAAAGGGCACGTCTCAGGCTTTCAGGGAAGATACCATGCAAATCCCAAAGTCCAAGGGATGAGAAATCCTATTACTTTTTCCCTGTACTCCCCACAGCAACAGTCCATCTCCACTCTCACAGCCTCAGTCATCTATGCCCAAACAGTGTGATCACAGTTATGAACACAGCTATGAATGCAATGAAGAAATGCTGGGAAATGAAGAATAAACAGCAGTACAGACTGTACAAGGTCAGCATTCACACAAAGGGGTTACGAAATGCCCATCCATCTCATTTTAAAGACCTGGAAGCAAAGGCAAAGAGAGGCCAGAGAGGACACTTTACAGACACGAGGAAAACGTGCGTTGCTGGTTCTTTGCCATAGGCTCAGGCCACTAGACTCCACAAAAAGGTGTCAATCCCTTTAGGAATTCATTTCTAAGTTATGTCATAGCCAGCAAAAAGACCTGTAAGTAGTTTCAACTAATTTTCTTTTCCTATTTTGCAACCTTGATGTTTTCCCAGAATACTGCCACAAGTTTCCAACATGCTGTGAAATTCTGCCTAATGACAAGTATGAAACCAGGCACGGGTTCGATCCAACACAAAAACCCTTCCCAAAGTCCCCACACTGGTCATTTAACACATGAGAGGGCAGAAAAGACATTCTCTACCATACTTTAATTCCTGTTAATAACGGTTTGTAGTAAAGAGTTCGACACAGTTGGCAGCATCAACAAACTATCAGAGGGTTCACTTCTCCATAACCACTCAGGTTTCTAAGTTTCAAGTAAGGAAAGCTTTCATTACTACTTTCATCACTACTTTCCTAAGTAAGGAAAAGCTTACGTACACAGAGTGGTTCTAATGGCAGATCAGGGCTGGGGCTGGACAGCCCAACTGGATTCACAAACCCTCCTATGTCTATGCTAGCTGGGGTTGGGAGGAAGGAGGAACAGCTGAGCCCCGCAGAAAAAAAAGACAAAAATGTGACTGTGAAGGTGTTAGAGCTGCACACACCTGCACATCCAGTCCCATAGGTTCTAATAGTGGATGGGAGAAGGCTGTGACCAGCAGACACTAAGCCACAGCACTGACCTAAAGCAGTAGGGTCTTCCAGAGCCTTGGAGAGTTGGACTATGCAGTGCTGAGGTCAAGCCCTCTAGGAGATCAGCTGATGGCTGAGCTGGGTCTATCCCATCTTCCAGTAGGCTTTCTAGTTGAGCAGGTCCCAAGCAGCCTGAATTGTGTTTCACAACCTGGCATGGACAATAACTCACAAATATTTCAAGTTTTGTGCTGAGAAACTGCTAAACAGTGTGGGCAGCAAAACTTGTGACTCACCTTGAGACCGATCGAGATCTGTTAAGGGCCTTGACAAAGATCAGTGATGGTGCAGACTGGCGCCTCTGGGCCAAACTCTTCATTTTCTGATGGGAAAGAGAAACAAAAGGAAATCAGATGTGAGTTTGAGAACAACCACCTCATGCTTACAGACATAACTTATTGCAAGCAGACTGCAATTTCAGTCCATGGAAAACCCACATGTTGCCCTAAACACAACTGGATTCACCACTGGATTCAGCTCCCTCCTGCAGCCCAAAGCAGGACTCAGAAGTCCTGTCCCTTGTTTGGGAGCTGCTCTCTCTAGAACCGGTTGTGCAGCGTGCTGACAAGGTGCATGACCTCTCCTCTCACTGACCCTCCTCAGAAGGCTGCTTGTTACCTTAGCTTCAATATTTTTTCAGAATGAACTGGTGAACAAAAGGGTTGGGGCTGAAATCCTCCTCCTGAGACAACCCAGTACCCAATGCTGGAGCAGTCAGACCTTCACACTAACCTGGCAACCACTGAGAGCTCAGCAACAGGTGAACCTGTGGCAGTCATGAACTCTCTGTTCTCAGCTAATAACATAGTAAGGCTTTCCTCCCTTATACTAAAAATAACCCTGAAATAACTAAAAATACCAGGAATGGATCGGTTAGGGAACAACAGATTCTTCTGCTGGTGTCAGTGCTGGATATGGCCCACATGTTGTTTGGGCAGGTGCTCCCCTCCAAGAAATGAAACACAACAGCACTGCAAGCTTTAGACAAGTGCATTTCTTTTGAGTTGTGGCAGTATGTTTGTTATTGTGTCATTTCTCTGATTCCCTTGGTATTGACACAGACCGTGCTTGTTTGTTTGGTGAGATGCTCTGTCACAGCTATTGTGCAGCAACTGTTACAAATTCAACTGTGTCATTGCAATCCACCTTTAAAACATCCTCACCTCTCTCTTTCTCTCATCACAAAACAACCTGGAGATTGATGAATTAAGCCTGGGGACATCTAGGTGCCTTCCATCTGATCAGAAACTAACTGGGTAAGAATTTAATAGATTACTAACAGCAGAGTTAGCGGCTTTCAGCAAAACAAAAGAAAGAAAATGGTAAATTTTTCTAGTGCATTATTTTTCACTGTTAGCAAACCAAATAAATCATTAGAATTTAAAACAGTAGATCTACAAACGTGAAGGCAAAAAGAGATCTGTGTAACAATGCAGTCTAACAGCTTACAGAAGACAAGCCACAGATTTTCCCCATCTGACGTCTTTTGTAGGAGTTTACACAAAGCACCAACTCCCAGCTGGAATCTAATGCATGTCTCGCTGTTGGGCAGGTGGCTTTCAGGGGATGGTTAAAACTAGAACATCCCAGCTCTTGCGGATGCAGTGGACATTAGGTTACGTTTCCAAAGAGATCTTTAATCCTGAAATCTGAAAAGGAAGCCACTTAAAAATGCAGTATTTTAAAATCTTTCTCAATTATGGCAATTTTTTTCATGCTTGGTTTAGCAGCACTGAATAGGGCCAGTGACAGCCCAGTCTTCAATATCTGAAGAGCATGGGAAAGATTAGGGCTGCATCAAGCTGAATAAGAGCTCCACTGCCTGGCAGAGACTCCCATAATAATTCAGCTTCTTTGGATCTGCTGAGAGCAGAATCTGTTTGAGCAGTTCTGCTCCAGACTGCCTCCAGTCTAGAGCCATCTGAACTCCAAGGAGGAGGCTCCACAGCCTC
Source organism: Upupa epops (assembly GCA_013397515.1). Classification (NCBI taxonomy): domain Eukaryota; kingdom Metazoa; phylum Chordata; class Aves; order Bucerotiformes; family Upupidae; genus Upupa; species Upupa epops. The sequence continues at coordinate 163,838 of VZRI01013998.1, read as the reverse complement.
TCTGGGACTAAGCTAAGCTAGTTTTAAAAGACTTCAAACATAAAAGGCCCACTGATGAGATTTGGAAAAGGCAATTTTTCACAGCACAAGGGAGTCAGGTCAGCTGCAGGCAAATAAAAACATCACACAGACACACTGGCTGCAAATAGAAAGGGGCTTTTTGCTTTGATTTTGCTACAGACTGAGTCTGGTGCTGAGAAAAGAAGTGACCGTCGTCATCACTGGAACTGCTTTACTTGATAAAGGAAGAGGACAAATTAATATTTGGCCTAGTTAGGCCCAGACCACTGGTGTCTTTAAATTCATGGCATTTACATGTGCAGACTTGGCACTCTGGCAATGCCAAGAGGAGGAGAGACATCCTGGGCAGCTGCAATGAGAGTAGATGTTTGGGAGCAAAAGGAGATGCAATGAACCATTAACTAAGCATGGGACAGCACAGAAGCATTTCTCAACATGCGTCCCACATCAGAACCTCCCATTTTTCATGTAAATATTAGAAAGGTCAACACAGAAAGAAATCCTCATACTTGCTAGTTGAGTCACACTGCCATGAAATGTCTCATAACACCAGGGTTCACACTGACTGCTGGCAGTCTGCCAGGTGCAAAGACGATCATCTTCTATCAGCCAGGACAACCAGAGTGATTTTTGCCTTCCTCACTTTCAAAAGGTTGAGTTCCTGCCCCCTCCCCTCCGATTCAGGTTTAACTTCATACTTCCTGCATTTCTGGAGTTGGTTGTCTTGGCTGCCTGTTTCACAGAAAGAAAACCCTTGTTTTTTTCAGTGGATGGACTGCTAGCAGTTGGCTCATTTCTCACATGGTACAAACTGACATGGGGCTATAGATTTCAAAAAAATGAACTGATATCGGATCATGATCAGACCCACACACTCAAACCCTGGTTTGTAAACTGTGATGGTAGGTGGTTTAAGAGTGGATCAGCCCACACACTGAGGACAGCAACTGTGCAAACCATCACTAAAAAGAAGCAAAAGAAGCTGTCTCCTCAGCAGTCAGAACCCCTCCAGATTACAGGGCTACAGTAAAACTTCCATGAGTATCTCAAATGCCATGGCTGGACAAAAAACCTGTTTCTGACTGCCAGTATCCAATGAATTAAAGAATTTCAGTATTTACATTCATTGTGTGGAATTCATGGAAATCAATGCACTGCCGAGTTATGGTAATGATCCCCATTCTGTAAGAAAGGTAATGTACAGCAGCATCTTTGTGATGTCCTCAGAAAACATGGAACTGAAGATAGAACAATCTCTTGTACTCAGTGCATAGCCCTTCAGATATCCAGCACAGAAAGAGAATAGCAGAGCATGAATCCAATACAGAAGGTGTGAATAAAAGCTAGTGCTACTTACTCTTTCTCCTGGGGTGACTCTTAAGGAATAAACACACAGTGATGATAATATTCAACAAGTCTTTTGAGAAGTGACAACCTCTGCAATAGATGCCCTGCTGCAGCCACTGCGCAGGTATAGGAGGTCTGAGATAACACAGAGGCTGTATGTGTGATTCTGGAGAAACAGGCTGCCTCTGCTGCCAGTGTGTGGTGCCTGACCAACATGATGGTTGGAGATGTACGGGATGCACCTAGTCTCAGCCTTGCACACTTGAGCTATTGGCCCTGTGCTCTTTTGAGAGTCAACAGAGACAAAAGCACCCGATTAGTGCATGGTTCATCTTCTAGAAGTATTCTTTTCCGCTGCCGACTGCAGAAGAAAATGAAGATGAATAAGAAAATTGAGTTATCGGCTCAATCCTATCCTTGCTGTCTGAGCAAAGGCCAGGAACAGACAAACCTGTGAGCTCAGTAACAGCGGGAACAACTGTCTTTTAAGAGAGAGGTCTGAGCTGAGGATGAGAGATTCATAGATGAAACAGTGGGGAATTGCACTGAGTTCCTGACAGACATGTGAAGGCAGCAGAACTGCCTCCTCAGTAAAGTGCAGACACTCTTGTAAAAGCCTCCCAAGAGATGAAAGGATTTCAGGCTCTCGATTCACAGGCTGGCTCCAGAAGTGGGTCAAGGCTGAGACATCTTCCTGGGCCATTTAACTGGGTGACAGGGACAATGCTCAGATGTGCCAATACCTTGAGCTGAGGAGTAAACTCAAGTGGCTCAGCTATCCCTTTCACTGCTTTCTTTTCCTCATAAAAGTAAGTCTGATTTTCACCAAGCCTACTCTTTGAAAGCACCAAAGTTAATAACCAGCAGGTGTTTCACCCATGCAAATCTGCTTTTGTCACCTGAGCAATAAAATCCATTTGGGACACGCATTTCTGATTTAGCCCAACGAGAACCAAAGCAGAGCACAAATCTTGACCAAAACTCATAAGGCAAAGTTCCACCAGCTGCCTGACAATCAAAAAGTCAGAGCAATCCCCAGAACCTGGCAGTTCATCTGCCAAGACCACTAGGCATCTTCGATTCCCCTCTGTCTCTGGGCTGCTTAGGAGAGGCAATAAAGAATTGTTTCCTACAGGTTGTAACCTGGTATTTGTTAGACTCACAGTGTCTGATTGCCTAAAAATAATAGAAATAAAGAGAATCCTTTCTACTTTAGTAAAGAGACATGGCCCTGTAATGGACTATAACATTCTAGAGCACTTAGAAACAGGGTGAGGACTGCATCCAAACCACTGGCTTAGGCAGCAGCTCAAGGTCTCATGGAGAGCCCATTTACTGTGAAGGCAGAGCAGGTGACAAAACAATGTGCTTTTGTTTATGCTGGCAGAATACTTTCACTTACAAGGCCTTTCCTAAAAAGAAAGCCATTTTTGGATGTCTAACCAAGGAGAAAACAATTGCCGGGGCACAAGAGGAAGAAAGAGTTATTAACACAGTGGAAGCAGAAGCCCATCATCACTGAGCAGCAGCTGCTAAAGACTGCAACAAAGAGGGGGATTGAAAGCCATCTCAGAGCAGAAAGAAAAACAGATCAAAGACACTAAGAGGGAGCAGAAGATGTTCCACCAGCTACCTCCCAACAGGCAGGAATCCTTGTCAGCACTGATCTCACCCATCCTCATCAACAGATGGAGATGTGAAAGGCTACTAAAAATATGAAGGAGGGGATCATAAAATATTTTACTTTTGTGTACTGCTGTCCACTGCACTGTGCCCACTGTGCCCAGACTGGTTGTGATGGTGCTGATGAAACCCAAACTTTCCTTTGAAGTCTGATGCAAAGCAGGGAGGTTAACACATGGGCACTGCTCTGGTTTCTGTACAGCAAGGCTTTTCACAAGCAGTTTACAGATGACAGAGGGAAGAGATTCCCCCAACTCCACACGGATACTTCAAAGAGGATTACTTAAACAGATGATAATTTGATACTAGCAAGTTCTATGTATTAGATCCATGTGACATGCCAGGTCCCTCTCTTTCCTACTGCTGCCACAAGGGACAAAAAAACCCCCAACAGACAAGAGTAGGAAACTCAAGCACTGAAACACATTGTTGTAGAATCCCCAGTTTCTCCCATGGACAGGCAGAGGAAGGACTGCAAATACTAGTTCAGAACCACAGCAGCATCAGCATGCACATCACAACAGTAAGTTATCATAAGCCAGCACAGCCTGCCAAGGTGATTTCAACTCAAGGACCAACAATGCACATGACTTCATTAGAGCAGGGGCTTTATCAGGCCTCATCTAAGATAAAACTGCTCCAAGATTTGTCTGTGAGGTGACAGGAATCACTTCCCTAAACAGCTCCAGAAGCGTTCCTGGACAGTCAAGGTTCCAAGCACTACCAGGTGGAAGCCTGGAAGAAATCCATGAGATTCTCAGCCAGGATTGTAGCAAACATGACAGATGTGCAGGAAGAATAAATTTGTTGAGGGAGATTTATATTAAGAGACAAATAGAAGGGCACAAAGTGAAGGCCTCATCCAGTTTAATAATAAATACACATTGGTTTGTCTTTGCAGAGTATGATGAGCAAAGGGATGAAGATCATGTATGACTACCTTCCCATGCCATTAACTTGGTTAAATATTATTCATTCAGTACAGCACTGGGGAACTCTCTCTGCCAGCAAATTATTGTCTTTGTGACCAGAACCCCAAAGAACCACATTTCTGTGGTGATGGATTACCATCTTGCAAGTCTCAAAACGCAAATTCTATTTTGCTTAGTGTGCAAAACAGGAGTTTTTTTTCTCCCATTAAAAGAGGTTTCTGCTGCACAGATGTTTTGATAAATGTTTAGAAATCAGCTCAATCAGTATCATCACTCTTACTCAGGTTACTTCAATCTACTTCAGGGTTGCATAAATTTACTGGTATTGGGTACTAAGCTAAACAGCCAGTACAAAACTTCTCTAGGTCACCAGCACAGAGTTCAGCGACTCCAGTGTGTCCAGCAAAGTAGGGAACCTTGTCCAGAACTCCCAAAAGCATCAGCCAAAACACTGCACTTCAGTGTTACCTTCTAGCATCAGCCTTGAGTGCCTTGTAAGGATTGAACAGAGAGAACCTCACAGACACTATTCAAACGCTTTGCACATCCAGAAAATGGAAGGGAATGTTTCCAGGAAAATAGTTTAAGTGCTCACACAAAAATACAGGGAAACAATAAAGTCCCTGACACTTTCTGTGTCTCAGTCCTAGGATGTGATCAAGGATGTGATCCTTCAGCCAAGCAGAAGATCAGGGGAAAGTTCAGACAACCAGAGAGCAGTGTAGCAACTCTCAGTGTAGCTCAATACATTGGAGGAAGATAATAACAGTGGCAGTGGTTCAGTGGTCAGTTAGCACCCCATGTCTGGGGGTATTTGTGCCAGAATGTGAGAGAGTTGATGTTAAATACATATTGGCAATAAAATGGTTCAACGTGATATGCTGCGTCACCAGCATCAACACCAATTTCCTGCCAACAGTCTTCTATCAAACTGTGCAGAACTACAAGCAGTGTCACATCCCCATGAGCAGACTTTCTGTATTGTAAAAAATATGATGCTTTGGCACGGAGTGGAAGGAAAAACAGAGTTGTATACATAGAGTTCATCGAAACCAAGTGGTAAAACATACATTCAAACTGCCACTGCAATCCAGCTGCAGGCAAAATGAGGACAAGCCCACTGCTGCACAGGCATAAAGGTAGGAACCTTCTTCTCCAGAGAAGCACAAAGAGATGATGTGCTGCTAGTCTCAGAGGAGCAACCACGACTGTGGCCAAGCAGCTGAGCAGTTGACTGGATGTTGGTGGCTGCCTGTGTTGGCAGTTTGTGCTGGGCAAAGCAGCCATATGCTGCATGGCCCAGCCAAGGTCTCAAGCTGCTTCTCTGCAGAAGGATTTCCATCTGTACCCTGCTGCATATGCCTCCACGCTGAGGAATTCCAAAAGGCCTGCCAAGAGCCGTAAAAAGTCATATCCCTGCGCCCTTGTCAGCTCTGGCAAAAACAAGGTCTGTGTTTCTTTGACTCAGAGCAGGAACAGGAAACACAAGGGCTACCATTAATATTTATCCTCACAATGTGGCTTCAAGATAGTAGAACTTGGAAGAAAACAAATGTTCATCTTCATAGGACTTGAGCATGCCTTTTCATTTCAGGTAGCTGCCTGGCATCAGGGCTCTGCCAGGTGGAAGTTCTTCTGTGAGAATGAAAGCAATTGTAGATGACAAATCCATACTTAGACATCTCAGATTCTACCACAGCACTTAGAGTATCTGTTCTATCACCTTGTCCAGCTAGGCAGCAGAAGGTTCTCCACCACTTTGTGTAGGTGATTCACTCTGCCTCTTCAGAAACTGCTAAGGTACTGACTGCAGCAAAGTGCGGTAGAAATCTTGGACAAACATTCTCCAGACAACTGTTTCACTAATGACAGCAGCTGCCATGAGAAGAGGTCCCCTAGGCTGTGATTGGTCGGGAGCCTTGGTGGCACATGGCACACATGACTACAGAGTATGGAAATGAAAAGCCTTTCTTGCCAGCCCAGAGAGATGCTTCAGCAGGAGGAGCAGGATCAAAACTCCTGCACAGCTGGATCAGCACTGTCTGCACCGCTGTGCCACAGCCAGCAAAGCCCCAACAGGACTGACCACAAGCTGAGCCTCTACTACCATGCATCCTAAATTCATGTCACCCGGTGGGCAGCTTTAAAGGACACTGTCACCCTAAAGGATAATCATTCTAATCCTGCCAGCCTAGGCAGTCTGGAGCATTGTTCACCTCTACAGACAAGGCAACATGCAGATTTAAAGGTCGTTGTGAGGCACAAATGGTAAGGCATAAAGGAACCCACTCTACTTTTGGGTAGAAAACCACCTCTGTGCTCACTAAACCCTGCAGAAAAACCCAAGAGTTCCCGTTTCATACAGTGGGAAGAAGGTGGTTGTTAAAAGCTCACTTGTTACAGCTGAGTCTAAGGCAGGAACAAGTACTTGGCTGTACGTACAGGTCAGCATCTTGCACTCGATTGTGTCAGATGCTGAAGAGCAATTTGAGCCATCCAACAGATTTGGCAGCCAGGTTTGAAAACAGGGTAACGCTCCCCTGCTGTCATCTGTGACAGAGAGCTCAAGTCACCTCTCCGGGAGGCTGCTCTTGCCTCTGTCTTGTAGCAACCTCTCTTCTCACCCGTGCGAGAGCAGCCAGCAAACGCCCCCAGGGAAACCTTCCCTCATTCCCTCAGACACACTGGCAGCCGAGGATCCCTCTCTCCTCCCCTGGAGAATAGCCCTGCAAACTGCCCCCCTAACCAGCCCTCCCTGACTGCCCCCCGCAAACCCTCCAGCCACCCACCCAGCACAGCTCCCTTTCGGTCTCCCCAACATACCGCAGCCCCTCATCTCCCCAGCACCAAACCCTGCCTGCTAAATGCACAGCACGGAGCCCCCTGGCTGCGCCCAGCTGCTCCCGGCACCCACTCCCCTCTCTGCCCGGAACACTCGGGGCGCAGCGCTCCGCACCGGCCCCGGGGCAGGGTCCCTAGGCTCCCGGGACATAGGGCAGCAGCTTAGGTCCTGCCGCTACTCCCCGGCACCGTCGCGTCCTCAGCTCCCCGGGGTACCCA